>OX393549.1:19688571-20146071 GCA_947650365.1 Chamaelirium japonicum
CAAAATATTTTGAGGATTGAAACAAAATATTTTGAGTGCAACAATAATATTTCAAGAAGTGATAATATTTTCATAGCGATATCAATATTTTCAGAGCAATGACAATATTTCAAGGGTGGCAAATGGCAATGCAATCACATATCGACCATGATAGCCTCTCCGATATGACAACTCAATTTACATACATTATGTAATCTCATCGATTTGCACCGTGTGATATACATGGGCGTTATGGTATGTGGGTGTAATAATGGGCATGGGATATCTCAAAAGTCCCGGAGGTGATCACGGGAGATATTTCTATGTATGGAGAGGGTCGTGGATCGTTGGGCATGATTGTGGATCGCGGAAGATCTTTCCATGTCGTGAGAATATTGTGGATTGCTGGGCATGGAACGCAAGAGATTTTTCCATATCGGAAGAGGATTGTGGAAGGGTGGTGATCGCTGGGCATTATCACAACCGGCCATTGCATCCAGCCCTTAATCCCTTTTCCTTTAACATCCCAATAACAACCTGGATTTTAGGGGTGAATATTTGGGGTGAGAGTCGGAGGGAGGAGATTTGGAGCTGGACATGATGACAATCAGTTCAAAGAAGCTCAGATACAAATAGGCATCCACATCTTCATTACATCATTGTACTCCACATATAGGAAGTCAAAGACAAACCCAAAATTAACTGAACGCATTATGACTTGGAATCATTATGCTGTGATTTGATCTTATTATAAAGGAGGAGAATCATATAAAAAAGAAAGTAAGTAATATGTGAATCAGGAAAACAAAGACAAAAGAAGAAGCCAATCCAACGAATATGGAGTGGCACTCATAGTCCTTTGGCTTCAAGTTCTTGGTAAGGATGTAGATCGAATCTTCTCCTATATCGAATCTCCTCCTATATGATCAACATAAAAGCTTTCAAAAAAAGATGCAAAAATCCAATCAAATATGTTATGATTTGATTTGCATGCACATGATATTGGGCGATCATGAGAGCTAAAGAGAATCCTAATAAGATTTGTTATGATTTAATTTGAAAGAATCAGTGGTTCCTTGTAGTTAACCTATCGACTCCTAATAAAAGTTGTCTCTTACTAATTCTTGATTTACCTATTCAATTTCCGATTCAGTTTCTTTTTCCAACCCTACTCTTTCCAAGGAAGAGTCATTTTTACACAACTGATTCCTTATTCTCGGCCTTTGTAGACTCATCGAAACCAGCAGTTTTCTCTTAATACTCAGTATACACACCTATTTAGAGCATCAACAGACGCACCGATTTACAACTGCCAAATTAAAGTAAAGCATGAAGAATAGGAACATAGAAGAACACTTATAATAAATTTTGAAAGGATAGTAGTGATGCCGCCAAGTCCTGAATCTGAAAAATCATGAAGATAGGGTCCATTCTTCTCTTCCTACACACCTCAAACACGGAAACACCACATCTGCCACCATTCCACAATGATCCAGCGGACATTTGTTGTCTTCTTGGCTCTTGGCAATGCAAAGTCCCAAATCTACCACTTCACGATCACCGGTATGGGCTTCTTCGCCGATGCCTAAAACCTCTTCTGCATGGCAATCACTCCTGAACACCAATCCACAATTAAAAATAAAAATAAAAAAAATAAAAGAGGGTCATATTATATCAAAAATGGAAATCATAAGAGTTTCCATTTTAAATGCTAGCAATCTTCAATTGATTGATACTACCTGTAACCTCGGGAAAAAAAAAATGATATTCAAAAATGCATTACCCATCAGATCCAAATCTGGGTAGGAGCTTTCACCTACCATTGCCCACCATCTACGACTGCTAGAGCCAAGGATAATCATCAGACCCTGAAAATTCGCCCATCAGATTCACTGAAGCTGGGTGCCAAACATTTTGGTTGGTGTGATTAGATTCTAACTGAGCAAAACAACCATTCAAAGATACAAATTAAAGAGGAAACCTCACTTGGCATGACGTTTATTGCAACAATTTGGTATTGTTGGTCTGCATGCATGCAATACCCACTTGAAATCATTTATCTGCAGACAATGCATGAAAAATTTCACCACAGTTGGTTATCAAATCTTGCAAATACCTATCCCAATGCTTGATTAAGCTGCTTACTAGCCTTCTGGGCTGCTTGTGATGGTCGTGCTGCTTTCAGGGTAAGATTTGGCTCGAGAGTAGAAGACCTGATGCTCGCCAAAAGAAAATTTGAAACTTTTGAGACATGATTGGTTGTGAAGCATAAATGATGTTCATTTAAAAAAGGGAAACCTGATGTAAAAAAAAAGTTCATTAAATAAAAAAACAAAACGATAGAAAAATTACAATTTGCGCCTTTTTTTTGAAACTACTGGGGTATAAAAATCATATACAAAACAAAAACTCTTTTTACCGATTTGAATGACAAAAGATCATGTTGTAGAATCAACAAATATGCAGCGCAATTTCTTCAAAAAAGAGAAATTATGTGAATCAATAGAAACCTCTTGTACCCAAATCTAAGCTACCAAAGAAAATATTGGAATTAGATTCATTGATAGGCTTTTAACAAAAAAATATTGGAATTAGATTCAATGGAAAACCCAACTCAAGATTTGAATTTGTGAAGAATTGGGGAGAGAAGATGAAGGATGAGGGGTTCGTTACCTTGGGTTCAAGATTTCTTCATTAAGAATTTAGATATCTAATCCAATCGTCTCCTCTGCCATCAACGACACATAGGCAATAGAATTAGTCTGGAAAAAAAATCAAAAAATATGTTAAAGCTTTCATCTACAACAAATAAATATAAAACCAGTTTTCTTCTAAAGAGATAAATATGAAGGATTGGGGGTTCCTTACATTGGGGTTCAGGATATTAGGATGTCTTAACACTTTTGCCTTCCAGCCAATGTGCAAATAGAAACCAAACTCAAGGTTTTGCGATCAGATCTGGTCATGGATGATGGCAAAACACGTACGTAGATCTTTGAACAAATCACTATAAAAAACAAAGAAATCACTGCCAAACCCCCTCCCACAATAGGATGCTAACTTTTACTCAAAAAAACAAAGAAAAAAATCATTCTATTTCTTTCTCCCAAATGGTTTTTTAGTAAATTGGAAAAAAAAAACTCAATACTGCATTTGTTAAAATAGATAGTAGCCTTTAAAACATCTGATTCAAAGGGCAAGCATTAGAAAAATCTGTTTTGTTTTAAAAAATATCGGGAATCCACAAGATCGGGAGAGACTATGCCTAGAAGTTAGATCAGAGCCGAGAAGGAGTGGATCTGGATTTTTGGCACTAAAATTACAACGATCAGGCCTGAAATAAAAAAAATTGAAATCAAGAGAGATAGAGCTGCAATAAAAAAAAAGAGAAAAAAAACACTAAAATCGAGAGAGAGATTGAGAGCTGCAATAAAAAATAAATAAATCTGAGATTGAGTGAGAGACCTGTTCACCGGTGACGACCCCGACCTCGTCGACGATAGCATAGGGCTGCAAGCCAAAAAAAAAAACTAATTTTATTCAAGGTAAAATCAGTTTTTTTAATCGAGCATGTAACCACCATATCTCTCGCCAACCCGATAGCTTGGCGTGATTCAAAATCAAAACCTAAAATTATACATGGACACATATCAAGATAAGGGCAAATTGGGCAAGATTGATTGGTTTACAAAGACCTACATTGTACATTGTTGTCCTGGTACCTACCTCTTGATCTTGGGATCAAATATCACCGGTTTGGGTGAGGCGGCGAGGACAATATTTTGATGGCAAAAAATATTTTTATGTGGGAGAATCTTCAAAGGAGTCAAAAAAGAGAAGGAAGCAAAATATGCACCAATTATGTGGGAGAATCTTCAAAGGAGTGAAATGTGAATGGCAATACAAGGTTGCTCACTCGAATCTTTGGGTAACAACAATTTAAACTAATAGTCGAATCCCGACTAAATCTTAAATGATAATCTATCTAACCTGTACCTTAAATCTGTTAAAAAAAAAAGAACATGAGAAAAAAAAAATAGAGACAACCAAGTCGGATGGATCCTAGAGATGGAAATTGCAATCAAAGGATTGACTGCCATTATCCAGCTCACTATCAGTTTTCACCAAAAAAAATTATCAGAAACTAAAAGTATGCAGAAACAAAGTATGAAGAATCTACTTGATCAATTCATAAAAAAAATATCAGATACGAAAGACATATCCATCTTTACTTGATCTCTGTGTTACAAACAACTATACATGAAACTCTAGGATACTTAAAATCAGATACTAAAGACAATCCATCTCTATCAAAATTTGTTTTGTCTTAAATGGCTTGTTTGCAACCCTTTTGTAATGTAGTAGATCTTCCCCTATTCAAATTTCAGGTAAAATTTGTTTCCTGCTTCATAGAACCAAAAGGTCAAGGTTTTTGTTGTGTCACTCTTATACTTAAGGTGAATGACCTTCGGATCCAATCGCTAAGATAGAGCATAAAAGCCTTCCAAGAAGAATGTCACCAAGTTGAGTTGCTCCAAAGGTTTCCAAAACTACTCCAGACTTGTGCTGCACCTATTAAATATAGTATAATTAACGTATGCATATTGCAAAATGTTGCAAAATATGATATTAAAGTAAGATAATAGTATGTAACTGGACTATCTCAAGCCCATTCAAAACCAAAGACATTGAACTGGAAAATCACATATTGCAAGAGTCATACTACAACTTTAATGTAACAAAAGAGGCTGAAAATTATTCATATGAAATACGATCTAATTCCTGGCCAAAAAGATTTATCAAACAACAACAAATAGAAAATGAAAAAAAAAAGTGAATATAATTCCTGACCAAAAGGATCTATATAATTCTTATGAACTAAAACCCTCATGTGTTATATATCAATCTTCAATCAAAGATAGAGGGAGATCCCATCTTAAAACACAAACAAAAAAAATATTGAAAACCAAAAAAGAAAAAAATAGTGAACTCAAAAGATCTATCAGAACGATAGCCACAAAATGTGAGATGAGAATAAAGTAATGGATGAATCAAACAAAGGTTTGAGTTAAAAAAAGAGAGAGAATAAATCTGAGCTTTTACATACAAATACACTTGCATACTTGCAAATGAATGCATAAACAGAGAATAAATATTGTGGCAGAGAAATGCTATTAATTAAAATATTTAAAACCCTCACACCTCTCAATCCATCTGTCTTCTTACAAAAACAGAACACAGACATTGTGCTTAATTTATAATATACTACAATATGTGTCTAAAAAAGCAAAGTTAAACACCAGCATAAATGAAACAGAAGCACATATATTTTGGCCAAATAAAAAAAAGGCACAAATGTTTTCATCTCTCTCTCTCTCTCTCTCTCTCTCTCTCTCCATCCTTATTTCATCTATCTCTACAGAAGAAAAAAAAAGCTCTTAACACCACCAACCATCTCTGTACATGAAAAAAGAAAAAAAAAGAGACAAAATCAAAGGCAAGAAAACCTGTCCTCTTATCCAGTGATTCTCCGGGGATGACCTCTGTATCTTCCTGATGAAATGTAAAGCAAGTGGAATCAATACCTAAACCCTTGGGGGGAAACCAAAACACACACACACACACACACACAGATTCACTTACACACAGAGAGAGACACTTATGATCTGAAGGGGGAAAGTTTTTTTAAAAATTTATTGTAAGAATCTAGGTATATCGTTGATACTCACTGTTTCAAACGAATTCCTTTTTCTCCCCTTGAGATCACTACAAGAGAGAGTGGGTGAGAGAAAATCGTGATCCTTTTTCCCTCTGAGATCACTTCCAAAGAGAGAGATAGAGGGAGAGAAAGAGATGAAATCAGGATCCTTTTTAGAGACCTTATTACAGGCGTCCGCTGAACCCAGACTAATTACATACCCTCTTGCATTTCGGTGACAATTCCGATCCCCCCCAGCAACATCATGTACCTGGAATCAAGAAAAAAAGCAAGAAGTTAGAGAAAGAGAGAAAGTGAGCTTGACTCCTTGGTGGTGAGGGTGTGGTGGGGGCAGTGGGCACAACAAAATCAGAGGAAGGGCGGCGACCGACATGGCAGCTTACCAGAGAAAAAAACCCCTAAAACCTGAGAAAGAGAAGGAGAAGAGAAAGAAGAAAAAAAACAGAGAAAGAGACCATTACCGTCGTTGCCTCTGGCCCAGATCCACTTCTATCGACATGTGCAACCCGGCCTGAGGGTTCTAGCCATGCCTGCTCGATCCTGAAGTGGTGGAGCCGGAGAGGGCCTGACTTCCCCTCCCCCCTTATTCCTCTTTGACTTCTTTATGTTTGTCGACCTTTTCAATTTGAAGACACGGCGTCGACGGAGGGGCTGCAGTTGGGATCGAGGGCCTTATCGGAGTGTGATGATCTCGCCGGAGGAGGAGAGGGGGATTGGTTTTGTTTGCTGATGGAATCGTCCATAAGATCTGGCCGAGAGATTGTCGGCGGCAGGCCGATGTTCGGTGGTCGGGGTCGATCGAGAGTGAGAAAGAGAGAGAGAGAGGGAGAGAGAGAGAGAGAGAGAGAGAGGATGGGGGTTGTGATCGGTTAGATAGGGAGGCGGAGGGCGAAGAGGCAGTCGGGGTCGGAGACATTGGCGCGGAGGATGGGGACGGGGAGAGGGGGGTGGGTGGGCAGCGAGGTCACCCATTCTAGGGTTCGGGCCAGCTTGGAGGGGTCCCGACCGACAAGGGCCAGGGTTTTGAGAGGGGAGGAAGGGATAGCGAGGAACTCGAGCCCTAGGTCACCGGAGAGAGAGAGAGAGAGAGAGAGAGAGAGAGAGAGAGAGAGAGAGAGAGAGAGAGAGAGAGAAGAGAGAGAGAGAGAGAGAGAGAGAGAGAGAGAGAGAGAGAGAGAAGGTGGAGGTGGGGGTGGGGGTCGGGGTCGGGGTCGGGGAGGGGAACGGGAACAGGGTCGGAATAAAATAGAAAGGAGAGAGGAGACAATGATTTAATGGATGGCTGTGATTTTTTCCAGATCTGGCAACATGGCTGGTGATTGAATTTGGGACGGTATCATCAGCTTCCATTTTTAACCACGGTATAATCACAACCGTCCATTTAATCCAGTCCGGATGGACACGATTACCTTCTATTTTTGGAGGGCTGGTCACCTTCTATTTTTGGAGGGCTAGTCGGATCAATCACAGATGTTAATCTATCTATTCCAAGTGAATGGCACTCACCCTAACTGCAATGAACGGGTCTCTTACAGTTTGTCTCTCGACTCAATTAAATGTTTATCCCCCCACAAAACCCTATATATATATATATATATATATAAATATATATATATATATATATATATATATATATATATATATATATAGAGAGAGAGAGAGAGAGAGAGAGGAAATGGGAAATGAGCTGCCAGCCTATTTCGAAACAATGGGCAGCCACCCATTTGATGCCCTTAGGAGTCTTAGAATGTGCTGATTTTTTGTGAGCATAAGTATCTTATCTTAGATAGAACACCCACAAAAAATAAGCACATTCTAAGACTCCTAGGGGTATCAAATGTTAGAAGTTTTATCGAGCGTTCGTTATCACCGTTAATCTGAAATATTGCATTTGATGCCCCTAAAAGTTTTTAGAATATTGCATTTTTTATAGTAGTGATACATTGCGGCCGGCTAACGTGCGGCCACCCCCTTCGGGGGTATTTTCAGAAATTTTTTTTTTGGGGATTGATCGCCCACCCTTGGATTGAACACACAAAAAATTTCAGCCCGATCCAAGACTTGTAGGCCGTCCAAATGTGTTGATCTTTTATCGGTCGTTCATTTTTTTTGCCATTTTGATCAACACATTTGGACGGCCTACAGGTCTTGGATCGGGCTGAAATTTTTTGTGTGTCCAATCCAAGGGTAGGTGATCAATCCCCCAAAAACAAATTCCAAAAATACCCCCGAAGAGGGTGCCGCACGTTAAACCAACACTTTACCGGCCGCAATGGTATATATATATATATATATATATATATATATATATATATATATATATATATATATATATATATATATATATATAGGGAAATGAGTTCCTATGACATGTCATAGGGAGTACCCTATGACATATGGTGAGTTAATAACCCTAGAATATTTAGAATGTTCTGAATTTTTATGAGGATGATCACCCTATCTTAGATGGGACCCCCGCAAAAAATCGGCTCATTCTAAAACTTCTAGAGGCATCAAATATGATTTTCAATTTAACGGTTAAAATGAATGGCCGATAAAGCTTATAGCATTTGTTGCCCCAACAAGTTTTAGAATGCTTTGATTTTTTGTGGACATTCTATCTAAGGTAAGTTGATCACCCTCAAAAAAATTCAGCACATTCTAAACATTCTAGCATTACTAAGTCACCATATGTCATAGGGTACTCCCTATGACATGTCATAGGAACTCAGCCCTCATATATATATATATATATATATATATATATATATATATATATATATATATATATATATATATATATATATATATATATAGGGGAGGGATACTCTTACTCATGGCCTCTTACTCATATAGTTACCTATGATCCGGGCCGTCCATTAGATCCCGACGTACGGTTCGGATTAGATGGAGAGTTAAAGCAATGATGCCCTCATTAAATGCAGGCTTTTACTACGGGCTTTTAATACAGGGCATTTAATGCAGACATCATTACTTTAACTTCTCATCTAATCCGAACCGTACGTTGGGATCTAATGGACGGCCCGGATCATAGGTAACTATATGAGTAAGAGGCCATGAGTAAGAGTATATATATATATATATATATATATATATATATATATATATATATATATATATATATATAGGATACGGGGTATAGGCTGGCGGCCTATTTTGATGAAATGAGCAGCCACCCATTTGATGCCCCAAGGAGTCTTAGAATGTGCTGATTTTTTGTGAGCATAAGCATCTTATCTTAGATAGAACACCCACAAAAAATCAGCAAATTCTAAAACTTTTAGGGGCATCAAATGTAATATTTCAGATTAACGGTGACAACGAACGCTCGATAAAACTTCTAACATTTGATGCCCCTAGGAGTCTTAGATTGTGCTGATTTTTTGTGGGTGTTCTATCTAAGATAAGATAGTTATGCTCACAAAAAATCAGCACATTCTAAGACTCCTAAGGGCATCAAATGGGTGGCTGCCTATTTTTTCGAAATAGGCTGGCAGCTCATTTCCCGTTTCCTCTCTCTCTCTCTCTATATATATATATATGGGGACGGGGAGCCTGGACCTCAGGTGCAGCGTGAACGCTGCACCTGAGCCCTGGATGCGTGACACCTGTTTTTTCGAAAAAAATCCCCACCGCAAACTACCCCTGCGACCGCAATCCGTTCGGGCCAAATCTCACCCGTCCGATCGATTGAATCGAACGGATCGCATTCGGTTCGGCCTCGCTGTTACTATGGCGGCCACAGTAACAGCCCGGGTGAATCCCGTCCGTTCGATTCGGTCGATCGGGCGGTTGAAAGTATTCTCACGATTACTGTAGCGGCTACAGTAATCGCGATTTTTTTTTTTAACCACCCGATTCAATCGATCGGACGGTTGAAATCATTCTCGCGATTACTGTAGCCGCTATAGTAATCGCTAATTTTTTTTCAACCGCCCGATCGACTGAATCGAACGGACGGGATTCACCCGGGCTGTTACTTGGCCGCTACAGTAACAGCGAGGCCGAACCGAATGCGATCCGTTCGATTCAATCGATCGGACGGGTGAGATTTGGCCCGAAAGGATTGCGGTCGCAGGGGTAGTTTGCGGTGGGGATTTTTCCCAAAAAAACAGGTGTCACGCATCCAGGGTTCAGGTGCAGCGTTCACGCTGCACCTGAGGTCCAGGCTCCTCGTCCCATATATATATATATATATATATATATATATATATATATATATATATATATGGATATGGTAGCGATCCAGTGAAATATGAGATATATGAGATAACTTTGAGAAACGTATCTAGAGGTTTTAGAATTTGATGAAAATTAGTGGGCATGCTCTCTATGGCAAGTTGATCATCCTCACAAAAATTCATCAAATTCTAAAACCTCCAAAGGCATCAAATATTAGAAGATTTATCGACCGTCCATTAAAACCAATAATTTGAATTGTGTATTTGATACCTCTAGAGGTTTTAAAATTTGATGATTTTTTGTGAGGATGATCAACTTGCCATAGAGAGCATGCTCACCAATTTTCATCAAATTCTATAACCTCTAGATAGGTTTCTCAAAGTTATCTCATAGAAGAGTTATCTTACTGGATCGTTATCCTATATATATGGGTAGCGATCCAGTGAGATATGAGATAACTTTGAGAAACCTATCTAGAGGTTTTAGAATTTGATGAAAATTGGTGGGCATGCTCTCTATGGCAAGTTGATCATCCTCACAAAAATTCATCAAATTCTAAAACCTCTAAGGTATTGTAATGGTGTGTGTTCTATCCTTATATAAGGAGAGGTAGTCTTATGTAATGTGATGGTGCAAAAAATGTCACCGGGTCGACGTCCACGTGACAGTAGCAGGAAAAAGAACACAACGAGATAACGGATATCCCTAGGGAGGTCACCCCTGTCTTGGGGCGCACCCTGGGCAACCTTGGGTGATCGAAGCGAGAACCCCCCCGGGGTGGGTTCGAGGCTCAAGGTCAACTGCGATTTTTGGGAAGGTAGCCTTATGACCAGGATATGTCTTGAAATTCAAAGAACACTTCCAGATAGCTTGCCCTGGCCGCCATAACCAAATCGCCAGCAGAAGAGGCTGCCTGTGGCTAGTGCTCACAGCCCGCCCGGAGCTGACCCTGACCGTATGCGATCAGCTCGCACGCGAAAGAGGTCGCCCCACGGTTGGTGCTTGTAGCCCTCCCGGAGTTTACAATAGCGGTTCGTGGCTCACAGCCCGCCCGGGACTGACCCTGGCCGCATACGACCAGCTCGCACGCAGAAGAGGTCACTCCGTGGCTAGTGCTTGTAGCCTGCCCGAAGCTTACAGCAGCGGTTCGTGGCTCACAGCCCGCCCGGGGCTGACCCTGGCCGTATGCGATCAGCTCGCACGTGGAAGAGGTCATCTCGTGGCTAGTGCCTGTAGCCCACCTAGAGTTTACAGTAGCGGTTCGTGGCTCATAACCCGCCCGGGGCTGACCCTGGCTGCATGCGATCAGCTCGCACGCAGAAGAGGTCACCCCGCGGCTAGTGCTCGTAGCCCGCCCGAAGCTTACAGTAGCGGTTCGTGGCTCACAGCCCATCCGGGGTTGACTATGGTCGCATGCGATCAGCTCACACACGGAAGAGGTCGCTCTATGGCTGGTGCTCGTAGCCCGCTCGAAGTTTACAGTAGCGGTTCGTGGCTCACAGCTCGCCCGAGGCTGACCCTGGCTGTATGTGACCAGTTCGCACATGGAAGAGGCCTCCCTGCGGCTAGTGCTCGTAGCCTGCCCAAAGCTTAGTAGCAGATCGTTGCGTCCCTTGGACAGAGTGGCATCATCCTCGAGGCTTCATTCATGAGGTACCGTGAGTCTAAGTTCTCGACGCAGCTCGCTAGCTGGGATGAATACCCTCATCGCCACCAGTATTCGACAGTCCGCTAGGAAGCTCACTCTGTCCACACGTGATCGGCTCGCTCGCGGAAGAGGTCGCTTTTGGCAGAACTCGAAGAACATTTCAAAAGGCCCAATACCCACCGCTCGCTCAGGAGCTCGTCAAACCCAATACCCACAGCTCGCTCAGGAGCTCGCCCAATCATGCAACAGCCATAGAGCTCGCCTATTAACAAATAGGAAGAAGTAGGCGGATCAACAACACCAATGGGGTCTCCACTAAGTTCGCCCGCAGCTCGCCTGATCATGTAGCAGCCAAAGAGTTTGCCTACAGTAAGGCAGTATCAAATTGACAGGTGTCGCCACCCCCATGAAGCTACGTGGATGACTGCGGGCCACGGAAGCTAGCCAAAGTCGATCTAGGACCTCCCAGACCAGAGCTTTCCAGAATCTCCACCTAGCAAAGACAAGACTGGTGCATCCTCCTTTACCACTGCTTGGCAGGCTAAACAACAAGGGTCGCCAGAGACCCATGAGGGCTAGCACATGGGGGCATGGAAGGTGCGGGAAAACACCACCACGTGTCAACCCCTAATTGCCTGCAAAGATCTATAAAGGTACAACCCCTGGCTCCAAAGTACAGGTTCAAAACCTGAAACTCGACCACTTCCAACCACCACAGCTCTCTCTTATTGATATCTGTTTTGACTTAAGCGTCGGAGGGTCTGCACTCCCAAGGGAACTAGCCATTCTCACGTTTTTTTTGTCTTGCAGGACGCCCACACGAACCAGTGAAAAATATCCCCAAACATTTGGCATCGTCTATGGGATCTTTCAACTGGTTCCTGCGAGAATGCCCACGCCCACGTGGTTGAAAGCCATACCTCCAGAGGATACCCTGATGGCTCCGGCCACACGGGGACAGAGACGGGCGAAAGCCCGCGCCGGGTCTGCGCGAAGCAGGTCGCTCGCTCAAGCCTTCCAACCCCAAGTCCTGCTCAGTGACCAGCTCCTTTTTGAGATGTTGGCTACTCAGCGAGCCATGATGGGCAAACTGGTGCGACTGCGCCAATTCCGTCGATGAGCAGAAGAACTGATCTCTCCCCCAGGCTCGACCCACGGAGGGAAGGATCAGCGATTCAACCTCAGCGTCCGGCAGTGTTGGTGGGGACCGCTCCCCCTACGCGACCTCCCCCGGTCTCAACGTCACATCAACTCACATTGGCGCCCACGCGGTGGGCATCCCAGCAGGAGCCCCTGTGGAAAACGCAGTAGCGCGCAAGACAAGAGAGTCGGCTCTCAGGCGACTGGTCACCCAACGATCCAGTAATGAACCAACTCCGCCTTCGGGCCCCCTTCACCGGCGAAACCGAAGTGCGAGGTCCGACGAGCCAAAGGCAAGGTCCCGAGGGAGAGACCGTAACCCACGTCATCAGCGTGAGGAGGAACCCACGGTAGAAGTGTTACCCTGTATGGAGACCCACGAGGTGATGGCCTCACACAGACCTTTCCATGCGTTGAGGCGACTACCGATGAAGCAGCGTAGCAGACGCCGGGACGTCGTCTCCGAACATTGCTGTAGCGAAGGCGCGGTCCGACCTTGAGGAAATATGCAAAATCGCCTGAGGCCTGCGCATCCGTTCTTGGGGGATCACCCTAGGCACTGGCAGTTACCCGACATACCCGTCGACCTCTTGGAAGACCTGGCCGCTCGGGGAGGGAGCTCGCCCTTTACGAGGGAGGTGCATCGAGGAGACTTCCCCCAGCTTTGGATTCCTCCGAAGTTCATCCTGTTCAACGGATCCTAGGATCCAGTCGACCATGTGCTGGCTTACCGGAAGTTGCTATTTTTTCAGAACCAGGACAATATTCTGTGTCGCGCCTTCCCGAGCAGCTTGACGAGTTTAGCCCTGAACTGGTTTCATAAGTTACCTACGGGCTCGATCCCTAGCTTCACTACTCTGTCCGGGCTATTACTGGAACAGTACCAGTGCAATCGACAACCTCCGAAGTGAATCGAATCACTGTTCGGTCTCACCATGAGCGCACGGGAGACCCTCCGGTGCTTCTCGATGCGATTCCGGAACACCTATCTCGCCCTCGAGGACTCAACCGGGTGAGACCGGATAACCGTGAGTGCCTTTTCGAGCACGCTCCCCGAAGGAGGTGAGCTTCATGATGCTATTGTCACTTCCGATCCCCACACCATGCTCAAGCTCTTCGCCTTGGTCCAACAACACATTAAGCTTGAAGATGTGATGTTAGATCGTCGATGAAAGATTGTCGAATAACAGCTTCCTCCTACTGAGTGCGTAGGCGCCCTCTTGTAGACCGTTTTATGAAATAGAGGATCTTTTGACTAAATGAGTCTTTTCAAATCTGTGCTCGATAGTGATCCACAAGAACAGCTTGCACGCGATCAGCTCGCACCCAGCTGCCTTAGAGAATAGTCCGTCGTTGTGCGGACTTAAAGCAAGACCGGGGTTCTCAGTGGCTGTCCTGAATGACCTTGAGATCGTTGGGGTAGTCCGCTGTCTAGGGGACTTTTAACGTGACCGGGGTCCTTCGCATTCACATGCCATGATAGGAAGCACCCCGGGGTGATCTAAGGGGACCTGAATGGGCGACCACCCATTTAGGCGACCTGAAAATCTATTGGTTATCCTCGAAGCATGACAACGTGGTAAGGTCACAAAAGAGAAATGCGAATACTATCCGCTGTCATGCGGACGCGATAAGTAAAACCGGGGTTCTTAGGATCCTTAACCATACAGGGGGTAGCTAGTTTTTTATTCTTTTATTGTTTTTCGAACTTTCACCCGTTGGCCCTTATGCTCTGTTTTGATTCAATTTCTATCGATTTGTATTTTTGTCGAGCTATAGGGCCCCACTATTTCGCACATGTCGAATTTTTATGTATATTGATCTTTTTGTGATGTCGTTTATTTTTTTTTGATTTAGCTACCTCGTCCAAGGTATAGTCCTCGGATCGTCGGGAAAACCACACACGTGGCTTGATGCCACGCAGCTTAGCTCGATGAGCGACCTAGTGACATCACGGGCAGACGCAGTAGAGGCATTTTATGTGCCCTGATGCCATGCAGCTTAGCTCATTGAGTGACCTGGTGACATCACGGGCAGACGCGATGGAGATACCTTAAGCAGCCTGATGCCACGCAGCTTAACTCGCTGAGCGACTTGGTGACATCATGGGCAGACGCAGTGGAGACACCTTACGCGGCCTGATGCCACGCGGCTTAGCTCGCTGAGCGACCTGGTGACATCATGGGCAGACACCGTGGAGACACCTTATGCTGCCTGATGCCACGCAGCTTAGCTCATTGAGTGACCTGGTGATATCACGGGCAGACGCGGTGGAGACAACTTACGCGGCTTGATTCCACGCAACTTAGCTCATTGAGCAACCTGGTGACATCACGAGCAGACGCGATGGAAATAACTCACACGGTCTGATGCCACGCAGCTTAGCTCGTTGAGCGACCTGGGGACTCACGGGCAGACACGGCGGAGACAACTTACACGGCCTGATGCCACGCAGCTTAGCTCGTTGAGCGACCTGGGGATATCACGGGCGTAGCGAAGACAACTTACGCGACCTGATGCTACACAGCTTAGCTCATTGAACGACCTGGTGACATCATGGGCAGACGCAGCAGAGACACCTTACGCGGCCTGATACCACGCAGCTTAGCTCGTTGAGCGACTTGGTGATATCACAGGCAGGCACGATGGAGACACCTTAGCGGCCTGATGCCATGCAGCTTAGTTCGTTGAGCGATCTGGTGACATCATGAGCAGACACGACAGAGACAACTTAAGCGACCTGGTAACATCACGGGCAGACACAACGAAGAAAACTTACGCGGCCTGATGCCACACAGCTTAGCTCATTGAGCGACCTGGTGATATCACGGGCAGACACGATGAAGACACCATATGCGGCTTGATATCACATCCTATAGTCGACTTTACAGAATGGAATGCAGTTTAGCTAGAGCTGGTCAGCAGATAGAAGGATCAAACTGGTCTACATGGATGACCTCGCTGGGCTCCTGAGCGGATGGAGCTGCCCCTGACCGCCCCCTCAGGAGGGGATAATGATAGTGCAAAAAATATCACCGGCTCGATGTCCACGTGACAGTAGCAGAAAAAAGAACACAACAAGATGACGGACGTCCCCAGGGAGGTCGCCCCTGTCTTGGGGTGCGCCCTGGGCGACCTTGGGTGATCGAAGCGGAAAGCCCCCCCCAGAGGTGGGTTCGAGGCTCATGGTCAACCGTGATTTTTGGGCAGGTAGCCTTATGACCAAGATAGGTCTTGGAATTCAAAGAACACTTC
Organism: Chamaelirium japonicum; assembly: GCA_947650365.1. Classification (NCBI taxonomy): domain Eukaryota; kingdom Viridiplantae; phylum Streptophyta; class Magnoliopsida; order Liliales; family Melanthiaceae; genus Chamaelirium; species Chamaelirium japonicum. Next base: position 19,704,516 of record OX393549.1, read on the forward strand.
CAGATAGCTTGCCCTGGCCGCTGCAACCAGATCGCCAGCAGAAGAGGCTGCTTGTGGCTAGTGTTCACAGCCCGCTCGGAGCTGACCCTGGCCGCATGCGACCAGCTCACACGCAGAAGAGGTCACCCCGCGGCTGGTGCTTGTAGCCCGCCCGGAGTTTACAGTAGCGAGTCGTGGCTTACAGGGGGCTGACTCTGACCGCATGCGACTAGCTCGCATGCGAAAGAGGTCGCCCCGTGGCTGGTGCTCGTAGCTCGCCCGAAGCTTACAGTAGTGGTTCGTGGCTCACAGCCCGCCCGGGGCTGACCCTGGTTGCATGCGATTAGCTCGTACGTGAAAGAGGTCGCCCCGCGACTGGTGCTTGTAGCCCGTCTGGAGTTTACAGTAGCGGTTCGTGGCTCACAGCCCCCCCCCGAGGCTAACCCTGGTTGCATGTGATCAATTTGCATGCAGAAGAGGTCGCCCCACGGCTGGTGCTCATAGCCCACCCGGAGATTACAGTAGCGGTTCGTGGCTCACAGCTCGCCCGGGGCTGACCCTAGCCATATGCGATTAGCTCGCACGCGGAAGAGGTTGCCCCACGGTTGGTGCTCGTAGCCCGCCCGAAGTTTATAGTAGCGATTCGTGGCTTACAGCCCCCCCGGGGTTGACCCTGGCCGCATGCGACCAGCTCACACGCAGAAGAGGTCGCCTTGCGGCTGGTGCTCGTAGCCCGCCCGAAGCTTAGTAGCGGATTGTTGTGTCCCTTGGACAGAGCGATATCATCCTCGAGGCTTCATTCATGAGGTACTGCACGTCTAAGTTCTCGACGCAGCTCGCCGATTGGGATGAATACCCTCGTCGCCACCAATATTCGACAACCCGCCAGGAAACTCACTCTGTCCGCACGCGATCGGCTTGCTCGCGGAAGAGGTCACTTCTGGCAGAACTCGGAGAATATTTCGAAAGGCCCAATACCCATCGCTCGCTCAGGAGCTCGTCAAACCCAACACCCACAGCTTGCTCAGGCTCTCGCCCAATCATGCAACTGCCATAAAACTCGCCTATTAACAAATAGGAAGAAGTAGGCAGATCAACGACACCAATAGGGTCTCCACGGAGTTTGCCCGCAACTCACTCAGGAGCTCGCCTGATCATGCAGTAGCCAAAGAGTTTGCCCCCTTGTCCACAGAGGTCGCCTACAGTAAGGCGGTATCAAATCGACAGGTGTCGCCACCCCTATGGAGCTACGTGGATGACTGCGGGCCACGGAAGCCAGCCAAAGTCGGTCTAGGACCTCCCATACCAGAGCTTTCCAGAATCTCCACCTAGCAAAGACAAGACTGGTGCATCCCCCCTCACCACTGCTTGGCAGGCTAAACGACAAGAGTCACCAAAGACCCATGTGGGCTAGCACATGGGAGCATGGAAGGTGCGGGAAGACACCGCCACGTGTCAACCCCTGATTGCCTGCAAAGGTCTATAAAGGTACAACCCCCGGCTCCAAAGTAGAGGTTCGAAACCTGAAACCCGACCACTTCCAACCACCACAACTCTTCCTTGTTGATACATGTTCTGACTTGAGTGTCGGAGGGTCTGCGCTCCTAAGGGAGCCAGCCGTTCACACATTTTTTTTTTGTCTTGCAGGACGCCCACACGAACCAGCAAAAAATATCCCCAAACATAATGTGTAATCACTACAAGGATTATTCTTTCCAAACCCTATTCTCTCTTGGTAACATGGTATCAAAGCCAACCGTTTTGGCCTAGGGTTTCGGTGTTCTTCTCCAGCCTCGGCCTTCTCGTTCGCCGCCGATGGTGACTTCAAGGAGGCCGAGAATAGTAAACATTATTTTTTGTTCGGTCTCCCTCTTGACTCGAGTCCTTCCTCTGGAGATCTACCTAGCCATCTTCTCCAAGAGCGAACCCACATGGATCCTATCTCTGCCTCTTCGGGACGTATCTTTGTCATCTGGTCCCTCTTTTCCGACCAGACAGACTCGACGAGCAGCACCTGCAACCTCCCACCGGATCTACCTCACAGCCCTCATCTGCAGACTCTCTCTGTTACCGTAAACCTCGCTCCATTGCCCGATCTGCAGACCTCGCTCTGTCGCCGACCTGATCAGACATCACGGGACAGGCCTTCTCCAACAGATATGCAGCCTCACTCATCAAATATGCAGCCAGACCTCGCCACATCTGCCTCTCCAACAAGCTCCATACCTCCTTCTACAATCACCGGTGCGAGTTCGAGTCCCTACTCCTCCCCTATGCTCGACCACTACGAGATCTGGCCGCCAGTACCCTATGCTCGTCGTTGCTTGCGCTCCAGATCCAGCCACCGGCGTCACCTTCGACTACTCCTGTGCCTTATGCCCGTGACCTGACTTGTCGGCCTCCTTTCTGCCGCTTGTCGAAGCCCTGCGCTAGCCGCCGCCTGCACCGTTAGATTAGGTCGCCGTCTCCCTGCGTAGGCCTCCTCGTGTGCTAGTCGTCACCTTATGCAGCCTCCTCCCTGCTGCACGAGATGCTCCTCTCAGTTGCTCGAGATCCAGCCCTTGCCGGACGTTGACTTGATCCCTTATTCGGTTTCCTCTCTTCGACGCCCATTGTAATCCCACATGCAACCCGATATCTCTGCCTCTCCAACTGATTCTATGGTTCCTACGACGTCATCTCTTGCTCCGTTTGGGTGGTGTTACCCTCTTCTCAGCAACTCTATATATAAGGGTGATAAAAACATGAGGCTTAATTAATCTTAGCCGTTTATTGAGATCAACAGCTTATATTTGTTCACTTAAATGACAAAATCCGATCCAATTATTGAGCTTCTGCCTGTACCCGATTCGACAAATTCTGATTGTTCATCTTCTTCAACCTATTGGGCAGAGTGGAGCTTTAACCTCCTTCTGAATGCTACAGTGGATTTCGCCTTCTCTTTCATCATCGACTGGCCCCTATTTCCACTTCCTTCCTTCACGTATAGCCACAAGGAGGAGCAACTTCCGAATCCCTCAACATCTCTGCTACTGCATGAGCAAGATAGACATAACCTTCGATCCTAGTCAGCTAGCTCCGCACCAGCAGCTTTCTCCAAGATCTTCCCTCTCTAGTCCATTCATAAGTGCTCAGATCCTTTTCTCCTGGAGTGGAGAGCTCATGGATCTCTCCTCTCGGATCTCCTGCTCCTCAGATTCGGCGACATTGGAGCTCCAACTGTTGCACCTTCTTGTTGCCACCGATCCTCTACTACTTGGAGGATTCTTTACTTGGCTACGAATCTGATCCTCTCCTTCGGCTGCATCTTTTCTGCTTATAGCCACACCATCTCTAATCCACCCTGCGCTCTACTGGTTGCACTCCTTGTTGGTGTAAAATCTAGCTAACGCCCAACGATAGGACCCGCAGCCCTGCCTGGGGCCCACGAGTCTAATGGTGGGACCCGCAGCCCTTCCTGGGGCCCATGAGTATGATGGTGGGATCCGCAGCCCGGCCTGGGGCCCACTTATACTATCTGGGGTCTGGTAAATCCCCTAGAATATTTATCAAACCCCAGATATTCTTGAGAATATTCCCTAGATAAACCAAAGCTCTATAAATAGCAAACCCTATAAATGACTCCAGATCCGAAAATCCAAACCATAATCCCACTTTCTCTTTTCCAGAGCTCCTTGAGCTTTCTGGTTTTCAGATTCCCTCTCCACCCTCTGTCATATATTGTAAAAAGCACTCCTCGGCCTGTCGAGAGTAGCTCTACTTCATTCAGAGATAGTGGATTCAAAGGCTACGTCTTACTGCATGGAGACGTAGGCTTTGGCCGAACTTCGTCACCACATCTAGTGTCAACTCTCTCTACCCTACAGTGCTTGTGTGACAGCCTAGCAAGTTACAGCTCAGCGCTTCGAAGCGAGTCACATCCCGAAGGGTAAAACCTTCAATCGACTATTAGAGGAGGGTCATGTATGATGGCACGAAATCCTCCCCCACAGTTTAGCACCGTTTGTGGGATTTGAATCCTATCAACTTGCAACGTCCAAGTTTCCTAACTCCTCCGGTAGCAGATACCGGTTGCCTGAGTAATCCGTCTATCTCCATCGCTGCACTTAAATGACGAAGATACCGATGGACCAGCCAGAGAAAAGCTGCATGCACCTAGATACTCAACATCCGACGACTCGCTCAATGAGTTGTTGGTTCACAACTAGCCAACACCCAGAACATCAACTTGTTATTAATTCAAGGAGTCTCCCATTGATTGATCACGCCGCCCATGCTCAACCTCGACAGTCGCCTTAACTTGCCGACCAAATTCCTCAGTGTTTGGGAAAAGCACACGTCTCTCCCGGTACCGGTGCTTAAGCGTCATACCAAATCATAGCAGAGGACTGTCAGCTCCTCACTCTCATAAAGCAGAACACTGCTCTCATGGTGGAAAGAGACTCCCTCCGACAGATTGCCGTCGAAGCAGGAACTGACCTCCCATGGTCTGCCGCTGGCATCAAAGACGGAGCAGACGTTTGCCGGTCGATTGATCGATCTCCCGCTCCTTCCAGACGATCCGTTATCGATATCCCTTGATGTTCTCTTAAATCCCTTTCGAGAGAACCCTTGCCTATTCCTCCCAGGCCAATTGTTTGGGAGTGCCTTAATGAGTCTGCTCGCCATCCGAAGTCTCTCAGCTCTGAGTCATCCTCCGAGCCCTGTATCGTGAGGGATGTTTGGAATAATGGGCACCACTCCAAAGTTCGACAATATTATAATGGTGATCGAACCCCAACTGGGCATTAAATGACGAGATGGACTCCAACACCCTCTTTGCCTCCTCTTCCTCTGAGACGCCCCTCCAACCAACGGGGTCATTGTCGAAACAATCACACCTCTGAAGGGCCACTTCATCAGCACATTCTCCGAGCCCTGTTTCCTCGAACCTGGAGAGCTCCCGCTCTCCCCAAGTTCAACTGCCTGACTGGAGATCCAACGCTTTACGTCCTTGCCTTTAGGCAAGTATTGATGCCACATAATAGTGACAACCAGGTTCTATTCCGTACTTTTGCTGGCAGCCTAGACGACATGTCGCTTGTTTGGTATTACAACCTCTCGACCTGTTCCGTGAGTTGGTTCGAGGATCTAGCAGACCTCTTTGTTCAATACTATCGGTTGGACCTCAAGTCGAAAAAGAAGTTGGACTCCCTTTAACGGCTTAGGATGGGATCAAATGAAACCCTACGAGAGTTCTCTCGAAGGTTCCGGAATGAGCATGTGCACTCTCCGGACACCACCTCGACGATGAAGCCATTATGCTCGCATTCCAGAATGTCCTACGCTTTGACCTTCACATCTATAATGACCTCATCCGCAATCCTCCTGTCTCCCTCGGAGTGCTATTCGATCGAATTCAAAAGGAGATCGAGGTGGAGGACGATCAAGTCGCTCGTAAGAAATATGACTTTGAGAAGCGTCTTTCTGATAAGGAACCAACGAGACCAACAGCTCAAGTTCGCAATGCTCAGGCTGATGAAGATGGAGCCTCCAAGAGGCTTAGGCAAGCAGGCGATAGACCCATAGAGCCTTAAAAGATCACGAATACCAAAGAGAAGCAGCCCATCCACCGATTAGAGTAAAAGGCCACTGGCGACTGTCAACAACTTGGAATGTTGCTCATCTGAAATCTATGATGTAACATCTTCCAAGTTATCAATGAAACGATAACTGTTTCAAGTTATATCGAAGACTATCAAATTCTAGCTCAACTTCTACCAAATGCTATAGTTAGTTCGGTTCGCATTGCTACACGGCCGACTAACCTGCAACGGTACAAAGCTACGTGTCCCGATATATAGGTTCGACTGAAATGGCACTTCGCCTAAGTCCAACCGATACAAGGTCGCTACACTGAGTACTCCGAATCATTGGTGTTGCACATGCTCCCGTTGTCATGTAAGGACACATGCACTAGTGCCTCGCCATAGTTAGTTCAGTTCGCGTTACGACACGGCCGACTAACCTGTAACGGTACAAAGCTACGTGTCCCGATACATAGGTTCGACTGAAACGGTACTTCGCCTAAGTTCAACCAATACAAGGGCGCTACGCTGAGTACTCCGAATCATTGGCATTGCACATGCTCTTGTTGTCACGTAATGACACATGCACTAGTGGCTCGCCATAGTTAGTTCAGTTCATGTTGTGACACGGGCAACTAACCTGCAACGGTACAAAGCTACGTGTCCCAATACATAGGTTTGACTGAAACGGTGCTTCGCCTAAGTCGAACCGATACAAGGGCATTATACTAAGTACTCTGAATCATTGGTGTCGCACATGCTCCCGTTGTCACGCAAGGACATATGCACTAGTGGCTTGCTACAGTTAGTTCGGTTCGCGTTGCGGCACAGTCGACTAACCTGTAACGGTACAAAGCTACGTGTCCCGATACGTAGGTTTGACTGAAATGATGCTTTGCCTAAGTCCAACCGATACAAGGGCGCTACACTAAGTACTCCGAATCATTAGCGTCGCACGTGCTCCCGTTGTCACGTAAGGACACATGCACTAGTGCCTCGCCACAGTTAGTTCGGTTCATGTTGTGACACGACCGACTAACCTACAACGGTACAAAGCTACATGTCTCGATACGTAGATTCGACAGAAACCTAAGGCCCTGCCCTTGGCATTGATCGCCTTGACACTTAAGAAACCTAAGGCCCTGCCCTTGGCACTCGATGATAAAGTCCGAGACAGGTCCCACCGCCTCGGCACCTAATGAAGCCCGAGACGTCTGTACCGTCTCAGCCCAAGGTGACCTTCACCTCGGTATTCGAAGATAAGGTCCAAGGCAGACTTCGCCGCCTTGGCACCTGACGAAGCCTGAGACGTCAGCACCGTTTGGGCCCGAGGCAACCCTCGCCTCGGCATTCAAAGACAAAGTTTAAGGCAGGCTTCATCGCCTCGGCACTTAACGAAACCCGAGACATTGGCACCGTCTCGGCCCGAGGCGACCTCCGTCTCGGCATTCAAAGACAAAGCCCGAGACAGGCTTCGCCACCTCAGCACCTGACGAAACCCAAGACGTTGGCATCGTCTCGGCCCGAGGCGACCTCCGTCTCGACATTCAAAGGTAAAGTCCGAGACAGGCTTCGCCGCTTCGGCACCTGATGAAGCCCAAGACTTCGGTACCGTCTCGGCCCAAGGCGACCCTCGCCTCGGCATTCAAAGATAAAGTCCGGACAGGCTTCGTCGCCTCGGCACCTGACGAAGCCCGAGACATCAGCACCATCTTGGCATGAGGCAAGCCTCACCTCGACATTCCAAGATAAAGTCTGAGGCAGGCTTCGCCACCTTGGCACCTGTCGAAGCTCGAGATATCAGCACCGTGTCGGCCCGAGGCGACCTTTGCCTCGGTATTCGAAGACAAAATCCGAGGTAGGCTTCGCTGCCTCGGTACCTGACAAAGCCCGAGACGTCAGTACCGTCTCAACCCGAGGCAACCTTTGCCTTGTCATTCGAAGATGAAGTTTGAGGCAGGTTTTGCCGCCTCGGCACCTTATGAAACCCGAGACATTGACACTGCCTCAGCCCGAGGCGACCTCCGTCTCGGCATTCAAAGACAATATCTGAGGCTGTCATCGTCGCCTCGGTGCCCGACAAAGAATGCGGCAACAGGCACGACAACCGTCGCCTGTCAACGCATCGATTGACACACCCCCGGCTGGCCCTTGGCAGGGGGTCGGTAGGCACGATAACAGACACCGGTCAATGCAGCGATAGGTGCGACGGCCGACGCCGGACAACGCATCAACAAGCACGATGCCCATCGTCGGACAACACATCGACGGACGCACCCCCGGCCGGCCCTTGGCAGGATGTCGATGGGTGCGACCATCGATACCAGCAACGCAGCGACAGGCATGACGACCGATGCCGGACAACGTGGCGGTAGCCGTGTTGCCCGTCGTTGGACAACACATCGGCAAGCCCGACGGTTGATGCCGAACAACGTGCACTGACAAGCTCGTTTGAGTTTGTTGGGTTACAAGGCAAGCTCAAGCAGGCCAAAGCTCGACTCGGCTCGGCTCATGTCGATCCCCTTCGGTCTCAACTGTGCAACCCCTTCTCTTGGATTTTTAAGTGGGTGTGAGAGAGAGTTAGAGTGTGAGAGGGTGGCAAAAAAAAATCATCTTCCGAGCCCCCCCTCCCTCCCCTCCGTCCACTCCCACCGCCCAGTGCCGCCGCCTGCCGCTCGGTCGCAGCCCGGCCACCACCTCCCACCTGACCCCCCTGTGCTGCCCTCGCACCGCCTGGCCTCTCACCTGACAGCCCGCCGTCGCCCGGTCTCCCACCTGAACCCTTGCGCCCTCGCCGCTGCCATAACTCGACCCCCCCCCCCGGCCGTCACCTCCCCCTCCACCGCACACCCGATCGCCCTTCTCCCTTCACCCATCCGATGCTAGCGACTGACACCCCAACCGCCGTCTCCCCCGCCCGGTGCCCAGCTCTGCCGCCGTCTCCCTCACGCCCGGCAACCGCCACCCGAGCCACCTCCTCCCTCCCCTGTTCAGCCCGACCACACAGTCCCCCTTTTGCACAGAAACCCCCCAACCCTGAGGCCCAAACAAAGTACCCTGTATTTTTGCCCAAAAGCCCCCGCCCCCTGCAAATGTTGCCAGTAACCACCTGGCCACCAATTTTAACTAAAAACACATCCCAGGATTTTTTGCATAAAAACCCCTTCCTTTTAGAATATTAGATCAAACCCCCTGCCCTAGTTTTTTGACCGAACCCCCCTTACCCATGATTTTTAACACAAAAACCCACCTGCCCCCTACTTTTTACACAAAACCCCCTACCCTTGACTTTTTACACAGAACCCCCTGCCCCGACGTTGTGCACAGAGCCCCCTACCCCTAATATTTTTGGACCGAAACCCCTAGGTTTTTTTTTAGCTCGAACCGTCCTGCGCGTGGCTATTTTTGTGACCCCAGTCAACCAGGTTACCAACTACCCACTGGGAGGGGGTAACACACGCGCAGTCGGCCTCGCAACGGGTCGGCAGACAGAGAGCAGTAGGCCCCGGATAGGGGGTCGGCAGACAAACGATGGTCAACCCGGCACAACGGGTCAACAGACGCACACCCGATCGACCCCTGGTAGGGGATCGACGGGCATAACGGTTGGCCCTGGATAGGGAATCGGCAGACAAACGACGGTTGACCTTGCGCAATGGGTAGGCAGACGAACACCCGGTCAACCCTTGGTAGGGGGTCGACGGGCGCAACGATCGGCTCCCGACTGGGGGTCGGCAGGCAGACAACGATCGACCCCACGCAATGGGCCAGCAAATGCATGACAAGCATTCCCGAATAGATGGTTGACGGACGAACGATCGGCTTTACACCAGGAAATCCTAGCCAGCTAGGTTAACACCTATCTGGCTGGGAGGGGGTAACTGTGGGTGCAAAATCTAGCTAACGCCCAACGATGGGACCCGCAACCCTGCCTGGGGCCCATGAGTCTAACGGTGGGACCCGCAGCCCTGCCTGGGGCCCACGAGTATGACAGTGGGACCCGCAGCCCGGCATGGGGCCCACTTACACTATCTGGGGTTGGTAAATCCCCTAAGATATTTATCAAATCTCAGATATTCTTGAGAATATTCTTAGAATATTCCCTAGATAAACTAAAGCTCTATAAATAGCAAACCCTGTAAATGACTCCAAATCCGAAAATCAAAACCATAATACCACTTTCTGTTTTCCAAAGCTCCTTGAGCTTTCTGGTTTTCAGATTCCCTCTCCACCCTCTGTCATATTGTAAGAAGCAGTCCTCGGCCTGTCGAGAGTAGGGATGGCAATGGTGCGGTTTAAAATCATGAACCGCGGAAAGCCGCACCGCATGGTGCGGTTTTGGTTTGCCAAAATATAAAACCATCGCGGTGCGGTGCGGTTTCAGTGTTGTGCGGTTTCGGTTTTATCCAAAACCGCAAAAAAATCACACCGTTTAGACTATTATAATGTTAAACCGTGGTGCACCGTACCGTATGGTGCGGTTTTGGTTTTACATATGGTACACCGTCGCGGTGCGGTGCAGGTTCGATGTTGCGGTTCGGTGTTGCAGTGCGGTTTTGGTTTTACCCAAAACCGCACCGTTGCTATCCCTAGTCGAGAGTAGCTCTACTTATTCAGAGATATTGGATTCAAAGGTTGCATCTTACCGCATGGGGACGTAGGCTTTGGCCGAACTTTGTCACTACACCTAGTGTCAACTCTCTCTACCCTACAGTGCTTGTGTGACAGCCTAGCAAGTTACAGCTCAGCACTTCGAAGCATGCCACATCCCGAAGGGTAAAAACCTTCAATCAACTATTGGAGGAGGGGCATGTACGACAGCACAAAATCCTCCCCCACACTCCTTTTGATTGAGCCTCACTCCCTCCTTCCAGACGAGGTGTCTCGGCCTGTCTGTGCCTTTATGCTCTACTGGTCTGACTATGTCTTATTTCTTGCGCTCTGTCAGACTACTTGTCTGCGCTCTATCGGCCCCCCGCAGTCCGCTCGTCGCCTGTGATTTGCCTACCGCTCTCCTACGGCCTCTTTATCCATTTCCCTCTTAGGGATTAATCTCACATATTCCTTGCACTCTGTCAATCCGACTGTGCCTGCGCCATGTGCTTGCCGATCGAGATCTTTTTTCCTCCTTTCGATTGAGTCTTATATATCGTCTGCAGTCACTGTTAATTTTGTTTCTATCATTTAATGACCCTAGAAGTATTGGAATTTGATGAAAATTGGTGAGGATGATCATCTTACCCTAGACAACACCATCACCAAATTTCATCAAAGTCCAAAACTCATAGGGGGATCAAAATAAGAACATCTCATTTTCTCCACCCGCAGCTCACAGCACACTGTAACATTCCTATATATATATATATATATATATATATATATATATATATATATATATATATATATATATATATATATATATATATATATATATATATACATATATATATATATATATATATATAGAGAGAGAGAAAGAGAGAGAGAGAGAGAAAACGGGATATAGGCTGGCAGCCCATTTCTTGGTTTGGGCTGCAAGCTAACAGCCCTCCGATCCTCATCATCTGCCATTCGTTTTTTTTTTTAAAAAAAAAATCTGTTAGCTGTACAGCATTTCTCTCTCTCTCTCTCTCTCTCTCTCTCTCTCTCTCTCTCTCTCTCTCTCTCTCGAGCTCGAGCTCGCTGGCGCCCCCGTCCGGCCCCCCTGCACCTCCATCCACCGGCACCAGCGCGACCACCTCCGGCCCGGCGACTGCTCCGGCTCGCTGGCGCCCCCCGACCGGCGACTGCTCCTTCCTCTCCCGCCCCGGGCCCCGGCCAACGCGCCGTCAGCACCCGCCCCGGGCCCGGCGACTGCTCCGGCTCGCTGGCACCCCCCGACCAGCGACTGCTCCGGCCCGACAACTGCTCCTTCCTCTCCCGCCCCGGCCAACGCGCCGCCAGCACCCGCCCCGGGCCCGGCGACTGCTCCGGGGTCCGGCGCACAGGTGGGCCAGGCCGGAGATCCGGTGCCGGTGGATGACGTGCAGGGGGCGGCGGGCCAGGCCGGTGGACGACGTGCAGGGGGCGGCGGGCCAGGCCGGTGGATGACGTGCGGGGGCCGCCTCGGGAGACGGGCGGCGGCCCAGGCCGAAGACGGGCGCTGCCGGAGGGGGAGCCGATCGGGGGCCGGGCCGGAGGCGGGCGGGTGGCTGCTGCTCGAGATCGAGATCGAGAGAGAGAGAGAGAGAGAGAGAGAGAGAGAGAGAGAGGCTGCTGCTGATATTTGTATTTTTAATTTAAAAAATTTTGGACGGTGTGATCTCCGCGATCGGACGACTGCCAGCGACAGCCCATTTGAGCAAATGGGCTGTCAGCTCATACCCCGTATTCTCTCTCTCTCTCTCTCTCTCTCTCTCTATATATATATATATATATATATATATATATATATATATATATATATATATATATATATATATATATATATATATATATATATATATATATATATATATATATATATATTGCCTACCTCAAAATACTGTCACATGCCTCGAAATATTGTCCTCGCCCTCGAAATCTTTTGCGTGCCGACAGGCACAGGCATTACTAGTATATATATATATATATATATATATATATATATATATATATATATATATATATATAGAGAGAGAGAGAGAGAGAGAGAGGGCTGTTACAGTGAGCTGTGGGCTGCCGGGGGGGAAAGTGAGCTGCGGGTATTTTGACCCGCCAAGAAGTTATGGAATTTGATGAAATTTGGTGAGGTTATTGCCTAGTATAAAATGATCATCCTCACCAATTTTCATTAAATTCCAAAACTTCTAGGGGGGTCAAATGGTCGAAGCAATTTTAACGGTGACTACAGATGACATAAATTGCTTCGGCCATTTGGCCCCCCTAGAAGTTTTGGAATTTGGTGAAAATTGGTGAGGATGATCATCTTATACGAGGAAACAACATCACCAAATTTTATCAAATTCCATAACTTCTTGGGCTGTCAAAATACCCGCAGCTCACTTTCCCCCCAGCAGCCCACAGCTCACTGTAACAGCCCTATATATATATATATATATATATATATATATATATATATATATATATATATATATATATATATATATATATATATATATATATATATATATATATATATATATATATATATATATATATAGAGAGAGAGAGAGAGAGAGAGAGAGAGAGAGAGAGAAATGCTTGAATGCGGCATGCGGTAAGTGCGGCACCTACTGCATGCCGTCTGATGCACTACTGCGTGTATGCGATGCACGCAGCGCGTGCATCAGACGGCTGCGGTGCTGTGCAGCACGTACCGCATGCCGCAGCATAGCATGCCCCTATATATATATATATATATATATATATATATATATATATATATATATATATATATATATATATATATATATATATATATATATATATATATATATATGCTGCGGCATGCGGTACCTCTAGGTGCATCAGATGGCTACGGTGAGGTGCCACACTTACCGCATGCCGCATTACGCATTATATCATTTCTCTCTCTCTCTCTCTCTCTCTCTCTCTATATATATATATATATATATATATATATATATATATATATATATATATATATATATATATATATATATATATATATATATATATATATATATATATATATATATATATGGGTCGGGATCGGCTGACCCAGCAAATTTTGACCCATCAATAACCCATCACCCTTTGATGCACCTAGAGGTTTTTGAATGGGATGATTTTTTACAGACATGTTGTCTATGGTATTTTGATCATCCTCATAAAAAATCAGCCCATTCTAAAACCTCTAGGTGCATCAAATGTGCTCTTCAAATCAATGGTTTTTTATTATCAATTTTAACCATTGATTTGAAGATCACATTTGATGCACCTAGAGGTTTTAGAATGTGCTAGTTTTTTGTGAGGATGATCAACATACCATAGACAACATGTCTTTAAAAAATCAGCCCATTCTAAAACCTCAAGGTGCATCAAAGGGTGCTGGGTTATTTGATGGGTCATCCGATCCTGACCCTATATATATATATATATATATATATATATATATATATATATATATATATATATATATATATATATATATAGAGAGAGAGAGAGAGAGAGAGAGAGAGAGAGAGAGTAACCATAGTGATTTAGGGCTTCTTTCTGTATCATTCCAAGTGCTTTTCCAGCCATGAAATCACCAAAGTGAAGGCTATGTGTCTACTAAAAGAGTGGACATATTAATCAAAAGAAAAATATATTTCAAACATAAATATAACCTTCAATAATATGTGAGCAACAAAACCTTCAACTGCTATAGGAAACTTTTTCAAGTAAGAATATAAGAAAAAACCCAAGAACTAAGAAAGTGAAAGATAATTATTTTGATGTCCATTGCTTGCGTGAACAACATGAGTATATCTTGAGTTGAACATATTGCTGATAAGTCACCAGATCCGAGTTAAAGACCAATGTGCATTGAGTAACAGGTAAGGCTATACTGATCTAACAACTCAACTTGAAAAATTATACAATATATTGTGCTTGTAAAAGATTTCAAGAAGAAATTTGATTTTTAATCATGGAACAAAAAAATCAGTAGCAATCTCACCATCTGAGTAAAAACGTATCAATTCTATTTGTAAAAAACTTACCAATTCTGTAATCTCATCAATTCAGTAAGTAAAAACTTACCCCGCCATTAACATGGCCACTATAATTCTTTGGGACTTTGGGAATATAGTATCTTAATTAAGACCTCTGTAATTTTTGATATTGGCTTAACACCTTTGCAGTTTCTGTAACTCTATAATTTTATGATTTTATCAGCCAAAGGATATTAAGCAATTCAATAAAGAAAGGCACCATGATGAAAATAGCAAAAAAGAAATACAATCCTACCTTGTGACTAAATACCCTTGTGATCAAGATAGCATGTTATTAGGTATTCATTGATAAAAACATCTAGAAGATAATATTATATAGAAAGACTAAAAAATAATGATTTTTCTAGAAACAATCTATTGTTAGAACAGACTATTTCTAGAATATAAAAGTTATCAAACAATTTGTTCTTTGGATATAAAGTTATCAAATACATTCCAATTTAAACACAACATCGACTATTTGCTCGATAAAAAACTTTGCATCAGCTATTCCATTAAACTGGTATATACTTATGAAACATTTAATTTGATTACAACATCAAATATATATATATTGGTTTTATAGACATATGGACGACAACACCCATTCAGAAAACCCCAAGTGTTGAGATGGTGGTACGTTGGGGCATGGTAGGAGAGTGGAAGAAGCAAGTCTGTTGTGGAATATATGTGGATATCACTTTCCTAGGTGTTGCATCCTCCACCATGGATTTAATAGCTGGTTGATTCAAATAAGCGTACGTGCTTTTGGTCCACCTGCACCACCAATACAAGAGGAATGTAACTTGGTCCCTTGCAAATGTTGCATTCAAATAGTTCATGTTGTAAAGATTTGATCCAATAACTTTATATTATTTGATCTATAGGATAATATCATTTGATAATTTTAGTAGTTTTAAGTAAATATCTTTGAAGCCTTACAACATCATTCAAAATTGAAAATTCATGTATAGAAATTCTAGATTCTACACTATAGCAGAAATGTTTAACTTCAGAACCAATCAACACTTCTTGATTTTTACTTTACAATTTGTAAAACCCAATCGTATATTGATAACATTAAACCAAGTTAAATGTAACTAATATATGTTTTTTAGTCCATATTTGTGTAAGAATGAACCATGTGTCAATATCAATGAACTAGTGGAGTTGAAATCCATAATGCAGATATAAGCTTCCCAAAGTCATTTTGGTAACTTAAAAACAAATATAGATGTGACAACACTCGAGTGCTCCAAAAGAATCGGCAAGGAGAGCGGGGTGGCCTCTCTTAATATATCCAATGTGCTCTCCTCCCTACAAGAGCCTAGGTCGGCTTTTTTGGAGCACTCAGGTGTTGTCACTGTTATAATTGATGAGGTCTACAGCTCGTAAAAACCTATAGTTTAGCTATGTATGATTGATAGTATAGGATTGCATATTG
Source organism: Chamaelirium japonicum (assembly GCA_947650365.1). NCBI lineage: Eukaryota > Viridiplantae > Streptophyta > Magnoliopsida > Liliales > Melanthiaceae > Chamaelirium > Chamaelirium japonicum. Next base: position 19,720,184 of record OX393549.1, read on the forward strand.
GTACGTACCTTAGTACGTGTTCTGATTACAGAACAGAGAGCCATGGCTACATGGTAATCTTCTTGAGTGGGAGACTCAAGGGACTGGTCCTATGTAACCTAAATACGTTCGCAGCTCTGATCAGGGTTGGTCGCCCTATCAGGATAAGCTGTTGGGATGACAGAGCGTTGGTGTCTCCACCACGATCATTACCAGGCACAGTGTCTGTGGCCGAATGGAACCAATACGATGCACAGATCGGTGAGCAGACACCGGTGCACTAAATCGTGTTTCTGCTTAGGGTAAAACGAACCTAAACCCTGAGGAACCATGTCTGGTGGACTAACCAGTTGTGTGGTGCTTTGGCGCACCAATGTGTGAGGATCCGGATGCAGTGATCCAAAACCACGGTATACTGGGTTACCCGGCTGGCATTGCATCAGCATGGCACTCCTGCAAGCTATCCACACCCCTAACGGGAGGTGCGTTCCTTGGTCTGACCTACATCGTATTAAACCTTGGCCAGGTGGTCATTAGTTGGACTGATGACGGATCCGGTTGCTCGGAAGAGTAATCGGAGGTACGATGTATATGGTCAACTTGGAAGGAACCGAGTCATATGAGCACTCGAGTCTGACGATATTCTCCACTGCTCGAGTTGCATCATGGCACCAGATGGAGGAACATCGAGTTTACCATACTAAGCAGAGAGCAGGGGTATGAGGGAGAACATAGTAAGTCCGGAGGAATTAGAGTGCAAGCATCGCACTCTGGGTGGCCACGTAGGTTAACTCGAACTCAGTGGTACACTCGGGTAGTGTGTCAATCGAGTCTGAGTTGGAAGCCATGAACCCTGGTCCTTGAAGGTTCCACCTTATCGACATTATGTACGGTTCTTATACCATCTCCTCGAAATACAGAACATAGTTAGAGAAAGCGAGAAGTCCAAGCCTAGTGCTTCGCACTAGTGCACGGTAGATGCGTAGCTATGTGTGTGCACTAAGGGGAAACCCTAGGTTAGCGTAGAGACGCATGTAGCAATTCCTTGCCATAAGTGGACTTTGCCACATGGGTGCCATGCACCGGGACATGTTACGAGTTGACTAGTTGACTTCATTAGGGGCACCCTACGGGAACCTCAGAGAATAGTGAAATCACTGGTGCACTTCACTTATATGTGCCTTGCAAAGTCACGTACACGAGGAACGACCAACTACTGACATAAGGGCATTTTGGTCATACCATGCGCCACTATGTACTAGGGGGGCCGACCTTAAGTGTTGAGAGACTGGTCAAGGCCAGCCCCATTGGTTTTAGGCGGTTATTGCCTTCGATGAAAGGCCCGGTCATGAGGCACAGAAAATGGGCTAATTTTGACCATTTTCAAAACCAAGAAAAAGATAGAGATAAAGAAGAGATATATAGGGAGAAGATTTGAATCAGTCAACCCTATCCGTACTATCCTTATTCTTAAGGATAAAGCCGACCCTATATAAGAAAATAGGAGAGAGGGGGGCCGACCATGCAAGCCCTAGGGGTCGGCCATGGCATGGGGAAACCCTAGCCGCCCCCCTCTCCTCTCTTCTCTTCTTCTCTCTCATCTCTCTCTCCCTCGCTTGCGCCATTAGATGGTGACTCGTCTTCCTCGCGTAGTGTTTCGTAGAAGGAAAAGGCTAGTCGGATGGAGGTACTCAGTGAACCATCGATGAGGTATCGTGCATCGTGTGAGATCGAGTGAACTAGAAGGCATCTCCCGCAACCTTTTGCTATATAGAATCTGCACAGAAAATCAGCGTTGTTTCTGTGATTTCGGGAGCTACAGAAGTTCAAACGAGATGAAACTTATTTAAAAAGTTGCATCTCGAAGTTGGCTACCTGCAGTCTAAATTTCAGCCCAATCAGAGTTCGAAATAGAAAGTTATGGCTATCACACTGAAGCTATATCGAGCAGATCTGAGCCCGTCTCCATCGACAAAGAAGAAATTTTTCACGGTGAAAGAATCCGCATGCAGGTATGATCTCTAACAAGTAGATTTAACATAAATAGAACATGCATGCATGCTAGATTATTCTTTCGTGTTAGATCGTCATTAGGGGTTCGTGTAGATGCCATGCTAGATTCATACATGCATATGTAGATCGTTTCGATAAAAATTGTGATATGTAACGCACACCGCTCATGGTCTTCGGACCTTCTCTTTGCTTCCGCTGCAAGCCTCTACCATGGATTTATTTCCAACAATTGGTATCAGAGCTACGCTAGTGGTGTGCATTTCATGTTTTTCATGAAACCGTCATGTGCGCGCATGAATAGTATGTACTGCCATCAGGGTTCTACGAGTATATCATGCATATAGTACATATTGTATGTTCTATGAATCGTTCTTGCAGGGCGCCACTTCTAAAATTAATCTGGATATGTGAATGCTTGCTACCGGGGGTCGGACCCTGTGTTAGCGAATATTGTCTAGATGTTTTTTCTTCTGTGTATGGATAGGTTTTAGAGCCATAGTCGGGCAAGTGGTGGAAGTTGACCACCCTTGATTCCCACGATTGTTGTTAGGCTTGTTTTTTTTTCTTTCTAGGAAATTATGTACGAGTGAGTACTTGCTCGAAGCGTACTAGATCTTTTTCGGTTACATATTGAAGAGGAGGACCTACTATGGAGATCCACCACCGGGAGGGCGAGTGAAACCTTGGAGGATGATGGCGATCTGGCGAAGCATACACGATGATGAAAAAGGGCAAAAAGCGTCAGGAGATCGTATACAGAGGCTTGCACCGGATCGAGGAACCTTGCGAAGGAGACAGAGAGCCTACGCTATACCAGTCAGGTTCAGGGGTCGGACCCTGAACTTGATTCAGTTGTGTGGTTGTTTCTTTCTACTGTTCTTTATATTTCTGTAGAGAACCCTGATGCGATAATTTAATTATCTGTGTTAGAGGGTTGCCCTTTCCCCTCGGGTCCTAGCGACCTTGTTAGGATAGAATTCCTTTAGTGACGCCTATTATTTAATTGACCCTTGATGATAGCATGAATTCCTTATATTTGGTTATGCCACTATTAGGTCAACACCTGATTAGTTGGGTGTGCCTATTTGACCAGCATCGAAACCTAGAATGAGTTGGAATTCTACTATGACATCAATCGTCAAATTTATAAGCAAGGCGCCATGGTAGTGGGAGACCTTTCCAGTCAGTCTGACCTTAGGCTAGGGTCTAGAGTATTAGCGTGATAGCTAGGTTTGCGGAGCATCGATGTTCGTGGGATATATAATGTGACCCTTGAGTGGAGAAATCCACTTGAGGTAGGGACTATGATATTCCGAGATCCATTAATGCTTCACGAAAGGCTTGAAATGCTAGTGGGAGCATGGTATGACCAGGGTCTAGTGTATAGGTTGTCATGACCTTAGTGTACACTCATACTTGTATTAAATAACCCTCAAATTTAATAAGGGATGTAAGAGAGGACTTTTAGAGATCCTCTGGCCTCCACAACCAACTGTTTTGTGTCTGGGTGGAAGAGCGTAGCTCGACACCCCCTAGGTGAGGGTTATGGTTTTCTATGCTAGATGACTTAGCAGTCTCCTTTGGGATATGGTGGTTACGGGGTGAGGAGAGAAGGACTTTTCATCCCACCCTAGTGGGGGCCGTATGAACTCCCATGTCGTAACTACCTAGGCTTGTGGGTAAGCATCCGAAGTGGACGTGAGGCATCCGTTGCTTGCACAATGGGGATCACGTGGCACTAGCCAAAAGATAACCATAGTCCATCAAAGCCCTTAATTGGCAGATTTGGATAGGGTCAAGGGAAAGACCCGTGTAAGCAGATTGATACTGCATGATGCCCCCTAGGGCAGGTACAGTCAATTCCGAGATCTTACATATATGGTTAATTAATCCATAGATGTGTCTTCGCTGTGAGGGTAGCGTTGGTATTTGGATATAATTAGCTTGTTTTCAAAATCTATAAAATAAGTTATTTTGCATTCATTTTCATTGAACCATATAGTTTCCTTATCCACTATCCTATAAGAGAACCAGTTATCGGGTCTCTAACTACGTAGAGCGGAAGCGCTATCTTTAGCTTTTGCTTAGGGTAGTAAACATACATTGGCTTCCAATCTTAATATCCCTGTACCAGACCTAACGGGTTCAGATATCACTAGGGCACTAACTAGGGTATATGTCGACTAGCGAGAGTCTAAGGAGATGTGCAAGTACTATGTTATAGCAGACTTGCGGACAACTCTTTAGAAGCGAGTCAGAGATATGCCGGGTCTTCTCTAATAAAGTTTTACTTGCATAAGATGTCTCGAAGGCGAAGTCAGTAGACTTATCCCTTTTCCACTAAGATACTTGTCGGTACCGAGATGTCTGAGGGAATGCTTGTTCGGGAACACATACTTGAGTTCTAGATCGAACTAGATTCCAAAGACATGGTGCTAGATGACGAGGTGGTGGAAGACGTTTGTCTTGCATCCTTGTTTGGAACCTTCGAAGGCATTATCAGACTTTAGCTTTAACAAGCTAGAGATGACAAATGTAGAACTTCTAAGGAGATTTCCAAGAGACAAAGGATGAGATCAAGATTAAAGGCAATGCCTTTAGTGCTTAACCTAGGTCTTCTTTAGAAGAACCTAAAGGAGTAACTTATCAGAGATTGAGAACTATTCTAATGCAGAAACTGGTGTGGACTCCTGAGTTTAGTAACGCCAAGGACGGAAGTGTTTTCGCTGTGGTAAGAATAGGGGGTATTTGAAGATTGAGTATAGTCTTAGGGTGTTAGGGGTAAAGTCGCTATCTAGTAGCAGTTCTTCTATTTCTTGGAATATAGACTTCGGGTCTACAGAGATTCAAGGAAAGCAGAAAGTTAGTTTATAGTAAAGTAATCCTAACATAGGTACTGATACCATAAGCCGCTGCGGAAGCTGTTAGATATGATTGTCTTAGTTTTTCCGAAACACGGATTTTGTTTTTTAGAGATGTAGTTCTGTTTCCTCCTTAGTAAATGAAGTTTTTAGTTTTAGACAGCACCGTAGCTGTGTATCTTAAACTAAATAGATAGCTTCATTACTAGTGGAATAGATCAGAATAATCTCTTTGTATTTAATCATAATTCGGAAATAGATTTCATGACAGCTGCAGCGTCTAATTGAAATTCATCTAAATCCTTCGGAGATGCTATCCCATTTGTGACCCCTCTGATTTAGATATTCTGTCTCAGATAAATTCAGAGGTAATAGAAGGCTGAGTTTCTGTTCAGAGATTCATCGGAGATCCTTCTAACCTATGAGTGTAATCTGGAAGGCAGAATAACTAAAAGGGCCAATAAGGTATTGGAGTTAGTTATTTTTGATGTCTATGGTTCCAAGAGCGTCCAGATGATAGAAGTTTCTTTGATTTAATCGAGGGAATGAGAACCTATCGGACGGGTTCTATAGGATCCTAAGGGAGCATGAGATTATCTCCCAGTTAAATGCTCCAAGGATGACACGTCAAAATAAAGTCTCCGAGAGAAGGAATTGGACTCTGTTTGAAATGGTCCGCAGTATGATGAATATTGTCAAGTGTACTACCCACCTTTTGGTGGGGTTATACCTTAAAATAGTAGCTCATATCTGAAACTATCTCTTATCTGGATCAGTGCCTCAAACCTATAAGAGAGCTATGGTCTAAGCGAAAGCTGACACTATAGTGTCTCGAGATATAGGATTGTCTTGTACTTGTGCAAAAGAGCAAGAGGGATGAGATGGAGATGTAGTTCCAGGTATATCTATTTGTAGGTTACCCTTAGGAGGCAGAAGGTGGACTGTTTTATGATCTTGAGGTTTGGAAGGTAATCGTTTCTACGAACACCATCTACCTAGACCAAGATTATATTATAGACCATAAGTTTATCAGTAAGGTAGTTCTGGGTGAACCACTGGGTACTGGTAGAGAGTGTGCATCTGAAAAACGTAGTAGGAGTAGATGATACAAGAAACTAGTATACCAGACACTGTAGAAGCAATTCACTTTTATACCACCACCACCTCGTCGTTATGGGACCATCAGAGCTCCTGAAAGATACTATAGAGAAACTTCGATAGTTAATCCAGAGTTTCAGGAGGATGATCCCTAGAGCTACGAAAAAGTAGTGGGAGCTTTTGACAGCTCTGACTGACAAAAGACCATGGAGGCAAATTTGCATCAATGTCCCTTGGAACAGTCTTGACACTTATAGCACTATCACCCTTCGGGTATAGAAAGTGTATAAGAATAGCACCCGGTTAAGACTTAAGTAGCTAGATTAGTTACCAAAGGAGAAGGCATTGACTATGTCAAAACCATCTCACTGGTAGCTATGCATAAGTCTATTTCGGATCCTCTTAAATCCATCACAGCCCAGTATAGTTGGGAGATCTGGTTGATGGATGTCAAGAAAGTTATTCCCTAACGGGAATTTGGAAAGGACATATGGATGATGTAGCCCCAGGGTTTGTGTCAGTAGGTCAGGAAGATATGAAATGCAAGTTGCAAAGGTCCATTTATGGACTGATGCAAGTGTCCATGTTGGAATATCTATTTTGATCAAGGGAATCCGCTCACATGGATTTGATTAGAATGAGGATAAACCAAGTTGGTACAAGAAAGGTGAAATAACTACAAGGGTGTATTTAGTACTTTACGTTAATGATATTCTACTGATTGAAAATGATGTAAGAATATTGTTTACGGTAAAGGTTTGTAGTCATTACGATTCGATGTGAAAGACCCTAGTGAGGCGAGTTATGCTCTGGGAATCAAGGTAACTTGAGATAACCAGAGCAAGGTTCTCTTGCTGTCACAGGTAGGCATAAAGATAAGATTCTATCCAGATTCATTTTACGAGGCTAGATATCTATTGCACAGCAGGATTCATGGGTTGGTTTCAGTCGAACCCGGGTCCAAATCACTGGACTAAAATAAAGGGTATACTTAGAAATCCTTATTAAGTAAGGAGTGTGAGTTAGCTTACACTTCACAAGTCCTGATATCGATTGAACACACAGGATCTGACTTTGGTGTCAGATGTGTGTTCCAGAGAATCGATTTCAGGGATTATTTTTATCTAGGGATTAGAAGCGGTAGTTGGTAGAGTGTGAAGCAAGTGCATCACAGACTCCACCACAAAAGACTGAGCACGTTGCATACGAGGTAGTCTACCAGGTGGTATGGCTTAGGAAGTTCTTAGAGAACTTGGGACGCGTACCAGAGGCTTAGTTATCTGTTGTTGCAACAGAAGAGCGGTAAGCAAGGTCCAAGGAGACTAGGCACCACAATGAGGGAAAACCCATCATGTACAAACTCCACTTGATCTGACAGTTATAGGAGAAAATGCAAATAGCGGTACTGAGGTGGAATCTACAGATAATATTGCCAATTCCTTTAGGGAATTCCTGCAAAGGCTCTTGGGCAGCATGTAGAAGCTACAGAGCTCAACGCCGTTATTCCTCGTTAGACCTAGTGGGAGATTGTTAGAATTGGTGAGGCCTACAGCTCGTAAAACCCTATAGTTTAGCTATGTATGGTTGATAGTATGGGATTGCATATTGGTACGTACCTTAGTACGTGTTCCGATTACAGAACAGAGAGCCATGGCTACATGGTAATCCTCTTGAGTGGGAGACTCAAGGGACTGGTCCCATATAACCTAAATATGTTCGCAGCTCTGATCAGGGTTGGTCGCCCTATCAGGATAAGCTGTTGGGATGACAGAGCGTGGGTGTCTCCACCATGGTCATTACCAGGCACAGTGTCTGTGGCCGAACAGAACCAATACGGTGCACAAATCGGTGAGCAGACACCGGTGCACTAAACCGTGTTTCTGCTTAGGGTAAAACGATCCTAAACCCTGAGAAACCATGTCTGGTGACTAACCAGTTGTATGGTGCTTTGGCGCACCAATGTGTGAGGATCCGGATGCAGTGATCCAAAACCACGGTGTACTGGGTTACCTGGCTGGCGTTGCATCAGCATGTCACTCTTGTAGGCTATCCATACCCCTAACGGGAAGTGCATTCCTTGATCTGACCTACATCGTATTAAACCCTGGCCAAGTGGTCATTAGTTGGACTGATGACGGACCCGGTTGCTCGGAAGAGTAATCGGAGGTACGATATATGTGGTCAACCTGGAAGGAACCGAGTCATATGAGCACTCGAGTCTGACGGTATTCTCCACCGCTCGAGTTGCATCATGGCACCAGATGGAGGAACAACGAGTTTACCATACTAAGCGGAGAGCAGGGGTATGAGGGAGAACATAGTAAGTCCGGGGGAATTGGAGTGCAGCCTGCGTCGCACTCTGGGTAGCCACGTAGGTTAACTTGGACTCAGAGGATCGATGATACACTCGGGTAGTGTGTCGATCGAGTCTGAGTTGGAAACCATGAACCCTGGTCCCTGAAGGTTCCACCTTATCGATATTATGTACGATTCTTATACTATCTCCTCGAAACACAAAACGTAGTTAGAGGAAGTGAGAAGCCCAAGCCTAAGCTCCGTGAGTGCTTCGCACTAGTGCACGGTAGATGCGTAGCTACGTGTGTGCACTAAGGGAAAACCCTAGGTTAGCGCAGAGACGCATGTAGCAATTCCTTGCCATAAGTGAACTTTGCCATATGGGTGCGATGCACCGGGACATGTTGCGAGTTGACTAGTTGACTTCACTAGGGGCACCCTACGGGAACCTCAGAGAATAGTGAAATCACTGGTGCACTTCACTTATGTGTGCCTTGCAAAGTCACGTACACGAGGAACGGCCAACTAGTGACATAAGGGTGTTTTGGTCATACCATGCGCCACTATGTACTAGGGGGGCCAATCCTAAGTGTTGAGATACTGGTCAAGGCCAGCTCCATTGGTTTCAAGAGGTTGTTGCCTCCGATGAAAGGCCCGGTCATGAGGCATAGAAAATGGGATAGTTTTGACCGTTTTCAAAACCAAAGAAAAGATAAAGATAAAGAAGAGATAGATAGGGAGAAGGTTTGAATCAGTCAACCCTATCCATACTATCTTTATCCATAAGGATAAGGCCGGCCCTATATAAGGAAATAGGAGAGAGGGGGGCCGGCCATGCAAGCCCTAGGGGCCGGCCATGGCATGGGGAAACCCTAGCCGCCCCCCTCTCCTCTCTTCTCTTCTCCTCTCTCGTCTCTCTCTCCCTCGCTTGCGCCATTAGATGGCGACTCGTCTTCCTCGCATGCTGTTTCATAGAAGGAGAAGGCTCGTCGGATGGAGGCACTCAGAGATCCATCGATGAGGTGCCGTGCATCGTGTGAGATCGGGTGAACTAGAAGGCATCTCCCGCAACCTTTTGATATCTAGAATCTGCACAGAAAATCAGTATTGTTTCTGTGATTCCGGGAGCTATAGAAGTCCAAACGAGGTAAAACTTATTTCAAAAGTTGCGTCTCGAAATTGGCTACCTACAGTCCAAATTTCATCCCAATTGGAGTTCGAAGCAGAAAGTTATGGCCATCGCACTGAAGCTATATCGAGCAAATCCGAGCCCGTCTCCATCGACAAAGAAGAAATTTGTCACGGTGAAAGAATCCGCACACAGGTATGGTCTCTAATAAGTAGATCTAACATAAATAGAACATGCATACATGCTAGATTGTTCTTTTGCGTTAGATCGTCGTTAGGGGTTCGCGTAGATGCCATGCTAGATTCATACACGCATATGTAGATCGTTTCGATGAAAATTATGATATGTAACGCACACCGCTCACAGTCTTCGGACCTTCTCTTTGTTTCCGCTGCGGGCCTTTGCCATGGATTTATTTCCAACAGTCACATGGTTTCAAAGTTAGGCCAGTTCCAGGGGTGTCTCTCAAGTGGCCCATCTCAGTCGCTAGCATTGAAACGCGCTCTACGTGTGGGCGGGTGTTGAATGGGTAGTCCCATATCGATAAGAGAGCGGGGTAGCCTCTCTTAATATATTTATTGTGTTCTCCATTCAAGAGGTCAGCCTTTTGGAGCACTCGAGTGTTGTCACAATAGAAATCTAATCTTACTCACTGAAAATATATATGGAGATTTACAACTACTGTTTCATGTGTCAAAGTCAAAATTGAGACAATCGAAATATGAAAAAAGTTATAGGTAAAGGAAAAGTTATTATAAGTATCTAAATTAAATGGATGAACTCTATAATAGAGTTTAATTATGGATGCAAATCTTATATTTGAATTGCAAGTCCAATTTAAGAGACTTTAGCATTTTATGGAACACACTAAGAAATAAGAGTTTAGTTTGACTTCTTGTCAATTATCATAGATGCTTACTGTGATGTGTACCATATACTCTTATCCTTCTCATTTAAACTCACTTGGTCTATGCTTTATGTTGTCATCTCCATATTTCTACAATGTGGATCTAAGAAAATTCTAGTTATACATCCACTCTACTATATAGGCGTTGGATCAAAATCCAAATATAATTTGGGCTCGACTAATACTTATCAAATTATTGATTTTTTTTTTTTACAAGCAGATGGAGGCTCTCTCATCCGACTAGCTTAAATAGAGTTGGACCTAATTACTGTGTTTATCAGGAACTCCTTCTCCATATAAACTAGCCGACTGAAAAGGCTCCAAATTCATTTCATTTAAATCAATATTTTGTACTTTCTCCTGAACAAGGAGAGGATTTATACAATTAAGCAAAGCTAAAGAAAAAAAAATGTCATTACAATCTGCAGTGTGACTAGCCATAGCATGAGCACACGTATTAGCCTCTCGAGAGATTAAGTACGATGAAAGGCCTAGTGACTCGGCAAGGATACTTTTGCATTATGCAATAACTGATCGTAGACGCCAAAGTGGGTTTAAGTTTACCTTTAACATAAGTTGGATGATAAACAAATTATCACCCTCAATAATAGCCAAGTTCTGATATAGATGTTGAATTGCCCTGAGACCATCGCGAAACGCCAAAGGCTTAGCTTCCAATGAGGATCATGGTGGATAAATGTTGCCCAAACGGAGAATATGATCCCCATCACAATTACAAATCACTACTCCAGATGCCACATGGTCCAACCTAACCGTCGCATCAACGTTAACTTTTAGGTGCCCAGCATGGGGCACTAATCACACTTAATTGTTGTTGACTGTTTGCCCCAAATGCGACAACTCACTCTCCTCCTCAAATCATGGATTAGTGGAAAAGGATAAAACGTTGTGGATCCTCATGTTGTGAAGTAAGGAGGCCCACGTCTTCTCTGGGTCCACCAACAATCTCCAGCCCAACTTAAGAACAAGAGCTCTATTGACCAATTCAATATCCCAGATCCCTAACCCACCTTCCTCCTTAGATTTGGAGAATTGTTTTCGGGCACAAAGGTGTAGATGTTTCTTCTCGTCTGTAAAGCCCCACCAAAATTTCTTTGAATGGCATTGAGATTCCGTCACAGATTTGGGTAAGAGATAGGTGGATAAGAAATGAAAAAGTCGACTTAATAAGATCAATACTAGCATGAGATAATGAATTGGCTTTCCTGCCCTTCAACAGCACCCCCATGATATTGGCCAGCTTGACTCGGTCCCTCCGAATCACATTTTTGCTGAAGAAAATAAAAGATTTGCTGCAATTAATTAGTTGTCCGATCCAAACCAACTGCTGTAGAGAGCTAGGGTACCATTGATGTTCTGGAATTTTGTGCAATTAGCCCGACCAAAGATGAATAAATCATCAGTGAACATCAGGTGGGATATAGATAATCCCCTATCCCGATTTTGATACCCTAAATTTTTTGGAGGGCTTTATCATTAGCCAAAAGACGGGATAACACCTCCGAGCAAAAGAGGAATATATAGGGAGAGAGCGGGCACCCCTGACGAAGACCTCTCTCCGACTTGAAAAGTCCTTCCGGTTGGCCGTTGATAACAATAGAGAAGGATGCGCTTGAGATGCAAGCATGGATAAGCCTGCAAAATTTTTGGGAAACCCCCAATCCTTTAAGTACATTGAGTAGAAAGGCCCAATCCACTCTATCATAGGCTTTGGTCATATCCATTTTGAGAGCAAAGAGACCTCGCTTGCCGGTGGTGTGGCTAATGGTGTGAAAAATTTCTTGGCCAATGATGGAGTTATCTATAATTTGTCTTCCCGTTATAAAAGCATTCTGATTGGGCGATATACACTTGTCCATTAGAAGTCGAAGCCGACTTGTGATGATTTTAATAACAATTTTATATAGCACATTGCACAAACTGATCAATCGAAAGTCGTTGGTGTGTTCAGGCTGCTTCTTTTTGGGGATAAGTGTTATGTGTGTATGCTTCAGAGAGTCGGAAATGACCTTATCAAAGAATTTTTTGAACGAATTGCACAATATCATCCCCCACTGTACTCCAACCTTTTTTTAAGAGCCCCGGATTGAGGCAATCGGGTCCTAGGGCCGTGAAGGAGTTCATATCAAAGACGCAACTACGAATCGGGTCCTAGGGCATAGAGAAATATTATCTGCATGAGAGAAGACTTTGCACAAATATGGATCATGTATGGTTATGATGGGCATGTGGGAGACTATCTGGAAATAGCAATAAAATGGTCGAGCAACAACTTCTTTATTGTTTTCGGATCTGCTGACTACTCCCCCTCAACATTCTTCAGAATCGAGTTTCTTCGGCGCCTATTCAATACTGAGGTGTGGAAGAACTTTGAATTCCGGTCCCCATCATTAAACCAATGGAGTTTAGCTCTCTGTTCCCAGTACAGATAGTCCCACGAGAGGGCTTCCTGATACAATTTTTTGAACTCTACGTTTTTCTTCAATGGTAGCCTCTGATGGGGGAAGGAGTTGCACTATGCCAATCAACGTTTTGAGCTCGTACAATCAGGTTGGCTCGGAGCGTCGTCTCTTATCCTCCCCTTTCCCCTTAGAGTCTAGGGCTTTGGCAGCCTCCTCTTGGCATCGTCGGACATTGCCGATGGCTTCGGGTATGTTAGTGGTTCTGTTCGGACTGGTTCAAGGGTCGGATCTGCCCCCCCCCCCCCCCCCCCCCCCTTTTCCCCCGTGTAAACAGGGGCTTCTGGCGGCCGATGTTTTTCTTTTCGACTTGAGGAGTTGCTCGGAGCTCTCTTCCTGCTAGATTGTCAGCCTCTGCTTGTCGTCAGGGGAGGGTTTTGCTGCCGGTTGCTGGCGAGGTGTCAGATCTGAGGTTCTGATGGGGGTTTTCGGAATGTCTCTGTTGCATGGTGTAGAGGCTCCCGATGGCTTGAGGTGGCTTCATCAACAGCAGATCGGAGCTTTTGGGCGTTCCCCCTTGTGTGGTTGCGCTTGCTGGTGGTGGCGTCGGTGATGTTCCCGACGGCACTTTTGGGTTTGTCCTATTTTTGTTGTTGTGTGTTTTTTATGAATTTTTTTCCTGTGTTTGGGACCTTGTTGATCCATTTGTGTTTTGTGGACTGGAGTCGACCGTCGATTTGTCCGTTGGAGATGATGCTGATGGGTGTTGTGCCGATTTGTGGCACCTCATTCACTGTCGGTGTGGCAGTGCTTGTTCTTGTCGGTGGGCAGTTCATCCCCCCTCCTCCCCACCTGGTAGTGGTCTCCCTTTGCAGCGCAGACATGTGGCGCCTACTAGAGGTCCGATTGTGACCTCCCCTTTCTTTGAACAAAAAAAAAAACATTTTGAGCTCGTGAACCAACTTGGCATGCGCTCCAGATTTGCTTTTGCTCCACTTGGTGAGATCTTTTTAAACTCGATCACATTTGACTTTAAGATTGCTGAAGTTGATGGCCGGACAAGTGGAACGCCAAGCTTTAGAGACCACCTACTGGAAATCAGGGTTAATACTCCAAGCTTCCTCAAATTTGAAGTGTTTTTCTCCCTTTTTGTTCTGCAAGGGTTGAGTGTTAGGAGGATTGGGCAATGATCATTATCGATCATGGGTAGGTGCCACACACCTGCTCTCGAGAACCGCAATCTCCAATCCGTATTGGCTAGTGCTCTGTCAAGCCTCTCTCGCACTAGGGAGTAGATGTCTCTCGGCGGTTAGACCAAGTATAAGCTAGATCCTTGTACCCAATATCCGTAACGCCAATTTGATTAGTAAAATATCTGAATAATTGACATTGTGAGAGAGCAACTTGACTCCCCCCATCTTTTTCAGTAGCAGATAGGATATCATTGAAATCCCCAATACAACAGAGAGGGAGGGAAATATATAAGTGGATTTTACTCCTGATCATCCATGAGAGATCCTACTTTTAAGAGTATAGGATCGTTACCAAAAGCGGAAGAATCCATGGATGAAGAACTTGTGTGAATCACGATCTCTGATGCGTGTTCCCCAGACTTGGTTTCCACTCCCTGAGGCAAGAGGGATCTCTCTCTGGTGTGGACATAGGGGGTATCCAGAAAACTTACGTAGAGATATCGATACCCGGGAGGGGGACCAAGTACCATTATTTATAACTCTTTATGATTTTTTTCCATCAAAGAAATCAACAGATCCAACGAATGTGATCGATCTCAAAATCAGGCCCAGTAGCCCAGAGCATATACATTTATGGAAAGCCCAATCAACAATCACCCATGCCCATCCTTATTGGGTTTTAGCCTTATATGGACTGTGAATCTCACGTGTGGGTACGTGGGCCACATCTGGAAGCCCATAGGCTTACACAATATCCTCCACTAAGACCGCCACTCGGTCCCAGACCACTTTCCTATCTCCTTTGCAAGGTGCTCGATCCATAGATGCAGCACATAATCTAGTCTCCAGTAACCTCAACCACTCTAGCAGTGATAAAGGATTTAGAACAAACCATAATGTTTAGGTTGACCTCATTGCTCAAGAACAAATTCTAATAGTAGGAACCATAGAGTAATGTTTAGGTTGACCTAATTGCGCAAGCGCTTCCAATCTTTAGCAAGATGTTTTGCTGAATGGGGCAATGGTTGAGTTCATGCCCAATCCTACCTCAAAGATGACAGAATCTAGAGAGTCTCTCAAAAGTGGATGTTGATCTCAACTTCTTTACCATTGCTTATGCCAACACTGACTTTGTCTTTAAGGGGGTTGGTAATATTGATCCTTACTTTGAATCTAGCAAATTTGATCCATTGAGAAGTAGAAGTTGGATCAATTGGCTTCAGTTCACCAAGGATGTTTGCGATTTTCTCCGCTGTGTATTATTGAAGGACCATATCGAATCTTATAAAAATTTTCCTATTGCCATCCATAGGTTAGTCGCGAGTTCGAGCCGCGACCTCAGCCCGGCTTGGCGCGCGTGCACATGCGTGTGTGTGGTGGACTAGGGTATGGCTCTCGGGAAGCTACAAAGTCCTATGGAGGGAGTTTCATTACATAGGCATTAATAGTTCTCCCCCCGGACAATATGGGACTAAACAAAAAACTGGTTTTTCATTCTTATTATCAAAACTAAGTTTTTGCAACGAGATATACTGGAAGATCACCAAGAAATAAAATCACCCGAAGTAGAAGTTGAGGTAGACACGTCGAAGAACCCGGATGAAGACCTGGATAAACTTAAAGGAGAACCCAGAAACAAACCTCCACTCATTCTTCCCTTCACCCTTCTTCCTTCCTCTTTTAATTCTTTCTTCCTTTGATCTCTTCTTTCTCTCTTCCCTCCTTTCTTCCTCTCTCTTCTCTTGTTTCCGACCACCCTCCAGCGCGTTGCCCTAGCCACCATACATCCCCCATTTTTATATCACACTATGATCCCATAACAAAGGAGGAAACACAGGCATGTAGGAGTCCTACCCGGCCCCGACTCACCTAGGCAAGTTTCAAATTTGTCCGAGCAAATTGATCCTGGTGGCCAGGTACGGGGGATTTCCTTTGGGCTTCCCTTGTCCGCCTTGGACTCGATCCCAAATCCGGTTTGGACTTGATCTCGTCCCCACGGAGCGCGTTGATCCGGATTCGGCTTTCACATGAATCCTAATTAAGAAGGAGAAGGGGAAGAATGGGAGGAGGTGTATAATAGAAGGACGAAGGGGAGGAGAAGGGAGAGGATGAGGCAGCGAAAGCGGCCTTGGGGGGGGGGTAGGGGTAGTTGACCCGTATGTGGAGTGCACTACCAAAATGGTGGTGTCAGTAAAAATTCAAATCGGATTGGCTTGTGTCAGGATATGATATTAGGGGTAGGGCTGGCAATTTCGGACCCGACACGAAGTTAGCGGGTTTGGGTAAAGGCTAAATGGGTTCGGGTCGTAAACGGGTCGACACGATAGACTAGTTTAATACACGGGTCGGGTCCGGGTTTAGGGTCTGGACACGGTAGACCCAGGAAGACCCGTTTAAAATTCAACGGGTCGGGTCGGGTCGGGTCTACCCGTAATCCGATACTGTAATATGTAGTACCAGCGGGTCTATCGGGTCAAGTCGGGTCGAATCGGACTAGGTTGGATCGGGTCATCTGGATAGACCCGTGTGGTAAACGGGTCTTATTGGGTCTACCCGTTTATAAACGGGTCGGGTACGGGTTTAGGATCTAGACACGATTAGTTAAACGGGTCGGGTCCGGGTCTAGGGTTTTTGGACACGACCTGAAACTAGACACGACACGAACCCGACCCGTTGCCACCCCAAATTAGGGGTGTTAGTAATTTTGTGAGTGCCAATAGTAACAACCGAATGTTATTCTTTGGAGTTCAGATTCCAGGGAATGGATTCTCTTCAAATGGGCAGACCAAACAGGCCCTCAGAGAGTTGTCTAAGATCACTGATTGAGGGCTTATTGGGGCCCTTGAGCACGACGGACCTACCTCAAATGGTTGAACCATCTCTTTTAAACAGAATGACGTGTCATGATCAGAACCGTCCGGTGCACCCTGCCCTGACTTGTAGATTGCATTCAGTCCCTACGGGAAGGCAAAGGAATGCTGTGATTGAATGCCACGTCACTGTTTAAACCATTCGGTGTAAACGTTCGTGATGGAACCATTATTTTTTTTGGTAACCCACTTATAGTTTTTTTTTTTTTTCTGACATCAATGCTTGTGAAACATAACGTTAAGATGTTAATTTTAAAATCAAATAACATAAAATAGTCGCCCCGAACCACGAATCACCATGGTTCGGGGTCCAGCCATCGACACCTGTCCCCACCGTTTTAATCACCCGGCCCTTATGATGGGAGCCCCATAGGGTTCTCCCAGTGGCATGTAGAACTCAAAGAATGTCCAATAAGACAAAAGTAAAAGGTGTGGAAGATTAGACCTCGAGGTTCGGGGCGACTAAGTTAAGGGTTTTATTTTAAAATTCAAGTCATGCTAGTGAGAGGCACCGAAGAAGAGCGGAATGAAACCAAAAAAAAAAAAAGGTATAAATTACACTTTGTCCCCCTTAATAAGTTAGCTCAAAAACACTTAATAGTTGAAAAAGTACATTAAGGAGGTATTGTGCTAACATTTCAAGCTTTAGGGTGCGATTTGGAACAAAATAAAATGAAGGTTTTTTAAGCCAAATTGGGGGGGGGGGAGTGTAATTTATCAAAAACAAGGTTTTTTTACAAATCAACCCCTGTAATCTTTTCTATTTATATATAAACCTCTATAAATAAATATTTATATATAACCCCCTAAAATTATTTGATATTTACATATCAATCCCTATAGTTAGTTAGCATCCAAATGAAGGAATAATTTCAAAATATTCCTTCATTCATCTGTTATTTTATTAATCTAAAAGAGAAATAATTGATTTACCTATGGTCGTAATTACTTAAATTGACATATTTATTGAGCATGGACTTAATTCAAAACAAACACAGACATAACCAAAGTCTAACTTGGACTTAATCTGAAAAATTTTCACATTGGAGGGGTATGTATAGAGTTTAGGTAAAATATTAAGGATGAAATCGAAAATATTCTCCCGTCTTGCATGTCAGCTAACTGCAGGGGTCAATATATAATATTTGAATAATTGAGGTGTTTATATATAAATTTCATTTATATGGAGTTTTATATATAAATAGAGAATATTATAGAGGTTGATTTGTAAAACACCCAAAAAACAAAAAAGATACGAGGAGGCCTAACCAGTTCTTGATTCCCACTCGGAGTTCTTTGTTGCTATCGCCGCCGGCAGCCCGGACTTCACCTTCATCACGGCCGCCATCGCCGATAACCACCCACAAAGATTCCTCGAATCGCCTGTACTCTCCCTCCTGCGCATGACAAGCATAACACATACAGTCTCTCTCCAAATCAAAATCCTGATCTCTAACAACATGGATGTAAGAACTAACGACCTGCAAGGTCTCTCATTTACCGTGAAAGCTCGGACTCTGATCTTGGCTGCCGCCTTCTGGGCGGCGAGGAGGTGCTCCTCCTCCTCCGTCCTTTTCCTTCTCCAGTACCAATCGATCTCCTCCCTTGTCACGCTCCTCACCACCGCAGCCCTCGGTGGCAGTAGTGGAGCTCTCCATGCCCTTCTCATCGCGGAGCTACTCCCTTTGCTCTCCATCTCCAACTCGATTCCCCTCACTAAATTTTCTTTCTTCTCTCCTCCCTTTTCCTTTTCCATCTTGTAAGCAGCCGAACGGCTATTCCGACCTAACGTTCAGATGGTGACGACCTGCGGGTTTGATCCAACACGTCGCTTTCAGACTTCGGTGGGTGGCCTTGAGCCGGTACTAAAGGACTGTTATTTGGACATATATGGGACGTAACCTGGATACAATGCCGACGTGGGGGCATCGGGCAGGGCTCAGTGCATCCGAGGCTCGCCGATGTCCTCCTTGCCGGCATCATGTCCCATTTTATGTCCGTTTTGATGTTCAAATAGCATTTTCCATATATATATATATATATATATATATATATATATATATATATATATATATATATATATATATATATATATATATATATATATATATTTGGTAGGAAACATTTTCCATTCCTGACCAGGGCTAAACTCAGACTTTTAGTGGCCCCACACCTAGCTACTCTCCTGCCTGCTCTTTGAATACCCAGTTTTTTTACTGCTAAAACTCATTATCTATATAACATGGCACGGTGGTTTTGTGCTAATTGAGACAAAAAGGAACCCAACGATAACTAGACAAAAAGTAACGCTGATCACAGCCGTCGATATCTCTCTCTCTTCTCCCAATCTCTCTCCTCCCGATCTCTCTCTCTGCACCCAATCTCTCTCCCAGTCTCTCTCTCTCTCTCTCTCTCTCTCTCTTCCCCGACTCTCTCTCTCCTCCGTCTCTCTTTTCCGTTTCACTCTCTCTTTCTCCGTCTCTCTCTTCCCCGGACACTCTCTTCCCCCGACTCTCTCTCTCTCTCTTCGTCTCTCTCTCTCTCTTTCGTTTCACTCACTCACTCACTCTCTCTCTCTCTCTCTCTCTCTCTCTCTCTCTCTCCATCTTCCCCCGACTCTCTCTCTCTCTCCGTCTCTCTCCTCCGTCTCTCTCTCTCTCCTCCGACTCTCTCTATCTCTCTCTTTCTCCCCCCCGGTTCTCTCTCTCTATATATAGCTCTCTCTCTCCCACCCACTCCCTCCTCGGTTATCTCTCTCCCCCCCCCGGTTCTCTCTCTCTCTCTTTCTCCCCGGTTCTCTTTCCCCCTCTCTCTTTCTCTCTCCCCTCCAGTTTTCTCTCTTTCTAACTAACTAACTCTCTCTCTCCCACACTCGAGAAAATCTATGGTGTAACTGTGATGCCAGATCACTGGTATCACATAA
This sequence comes from Chamaelirium japonicum, assembly GCA_947650365.1. NCBI lineage: Eukaryota > Viridiplantae > Streptophyta > Magnoliopsida > Liliales > Melanthiaceae > Chamaelirium > Chamaelirium japonicum. Next base: position 19,739,872 of record OX393549.1, read on the forward strand.
AAATCAAACCGTTTAGCACCGCTACAATTGCATCATAGCCACATGATGGCAGCCACCATAGATTCCTCTCTCTCTCTCTCTCTCTCCCTCCCTCTCTCTCTCTCTCCCCCTTCCACAGAGTCTCTCTCTCTCTCTCTCTCTCTCCCTCCGTCTCTCTCTCTTTCCAAGGGTAGCGAGGGAGGAACCCAAATCTTCTGCCCCTAAGTCACAACCCTCCGTTGCACCCATACCCGATCGGTGCATCGCACTCACCCCAACTGGCAGACAAAGAGACAACAGTGATCAGGTACATGTTGGTGCCTATGTCGCTAGTCCAATCAGAGTCGTTTCTTTGCTTGAAAGTTGGGAGTGAGTGCGATGCACCGATCGGGTACAGTGCATCGGACGGCTATGACTTGGGAGGCAGACGATGGGGTAGATAAATTGGGCAGAGGATTTGGGTTCGGGCATTCACTAGTCTATATAACATGGCATGACGGTCTGCATGCTGACTAAACAAAATGGAACCAAATGCTGATTGGATAAAACAAACGCTGACTAGACAAAAACCGTTCACCCTAAAAAGGTAGCAATCCCAGCCTAACAACACCCCCCTTCTCATTGTTAGAATTGGTGAGGTCTATAGCTCGTAAAAACCTATAGTTTAGCTATGTATGGTTGATAGTATAAGATTGCATCTAGGTACGTACCTTAGTACGTGTTCTGATTACAGAACAGAGAGCCATGGCTACATGGTAATCCTCTTGAGTGGGAGACTCAAGGGACTGGTCCCATGTAACCTAAATACGTTCGCAGCGCTGATTAGGGTTGGTCGCCCTATCAGGTTAAGCTGTTGGGATGACAGAGCGTGGGTGTCTCCACCACGGTCATTACCAGGCACAGTGTCTGTGGCCGAACGGAACCAACACGGTGCACAGATCGGTGAGCAGACACCGGTGCACTAAACCGTGTTTCTGCTTAGGGTAAAACGGTCCTAAACCCTGAGGAGCCATGTCTGGTGGACTAACCAGTTGTGTGGTGCTTTGGCGCACCAATGTGTGAGGATCCGGATGCAGTGATCCAAAACCACGGTGTACTGGGTTACCCGGCTGGCGTTGCATCAGCATGTCACTCCTGCAGGCTATCCACACCCCTAACGGGAGGTGCGTTCCTTGGTCTGACCTACGTCGTATTAAACCCTGGCCAGGTGGTCATCAGTTCGACTGGTGACGGATCCGGTTACTCGGCAGAGTTATCGGAGGTACGATGTACGTAGTCAACCTGGAAGGAAACGAGTCATATGAGCACTCGAGTCTGACGGTATTCTCCACCGCTCGAGTTGCGTCATGGCACCAGTGGAGGGACAGCGAGTTTACCATACTAAGCGGAGAGCAGGGGTATGTGGGAGAACATAGTAAGTCCGGGGGGATTGGAGTGCAGCCTGCGTCGCACTCTGGGTGGCTACGCAGGTTAACTCGGACTCAGAGGATCGATGGTACACTCGGGTAGTGTGTCGATCGAGTCTGAGTTGGAAGCCATGAACCCTGGTCCCTGAAGGTTCCACCTTATCGACATTATGTATGGTTCTTATACCATCTCATCGAAACACAGAACGTAGTTAGAGGAAGCGAGAAGTCCAAGCATACGCTCCGTGAGTGCTTCGCACTAGTGCTCGGTAGATGCGTAGCTACGTGTGTGCACTAAGGGGAAACCCTAGGTTAGTGCAGAGACGCATGTAGCAATTCCTTGCCATAAGTGGACTTTGCCACATGGGTGCGATGCACCGGGACATGTTGCGAGTTGACTAGTTGACTTCACTAGGGGCACCCTACAGGAACCTTAGAGAATAGTGAAATCACTGGTGCACTTCACTTATGTGTGCCTTGCAAAGTCTCGTACACGAGGAACGGCCAACTAGTGGCATAAGGGCGTTTTGGTCATACCATGCGCCACTATGCACTAAGGGGGCCGGCCCTAAGTGTTGAGAGACTGGTCAAGGCCGGCCCCATTAGTTTCGGGAGGTTGTTGCCTCCGATGAAGGGGCCGGTTATGAGGCGCAGAAAACGGGCTGGTTTTGACCGTTTTCGAAAACAAGGAAAGGATAGAGATAAAGAAGAGATATATAGGGATAAGGTTTGAATCAATCATCCTTATCCATACTGTCCTTATCCATATGGATAGGCCGACTATATATATGAGAAGGAGAGAGAGGGGGCACGAAATTAATAGAGCCATGCAAGCCCTAGGGCCGGCCATGGCATGGGGAAACCCTAGCCGCCCCCTCTCCTCTCTTCGCATCTCCTCTCTCGTCTCTCTCTCCCTCGCTTGCGCCATTGGATAGCGACTCGTCTTCCTCGCATGGTGTTTTCGTAGAAGGAGAAGGCTCGTCGAATGGAGGCACTCAGAGATCCATCGACGAGGTGCTGTGCATCGTGTGAGATCGGGTGAAATAGAAGGAGTCTCCCGCAACCTTTTGCTGTCCAGAATCTGCACAGAAAATCAACGTTGTTTCTGCGATTCCGGGAGCTACAGAAGTCCAAACGACGTGAAACTTGTTGGAAAAGTTGCGTCTCGAAGTTGGCTACCTGCAGTCCAAATTTCAGCCCAATCGGAGTTCGGAGCAGAAAGTTATGGCCGTCGTACCGAAGCTATATTGAGCAGATCCGTAGCCCGTCTCCATCGATAAAGAAGAAATTTGTCGCGGTGAAAGATTCCGCACGCAGGTATGATCTCTAACAAGTAGATCTAACATAATTAGAACATGCATTCATGCTAGATTGTTCTTTTGCGTTAGATCATCGTTAGGGGTTCGCATAGTTGCCATGCTAGTTTCATACATGCATATGTAGATCGTTTCGATGAAAATTTTGATATGTAACGCACACCGCTCTCGATCCTCGGACCTATTCTTTGCTTCCGCTGCGGGCCTCTACCATGAATTTATTTCCAACACTCATCCCATCGGACAACAAGGACCATACGATTTGATTAAAAGAGGAAGTGTTCGTCTAGAGCTGTAAAAAAGGAGATCGTTACAGGGACCGTCCCCCAATCTCGGTCTCCATTGCCCAAATCACTGTCGTCCATTCACCCAGATCCCTTCTGCCTGATCTGCTCTAAGTTGGTCCGCTGGTCGGTGGGCCCTGATCGCAACCGTCCATTCACTTGAGAGCCATTTGTCCATTCACCCATTTACCCTGTCCCCATCGAGTGTTGCTCCAGCAATGCCATCACCTTCACGATTTCGTCAGCCTCAAATTCACCAGCATGACAACGGGAGAGATCACCTCCCTCATCGCACCCCCTCCCCCTCGAGCCACCCTTCACGCCCCCTCTTCCGCGCGAGATGATCGTCCCTTCTCTTTCTTTCCTTTCACAACCCCGAGCCCCCCATCAACAGGCAGCCTGCCCTTCATGCTGAGATGAACGCCCCCCTCTTCGGCCCCCTCATCACGCCCCCATCTTCGCCTCCTCATCGAGCAACCCGCCCTTCACCCACCCCTCTTCCAGCCACCCATTCCCTAGATCTTCTTCCCAGATCGAGCCTCCCTCATCGATCCCCCAAGATCGAGCCGCCTTACAGGCCCTTCACGCCAAATCGGAAACGATCCCAGAATATAATCCTTTTATTTCCTTTCATTTTTGCCCTAATTCCTTCCTTTATAATGCACTCACCCCAAACCCTTCATGCGCAGAATCCATCATCGTGAATGAGCCATCAACCCCTTAGCACACGCCCTCAGCGAACGTAATCTCTCAGTCCACCAGGTACTGACTCATGATCCTCTGTTTTTCCAGAAAAAAAAAATCTTTTTTAAATTTTCTTTCAAAATCTTCCACGATCCTCCTTTTTTTTTTTTACCCTAGCAACACCATCGTTAAGGTGGCATCGACCCTAGCATCACCATCGTTAAGGAGGCATCAAACTTAATTCATCGTGCAGAAGGACACGATCGCACAACATTGGCCCCTCGCAGACTCGCCCTCGCTGCACACAGGCTCTCCGTTCGCCAAGTAGGGACTCTCAGAAAAGTTCATAAAATTGTTTTTTGTGTGTTTTATTCATACAAAATTTTCTTGGTGAAGAAATTTTTGTGTTGATTGGATAAAGGCAATGACAAAACTAATATGCAAAGGAGTGGGTGCGAGAATTTTGGTGTGTTTTATTCATACAAGTTTTGTTTTCTCTTGATAGTAGCTGATCTTGGTCATGTATTCGGCCCAAGAGGGAGTGGGTGCGGGATTTTTGGAGTGATGTGCAACTCCATATTTTGCATATATTGCTTGATAGGCTTTTGAGAGCTTGGCCTCCCATATATAGTGTTTCTTCTAATACATGTTTTGTAGCTTGATAGGCTTTGGAGTGCTTGGCCACTCCGTTGCATGGTTCTAATGCATATCCTTAGCTAAAGGGGTGATCGACTATTAGGCTTTGGAGTGCTAGTCAACTCCATATTTTGCATATTTTTAATTAGATTTTTTGTAAAGGACTATTAAAATAACTCGATATGGCATATAAGATGAAAAACCACCAAACCAAACTCTTTAGATTTTTGTTACATGGGTCGGGTAGCGATTCAATCGCTTTTCTACTCTCTCGGATATGAAAACTTTACTAACAATTATTTTACTATCTAAAATGGTCTTTTGTTAAATCGAGCACCATTCGTGAATCACTCTATTTTTTTTCCTTTAGAGATAGTCGCCATGTGTTTGCAGATTTGCCCGAGAGTTCGATGTTTAGTGAGTTCAATCAATGTTTGTGAGTTCAATCAATGTTTAGTGACTTCAATGCAAATAGTCTCTTGGTTTATATTCTTTGTCGGATTTCAGCCTAAAAAATTTGCCATATACATTGATTGAAACATAAGACAAATATGCGGTGCACCGAGAGACCCTTTGCATGTTGGTGGCAAGGTGATCATCCTATTTTTTTTTTTTTTGCTGATTTTTTTTGATTTTTTTTGTCAATCTAAAAATAAAACCCTTATGTAAAGTGTTTCCTAAAAAAAAGGCTGATTTTACAGATTTTGTAGATTTTGCTGTTTTTTTTCGTCAACCTAAAAAAAAAACCTTTGTGAAGTGTTTCCTAAAAAAAAAGTGCTGATTTTTCTGATTTTACTAATTTTTTATTTATCTAGGAGTGGTGGGAAATGCAAAGTGGGTCGGGCTTCTCTCTCGGAAGGATTAGTCCGAGCACAAAGTGGCTCCATTGCCCGAAACATTAATTTTGCTGATTTTTTTTGGATTCGGTTGATTTTGATGAATTTCACTAGCGATATTTAAATATTTAACACATAGATTGAAACATGTCGGTGGCAAAGAGAAGTCGGGGTTTTTATGCAAAAGGTCTCTCGGTGCACTGCATATTTGTCTTATGTTTCAATCAATTTATAAGGCTCCGAGAGTTTAAAGTTTAGTGAGTTTAATGTTTAGTGAGTTCAATGCAAAGAGTCTCTTGGTTTATATTCTTTGTCGAATTTGAATCTAAAAAATTTGCCCTATACATTGATTGAAATATAAGACAAATATGCGGCGCACCGACAGGCTCTTTGCATGTCGGTGGCAAGGTGATCATCCTGATATTTTTTAGGGTAAGGTGATCATCATTTTTTTTTTTTTGCTGATTTTTGCTGGATCTCAAGCCTTGATCCATGAACTAAGCCACCCACCTTTCTGATTTTTTTAGGGTAAGGTGATCATCCTGATTTTTTTTTGCTGATTTTTTCTGATTTCTTATGGATCTCAAACCTTGATCCATGAACTAAGCCACCAAACCGAACTCTTTACATTTTTGTTAAAGGATTTTATAGGTTTTGGTCGGGTTGAGACAAAATTATACATGGATCGGGTAGCGATTCAATCTCTTTTCTTCTCTCTCGGATCTGAAAACTTTACAAACAATTATTTTAGTATCTAAAATGATCTTTGGTTAAATCGAGCACCATTCGTGAATCGCTCTATTTTTTTCCTTTAGAGATATTCGCCATGTGTTTGTAGATTTACCCGAGAGTTCAATGTTTAGTGAGTTCAATCAATGTTTAGTGAGTTCAATGCAAATGGTCTCTTGGTTTCTATTCTTTGTCAGACTTGAACCTAAAAAATTTGCCCTAAACATTGATTGAAACATAAGACAAATATACGGTGCACCGAGAGACCCTTTGCATGTCGGTGGCAAGGTGATCATCCTGATTTTTTTAGGGTAATGTGATCATCCTGATTTTTTTTGCTGATTTTTGTTGATTCTTTTGGTCGATCTAAAAATAAAACCCCTATGTAAAGTATTTCCTAAAAAAAAGACTGATTTTACTGATTTTGTAGATTTTGTTGATTTTTTTTTCCCGACAATCTTTTAAAAAAAAACCTTTGTAAAGTGTTTTATAAGAAAAAAAAAAGGCTGATTTTCTGATTTTACTGATTTTTTAATTATCTAGAAGTGGTGGGAAATGCAAAGTGGGTCGAGGTTCTCTCTCGAGGGATTAGTCCAAGCCCGAGTGGCTCCATTTCTCGAAACACTAATTTTGCTGATTTTTTTTTTTTGGGATTCGGCTGATTTTGCTGAATTTTATGCTGTTTTTTGCTAGATCTCAAGTCTTGATCCATGAACTAAGCCATCCACCTTGCTGGTTTTTTTTGCCCCAGGGTGTCTTGCGGTTGAAGGCGGTCCGCTGCAGTGCCGACAGGCATGGGCATGCATTAGTTATAAACCTATTACATAACCCTCTCTGGAAGAAGTAAAGATGGGATACAAAGTTGTACCTAGATTGAATTTATTGTGCTTGAAAGTTTTAGGAAGATGCATGCAGTCGGATACAAAGATATGTGTCTACCTTGGTGGGGAAAGATACACATCCGACCGGCGATAAATGTTATCTAAATCGATAATTAGGGTTGCTAGGACTCTGCTAAAAGAACATGATCCTTGAGGAGTCGCCAAAGCTAAGAGCCCATAGGGATCACCCACTCTGAAGGAGCGTTCCTTCAAGTAGGGTAAGTGAACTCGTGAAGTCTTTGATAATAGTGTCAGTCATAGTCTTAGATCGAGTTACCAATCGCACCACCAAAGTATAGCCTTGAGGTCCACTCAATCTGGGGGAAAGCAGTGGGAAGGGTCGGACTCCAGCTCACCACCTCGAGCTAGTTGCATCAGATACTAAGGAGCAACCGATATATGATAAAAAGATTTTGTCTTGTGACATGCTCTTGAGGTTATTCTTCATCTTACGAACTACAAGGTGACTCCCCAGACCCCTGCAGCTCCGACTCAAAGTCTCATTGATTCAGTGGCAACTGCACAACGACAGTACTGCCACCTGGTTCAAGGGAATAAGGACTTGAAGCTCTTTCACCTCTTGCAACCTCCAATTGAGATCATATGGAGACCATTTCTCTGGTGCTTTGAACCTTTTTTCGAAATATATGGAGAGAGAAGAAGTCTTTGACAGCATCCAGCGAGTGGCCCCTGTTGAGATTAACCAAAGCTGGCCTCGAAGGACCCAAACCAATCTCAGCCGCAAATGCTACAATACAATTAGGGATCATTGCTCTGGGTATTTTCCTCTGGTATTTGTTCTTTTTAGCAACATTATGAGTGGCTACAGCTGAGTCCTGAAGATTTATCCATGAAGATCTTACAGATTTATTACATAATTTATTACCTCTGGATATCTTCTTGGTAACAACCCCTAAAATGGGGGAGTGGTAATCCATTTCCATATCAGAGAGATGTAAATCCCATATGACATCAATACATGCCTTGTTAACTTCTGGGATTTGCTTGCTTTGAATGCGTGAGATATTATCTGGTTTGATTATCAGATTTATCTGATTTGTGGCATTAATACCTACATAATGAGAGGAGCTGAATGTGAGTAGGATATTCACCCACTGATGATCTTTGCTGGGATTGATGTTGGCATCGCAATGAGCATGCAACACTCGAGATCTATCCACGTTAGCCCTGGGATTCAGGGTACCCCTATCGACAGGGACGACCGTGATGGGAAGAGGTTCCGACCTCGGGGTCTCCGGCACTATCCTCCGGGCTGCTGCCGTCGAGTCTTGTGTTAGAATTTGCCCCGAAGATGGTGGAATCCTGCACAAAGAAGTTTTTGAATCTTCTGGAGTTAATAGCAAACATGGATTCTTTGTACCTTGGATGTAGGATCATCTCGAAGCATTTTCAACCCTCTTAATTCTATTCATTCTCTAGTTGGAGGAGTGCATCTTCTCGCATTGAGCAATTTTTATAGACATGCCCCATTGTCCCGTAGATATTACAGTACCGAAGGAGTCATATTTCAATCAGATTTCGATAGCGTTGTCATCATTCTTGAGGTAAACAATCACCCTTTGTAGGAGCAGTCGAAGGGTATTGATTCAAACCTTGAATCTAGCAAAGGAGCTCCATAGTTTCTTTGCGCCAATTTTAATAGGTTTCAGAAGTCCCGTCTCATTAGCTATTTTCCCAATTGATTCTTTGGTCATATAACCTCTAGGAATATTATAAGCTTGGATCCAGATCTCGATCAAGATGATCGAAAAAATACTTGTAAGGATGCAGATGATGGACGCATTGCGTCAGGATGATAGCATCTTTGTTGAAGCACCATGGACCCATCCTCCAGACTCTTTCCGGGATATGGGGTGAATATCAAATACAAAGAGGCCGGAATGAAGCCTCATGAAAATCTATGATCACCACCTTACCTATCGCCGACCAAGCTTTCCTAATGGATTCTTTGAAGATGTTAGGAGATGACGGCTAGGGTTTGGAGAGGAATGCAATACTCTCTATTGAGGGACTCAAGCCCATATATATGTACATGAATGACCATACAACCTGACCCGACTGTACATGTAAAACCGACCCATCTATATACATTAACACTCCCCCTCAAACTCACGGTGGATCATGAACCGAGAGTTTGGCAATAAAATGCCGGAACCGAGCAGTTGTAAGGGGCTTCGTCAGAAAATCAACAGTCTGCTCCAATGATGAAATGTATGGCAGGGAGATGGTGTGGTCGAGAAACTCCTGGCGAACATAATGACAGTCAACTTCAATATATTTTGTTCGCTCATGGAAGACCGGGTTGCTAGCAATCTGAATAGCACTCCGGTTGTCACAGAAGAGAGGGGTGGGCCCGGATATCACAACTCCCAAGTCGAGCAGAAGGCGGCGAAGCCAGACAATCTCGGCGGTGGTGGAAGCCATAGCCCTGTATTCGGCTTCGGTGCTGGAGCGAGCAACAGACTCCTGCTTCTTGCTGCGCCACGAAATCAGTGAATCACCTAGAAACACACAGTAACCTGTAGTAGAGCGGCGAGTGGCTGCATCTCCTGCCCAATCTGCATCGGAGTAGGCACGCAGCACCAACGGAGAGGTAGAGGGAAACAGTAGTGAACGGGTGATGGTGCCTCGGAGGTAGCGGATAATTCGAAGAACAGCTACATAGTGAACTGACCGTGGAGCCTGAACAAACTGACTGACAATGCCAATAGCATGGGCAATGTCTGGCCGGGTCATAGTGAGATAGACGAGCATCCCAACCAGCCTCTGGTAGCGGGAGACATCCTGGAGCGGCTCACCATCGGTAGCTAGAAGCTTCAAATTGAGCTCCATGGGTGTGTGTCAGTAATAGCAGCATCAGCAAGGATGTCGGAGATGTACTTCTGCTGGGAGACCAACAGACCACGAGCTGACCGGGCAATCTCAAGGCCCAAAAAGTAGCAAAGAGAGCACAGATCTTTCATCTCAAACTGACTCTGGAGGTGCCGCTGGAGAGATGCGATGGTGGCACTGTCATCCCCAGTGATGATCATATCATCCACATAGAGGAGAAGAACTGCAATGCCCTGACTGGAGGAGCGAGTGAACAAGGCATAGTCGGAGTGGCGCTCAACAAACCCGGCGGCCAGGACTGCACTGCGAAATCGCTCAAATCAGGCACGAGGGGCCTGCTTGAGCCCATAGATGGCTCGGCGCAAACAACACACATGCCCTGGAGGAACTGAAATGCCCGGAGGAGGAGCCATGTAGACTTCCTCGGAGAGATCACCGTGGATGAACGCATTGGTGACATCCATCTGATGGAGAGGCCACCCTCGAGCAGCTGCCACAGCTAAGAGGGTGCACACAGTAGTCATCCGAGCAACTGGAGCAAACGTCTCCTCGTAATCAATCCCATACTCTTGGGAGAAGCCACGAGCAACGAGGCGAGCCTTGTGCCGCTCAATGGATCCGTCAGGTCGAGTCTTGACCTTGAATATCCACTTGCAGCTAACAGGCACCACCCCGGAGGGACAAGGCACCAAATCCCATGTCTGGGTCCGCTGAAAAGCCTCAAGCTCAACTGACATGGCCTGCCGCCACTCTGGATGTAAAGCTGCCTCACGGTATGATTGGGGCTCCCGATGGGTGAGTATAGCAGTAAGAAAAGCCTGAAAAGATGGTGAATAGGAGGCACTAACAGAGTAGCCAGAGGAGTCAGGAGAGTCAGAGGGAAAGGCAGAGTAGCCAAACCTGTCAGTAGAGTAGTCATATCTGTCAGGAGGGTGATGTTCGCGCGCTGGGTAGCGCCGAACAGGAGCAGGATCCACGACCGAGGAGGAGGGGGCAGCAGCTGTGGGGGGAAATTTCCGAGCCGCCTTGATCGAGAATCCCGCCCCCACAGCCTTGATTGAATTGGATTGTTTGTAGAGTTAGAAAGATATGAGAATAGATAGAGAGAGTAAAGGGCGATGACACAAGGGTTGGTGACGGAGTTCGGTCTTACGACCTACGTCTCCGGGCGAGAGGTGCCACCTGATCTTCACTATAATTTGAGTATAAAGGGTTGAGCGTTCTCTCGACAGGCCGAGAGAAGCTTCGTACAGTGGGGTTGCACGGAGCAACTAGAAGAGAACAAGGTGGGGAGAATAGAGCTCTAGCACTTGCTCTGGGATCCTCCTCCTCTGATTGAATGGCCAACCCCCTTCCTGGATGCCTTGGGGGTCCTTTTATAGCGTAGGCACGTGCCCGATATGGCAGTGATGACGTGGCGCTGATGATGTGGCACTGGTTCTGGGCCTCCTTGCTGGGCCCTTATTGGGCCGTTGTTCGGGCCCAATAAGGGGTAGGGCTTGATCTGCGAGCCTCGTAGAGTGGGCCCATGTGAGCCCAGGCGGGCTTACCCATTTGGGCCGTTGCGCGGGCCCATGCTGCTCTGATCTGGTCCGGTACAATTTTTGCACCCACAGTTACCCCCTCCCAGTCGGGTCAGGACCACCTGGGTCGGCTGGGATTCCAAGGTGCAAACGCTTTAGGATCCTGGCGCGGTTGGCGAGGGTTGTCGGTGCCGCGGTTCGTATTAGCAGAGCCTTCTTCCGCCTATGCCGAGACCCTTTTTGGCGCGAGCCAAAAAGTCTCGGTTTTGCGAGGGGGTGTTTCCGAAGAAATAGTGCGTTTTCCGACCGAGTGGATACCGAGAGGGTACCGAGTGCATACCGAGTGGGTACCGAGAGCATACCGAGTGGTTACCGAGACCCTTTTGGTGCAAGCCAGAAAGTCTCGGTTTTGCAAGGGGGTGTTTCCGAAAAGGTAGTGCGTTTTCCGACCGAGTGGATACCGAGAGGGTACCGAGTGCATACCGAGTGGGTACCGAGAGCATACCGAGTGGTTACCGAGAGGGTACCGAGACCTGTTTGGTGAGAGAATAACTTTTCTCTTTATTCCTTCTTTGGCTTTGACTCGGATGAGAGCAAACGTCGCTCTCTCTCTCTTTCCTCTTTGGCCTTCGTTCGCGTGAGAGCTTTGGTATCCCATTCACGTGAAACCGTGAGAGAGCAGCGCATCCCGCTCTCTCTTTCCTTTCTCTCTCTCTCATTCATTTATTTCACGTGAGAGCGTGAGAAAGCAGCCCGCTGAGCCCGCGCCACTTGCCTTCACGTGCGTCTGTGGGGCGGGGTTTACGTGAGGCTGCCCCCGCTCTCTCTCTCTTTCCATTCTTTCTCTCACTTTTTCTGCTCTGTTTTTTTTTTCTTTTCTTTTTGTTCGCGTGGTACAGCAGCAACAGTAGCAACAGCGGCGGCAGCGTGGAGGTCGGCGGTGCGGCTCCGGACGCGGGCGGAGGCGGTGGCGACAGGCGAGCGGCACTGCAGCAGCGGGTTGCCGAGCGACGCCCGCGGAGGTGGTGGTCGGCGTGCGGCTCCGGACGCGGGCGGAGGCGGTGGTCAGTGGCTTCGGGCGCGGGTTCCGGCCGGGTTGGAGGTGGGCACGGGCGCTGGGCTGCGGGTTGCACCCCGGCGCCTTCTCTTCCGTGAGAGAGAGAGCAGGCGTCTCTCTTTCTCTCCTTCCCTTCTGTCTTCTGCGAGAGAGAGCGGGGGCGAGAGAGAGCCCTCGGCGAGAGAGAGGGTCCGCGTGAGAGAGAGCGGGTGCGAGAGAGAGCCCTCGGTGAGAGAGAGGGTTCGAACGAGAGAGCGCGTGGGGGAAGAGTCGGCTTCCTCGTCCCCCCCTTCACTTCATGTCTCGGGTCGCGCCACGTGAAGAGGACGCATGGGGGGGGAGTCGGGTCCCACCTCCCTTCGTCGACCGGTCCAGCACCGGGATGAGAGAGCGCACGTGGGGATCGGAGTGGGATCGTGTCGAGGAAACAATGGAGGTAGGCCTCTGCCGCATAGAAGGAGATGGTGTGGGTGGCGGGCGCATCGGCGAGCGCATCGTGGCGGCTGATGTTTTTCGCGCACAGGCGGGTTGACTGCGTCTCCTACCCAGGTCGTCGTGGGCCGTCACACGAAGGGGGGGTTTGGTTCATCCAACCCCTTGTCCCCGTTCCGACCAAGTACCCATGCTCGCGAGGAGAGGCATGCATGAGTTCTTCTCTTAGGCGCAGTGTTTGGCCTGCTGCGAGTTGTTCGCATGGTGAACCAGGTTGAAGGCGTCAGTGTGACCGCCGCTGCCGTGTAACCTCTCTGAAGTTGGTCTTTAGGAAGAAATGTCTCGAAAACCTCCGACAACCATAACTTTTCATACGTGCGTCGGATCGATGCGTATAAGGTGCCGTTGTGTAGGCGCCGAAAAATCGATCAAAGTGGACGTGAAACATCGCACACCTTGACGTGTAACTTTTTCGAAGCCTGTTATAGAAGATAAGACCCTTGTAAACTTCCGGCAGCCGTAACTTTTCATACATACGTCAGATCAATGTGTATAAGGTGTCGTTGCGTCGGCGTCGAAAAACCGGTCAAAGTGGACGTGAAACATTATACATCTTGACGAGTAACTTTTTCGGTAATCGCCTTCATAAAGAGATGACTCTAAAGAGCGCATCGGCCGAGTGTCCTACGCGCGTCTTGAAGAGGCATCGATACGCGGTAACTCATCCGTCTCTGTTCGACACCCAACTGCACCTAGTTACTGTATTCACTAGGGACTGCAGTCGGGCCCTAGTGATGACGCGGCGGTTACCACGAGTCCACCCCCAGATAAGAAGGAAGAATTTTGCTTGTGAAGTTTGTACAGCCAACTCAATAGGTTTGGATGAGATGCTATCCAACCGACCAAAAGGAAGATAGCTCTTCATCTTTGGCTGATCCTTGCGTGCGAACGCCACTTGAATTGGATTGACTAATAAGTTTGGATGGCGCCGAGCACCCCCCCTCTCGGTTTTCTGTCGAAACCGAGGGATGGGCTGCTGATGGTGTGCCGTCGCACCCTCCCCACTTGGTTTTTCTGCGAAACCGAGGGGGGGCTGCTTGTTGATGTCGACACTACCCCCTCTCGGTTTTCTGACGAAACCGAGGGGTGTGCTGATGGTGGGCCGTCATCCCCTCCCCACTCGGTTTTTGTGCGAAACCGAGGGGGGGTTGCTTGTTGATGCAGACACACACCCCCTCTCGGTTTTTAACGAAACCGAGGGGTGTGCTGCTGATGGTGTGCCGTCACCTCTTCCCTACTCGGTTTTTGTACGAAACCGAGGGGGGGTTGCTTGTTGATGCCGACACTCACCCCCTCTCGGTTTTCTGACGAAACCGAGGGGTGTGCTTGTTGATGCCGACGCACACCCCCTCTCGGTTTTTTGACGAAACCGAGGGGTGTGCTACTGACGGTGTGCCGTCTCCCTTTCCCCACTCGGTTTTTGTGCGAAACCGAGGGGGGGCTGCTAGTTGATGTCGACACCCCATTATTGGGGCTGCTAGAAGAGGCCAAAAAGTGTCGGTATTAAAAATAGTGTATTTTTCGAATTTTAGCCCCATTTGAAACCGACACTTTTTCGGTAAAACGCTGGTGCGCGAGGATGTCGGCGAGGGACAATGCTACATTCAAGGGGGTTTCTTAGAGATAATCTAGGATGACGCCGCATGATGGCCAGCCGGTCTTCACCCAATGTATTACCGTACCTGGTTACTGTATTCACCAGGTACTACGGTCGCGCGAGGGTGTTGACTTGGCCAGGATCAAGGAAGCACCATTTTATCCTGTGTTACCCACCGTCGACTGCACCAGTGTGGAGACACGCACTGACAGAGTCAGACCAACCACCCCCTGACCGGCTTGGAACCGTTAGTCGTCGAGAAAAGGTGATGGCCATTGACAATCTAATGCTTGGACCTGAGTGACAGGACTAAGCCTGGACTTTTGATCGAATGCCAATATGTCGGCGACGACATCTCGGACTTTATCTTTATGTGTCAAGGGTAGGGCCTTGGGATTATAGAGTGCCGAGGTGTTGGTCGCCTCGGACTTTGTCTTCGAATGCCAAGGACTGGGCCTTGGGCTCGTAGAGTGCCGAGGCATTGGTCGCCTCGGACTTTGTCTTCAAGTGCCAAGGACTGGGCCTTGGGCTTGTAGAGTGCCAAGGCATTGGTCACCCCGGACTTTATCTTCGAATGCCAAGGACTGGGCCTTGGGCTCGTAGAGTGCCGAGGCATTGGTCGCCTCGGACTTTGTCTTCAAGTGCCAAGGACTGGGACTTGGGCTTGTAGAGTGCCGAGGCATTGGTCGCCTCGGACTTTATCTTCGAATGCCAAGGACTGGGCCTTGGGCTCGTAGAGTGCCGAGGCATTGGTCGCCTCGGACTTTGTCTTCAAGTGCCAAGGACTGGGACTTGGGCTTGTAGAGTGCCGAGGCATTGGTCGCCTCGGACTTTTATCTTCGAGTGCCAAGGGCTAGGCCTTGGGCTCGTAGAGTGCCGAGGCATTGGTCGCCTCGGACTTTGTCTTCAAGTGCCAAGGACTGGGACTTGGGCTTGTAGAGTGCCGAGGCATTGGTCGCCTCGGACTTTTATCTTCGAGTGCCAAGGGCTAGGCCTTGGGCTTGTAGAGTGCCGAGGCATTGGTCGCCTCGGACTTTGTCTTCAAGTGCCAAGGACTGGGACTTGGGCTTGTAGAGTGCCGAGGCATTGGTCGCCTCGGACTTTTATCTTCGAGTGCCAAGGGCTAGGCCTTGGGCTTGTAGAGTGCCGAGGCATTGGTCGCCTCGGACTTTATCTTCGAGTGCCAAGGGCTACGCCTTGGGCTTGTAGAGTGCCGAGGCATTGATCGTCTCGGACTTTATCTTCGAGTGCCAAGGGCTACGCCTTGGGCTTGTAGAATGCCGAGGCATTGGTCGCCTCGGACTTTTATCTTCGAGTGCCAAGGGCTAGGCCTTGGGCTCGTAGAGTGCCGAGGTATTGGTCGCCTCGGACTTTGTCTTCAAGTGCCAAGGACTGGGACTTGGGCTTGTAGAGTGCCGAGGCATTGGTCGCCTCGGACTTTTATCTTCGAGTGCCAAGGGCTAGGCCTTGGGCTTGTAGAGTGTCGAGGCATTGGTCGCCTCGGACTTTATCTTCGAGTGCCAAGGGCTACGCCTTGGGCTTGTAGAGTGCCGAGGCATTGATCGCCTCGGACTTTATCTTCGAGTGCCAAGGGCTACGCCTTGGGCTTGTAGAATGCCGAGGCATTGGTCGCCTCGGACTTTGTCTTCGAGTGCCAAGGGCTGGGCCTTGGGCTTGTAGAATGCCGAGGCGTTGGTTGCATCGGACTTTATCTTCGAATGCCAAGGGCTGGGCCTTGGGCTTGTAGAGTGCCGAGGCATTGGTCGCCTCGGACTTTGTCTTCGAATGCCAAGGGCTGGGCCTTGGGCTTGTAGAGTGCCGAGGCATTGGTCGCCTCGGACTTTGTCTTCGAATGCCAAGGGCTAGGCCTTGGGCTTGTAGAGTGCCGGGGCATTGGTCGCCTCGGACCTTATCTTCGAGTGCCAAGGGCTAGGCCTTGGGCTTGTAGAGTGCCGAGGCATTGGTCGCCTCGGACTTTATCTTCGAGTGCCAAGGGCTAGGCCTTGGGCTTGTAGAGTGCCGAGGCGTTGGTCGCCTCGAACTTTGTCTTCGAGTGCCAAGGGCTGGGCCTTGGGCTTGTAGAATGCCGAGGCGTTGGTCGCCTCGAACTTTGTCTTCGAGTGCCAAGGGCTGGGCCTTGGGCTTGTAGAATGCCGAGACGTTGGTTGCATCGGACTTTATCTTCGAATGCCAAGGGCTGGGCCTTGGGCTTGTAGAGTGCCGAGGCATTGGTCGCCTCGGACTTTTATCTTCGAATGCCAAGGATGTCTCCTTGAACTTGGTGCATGTCAAAGCGGCGACGTCTGCCCTGGACTTATTCTCATCGCCTCGGATAAGTATAGTTGATAGTTTAGCTTGACCTGGATTGTTAGGAGCATTTTTATCTGACTTTCACCTTGAAAGGGCGTAGCCGAATTGCCTTCGAGCTTCCGACTTGAATGGGCGGAATCGAAGGTCTTTGGTTGACCTGGGTTGCCAGGAGCCTTTTATCGGACTTTAGCCTCGAGAGGGCGTAGCCGAATTGCCTTCGAGCTTCCGACTTGAATGGGCGGAATCGAGGGTCTTTGGTTGACCTGGGTTGCCCGGAGCCTTTTTATCGGGCTTTAGCCTCGAGAGGGCGTAGCCGAATTGCCTTCGAGCTTCCGACTTGAATTGGGCGAAATCGAAGGTCTTTGATTGACCTGGGTTGCCAGGAGCCTTTTTATCGGACTTTAGCCTCGAGAGGGCGTAGCCGAATTGCCTTCGAGCTTTCCGACTTGAATGGGCGGAATCGAAGGTCTTTGGTTGACCTGGGTTGCCAGGAGCCTTTTATCGGACTTTAGTCTCGAGAGGGCGTAGCCGAATTGCCTTCGAGCTTCCGACTTGAATGGGCGGAATCATGGGTCTTTGGTTGACCTGGGTTGCCAGGAGCCTTTTTATCGGGCTTTAGCCTCGAGAGGGCGTAGCCGAGTTGCCTTCGAGCTTCCGACTTGAATGGGCGGAATCGAAGGTCTTTGGTTGACCTGGGTTGCCAGGAGCCTTTTTATCGGACTTTAGCCTCGAGAGGGCGTAGCCGAATTGCCTTCGAGCTTCCGACTTGAATGGGCGGAATCGAAGGTCTTTGATTGACCTGGGTTGCCAGGAGCCTTTTTATCGGACTTTAGCCTCGAGAGAGCGTAGCCGAATTGCCTTCGAGCTTCCGACTTGAATGGGCGGAATCGAAGGTCTTTGGTTGGTCTTCATCAGCAGTTGGAGAGTTGTGGGCCACAACCCCCGCTCTTTCAGCTACCTTCTTTAGAGAATCCCTCTCTTGCTCGAGGGCTGCGTTCCTCTTGAGAAAGTTCAACAGCTAGAAATCAGCAGCCGAAATTTGGTATGTAGTTAGATCGTGGTCCCCTTGGGTGGCGTGCTCTTTGCCAGATTGTTGCCTCGGGAATGGTGGGTCCTGCCGATTGCTGTGGCTTCCCGGATGACTTCCTTGTGGCCCCAGTCGCTTATAAACATTTCTTCGATTGGTTGCAACCGAGACTTCTTGTTCTTCTTCGATTAGCACGTCGATTGTCCGATCAGCACCCGCCTTTGGAGGGTTGGTGCTGGCCTTCACCATTGAGCGTGTTGATGTCGGCATGATGAAGGCATTGAGGTTGATTTGGAGGAGGACTTGTGGCTCGTCACCACAAGCTGAATAGGAGTCGGTAGAGGTGTGGGTAAGACCTCTATCGATGTCCCACAGACGGCGCCAAAGATTGTGGGGGGAAATTTCCGAGCCGCCTTGATCGAGAATCCCGCCCCCACAGCCTTGATTGAATTGGATTGTTTGTAGAGTTAGAAAGATATGAGAATAGATAGAGAGAGTAAAGGGCGATGACACAAGGGTTGGTGACGGAGTTCGGTCTTACGACCTACGTCTCCGGGCGAGAGGTGCCACCTGATCTTCACTATAATTTGAGTATAAAGGGTTGAGCGTTCTCTCGACAGGCCGAGAGAAGCTTCGTACAGTGGGGTTGCACGGAGCAACTAGAAGAGAACAAGGTGGGGAGAATAGAGCTCTAGCACTTGCTCTGGGATCCTCCTCCTCTGATTGAATGGCCAACCCCCTTCCTGGATGCCTTGGGGGTCCTTTTATAGCGTAGGCACGTGCCCGATATGGCAGTGATGACGTGGCGCTGATGACGTGGCACTGGTTCTGGGCCTCCTTGCTGGGCCCTTATTGGGCCGTTGTTCGGGCCCAATAAGGGGTAGGGCTTGATCTGCGAGCCTCGTAGAGTGGGCCCATGTGAGCCCAGGCGGGCTTACCCATTTGGGCCGTTGCGCGGGCCCATGCTGCTCTGATCTGGTCCGGTACAATTTTTGCACCCACAGCAGCATCAAGCGAGGGAGTACCAGTGGGAGCCGACTCTGGAGGAGGAGCTGTAGACCGGCGAACATATACACGAGTAATAGGTGGTGGTGGAGGTGTCGAGGAAGACGGAGGAAGTGGTGGTGGTGGTGATGGTGGTGGTGGAGGTGGCGGGGAAGATGGAGAAGGAGTAGGCATGGATGGGACAACAGAAATCGGGGGTAGAACAGGGATGTGGAGATGGGAGGAAGGCGAGGAGGGTGACGCAGGAGGCAAGGAAAGATCCCGAGACTCAGGTGAAAAATATGGGACATCCTCAACAAAAGAAACGTGACGGGAGACACGGATCCGGCGAGCCAAGGGATCGTAGCACCGATACCCCTTGTGCTCCCGACTGAGCCCCAAGTGAACACACCTAACAGATCTCGCAGAGAGTTTGGTGCGCTCATGGGAAGGAAGAAGAACGAAGCACGTGCAGCCAAACGTGCGAAGAAGAGAGTAGTCAAGTGGGCTGGAGTGAAGGCGCTCATATGGGGTGGCACCGGACAGAGCAGACGACAGAGTGATATTGATGAGGTAGACAGCCGTCATGACAGCTTCAGCCCAGTAGGAGTGAGGAACAGACGCAGAGAGAAGCAAGGCTCGTGCAGTCTCAAGGACATGACGATGCTTGAGTTCGACAATGCCGTTCTGCTCATGGGTGTGGGGACAGGACTGCTGGGAAAGAGTGCCGTGAGACTGAAGAATCTCACGCATCTTAGAGGAGAGGTACTCCTTGGCACAATCAGACCGAAAGGTCTTGATGCGCTGACCAAACTGAGTGTGTATCATAGTGGTGAATCTCCTAAAGATGTGAGGTACTTCAGATCAATGACGCATGAGATAAACCCAGGTGCACCTAGAATAGTCATCAATAAAGCACACATAATACATGTAACCCGATAGAGATGCAACAGGAGCAGGACCCCAAATGTCCGAATGGACTAAATCAAATAAAGCATCAGACTGGGAAGCACTAGCAGAGAATGGAAGAGCTAGATGTTTTGTCAGTCTACAACCCGTACAAACAGAGAGGGGGGAGAAAGACGCTCGACCCAAAGCGCCCGAACGGAATACGCTTTTGAGTTGATCACTCGATATATGACCTAACCTTCTGTGCCACAGGTCGGCATCAGAGGTGACAGACATGATAGATGCAACAGGAATGGAAGACACATGTAGATGGTCCAACTGGTAAAGTCCTCCTGCCCTACGGCCCAGCCCAATCCTCTGACCCGTCCGCGAATCCTGCACAACACAAACAGAAGGGGTGAAGGTGACAGTCAGGCCAGAGTCGCAAAGAGAACTGATAGAGATCAGATTAATATTAAGACGGGGGGCATGATGGACATGGGGTAGGGTCAAGCGACCAGAAGGGTCAGAGGTGGTAGTGATGGAGCCACATTGCGGAATAGGGATGAGAGTCCCATCCGCAGTGCGAACCTCCTGGTGGGTGGTAGTGGGAGAACAGTCCGTGAGGACAGTGGAGTCAAAGGTAAGGTGACAGGAGGCACCCGAATCGAAGATCCATGGAGCAGTAGTACCAGAGGTGGCAGACAAGCCGTGCGCAGTCGCAGAGTCAGTGGAGGCTAGGTGGCGAAGAAGGAGCTCCTCGAGGCGCTGAAGACGGTCCAGCTCAGGCTGAGAAGGTGCTGTAGTAGCAGTGGGGATCGTCGAGGCCTCTACAGTAGCTGTTGTACCACCAAAGTGGCGGAAGGA
Source organism: Chamaelirium japonicum (assembly GCA_947650365.1). Classification (NCBI taxonomy): domain Eukaryota; kingdom Viridiplantae; phylum Streptophyta; class Magnoliopsida; order Liliales; family Melanthiaceae; genus Chamaelirium; species Chamaelirium japonicum. Next base: position 19,760,221 of record OX393549.1, read on the forward strand.
AGACGAACTACGTCCACGGCTCCGTCCACCTCGACCATCGCGTCGATCGTCGTGGGAAGTCGAAGCCCAGCGTGGGGCTCTCTCATCCGGACCCCAGCGAGGGTTGCGTGGAGGACGTGTAGGGCATTCACGCTTCATATGGTCGGGCTCCTTGCAGTAGTGACAGAAGACAGCCTCATCGGAGAACCCGGCTGCCAGGACAGTGTCGGAGCTAGGAGCAAGTGGAGGAGGACGAGCGCCCTGAGTCTAAAGGCGGGTCTCCTCGTCGACCAAGGTGAGTAGAGCATCCTCTAGCCGAGGGAGTGGCTCACGGTGCAGGAGCTGGGCAGCTATGAGAGCAAAGTCCGACCGAAGCGCTGCCAGGAACTGGTACAGGTGGCCCTCATCGAGGTAGCACTGGAAATCCCGGGAGCGGGGGCAGGCACACCGCTCCGGGATCAGTGAGTCCAGCTCATGCCAGTAGGCACTCATCTGACTGAAGAAGTCCTGAATGGTGCGCTCCCCCTGACGGGCAGACTGCGACTCACAGATGAGCTGATGCCGGCGTGCGCCTCCGCGCGGGAGAAAACGGTCCCGGAGATACTCCAACATCGCGCGCGCTGTCGGAAGGCGGCCGATGGGAGCAAGGAGCGGACGAGCAACAGAGTCCAGAAGGTACGCTCGGATGGCCTGATCGTGGCAGCGCCATGTAAGAGCAACAACCGTGGTTGCCGTGGTAGCAGTCGCAGCAGAAGACGCGGCACTGCTGGTGACAGAAGAGGAACCAGAGTAGTCAGTGGGAGGAGGATCACGACTGGAGAGCGCGGCCTCGACGGTGAGGGACCAATCAGGCCAGTCGCTGGCCGATGACAACTGAAAGGCGACCGCCTTTAGCGGTGGAGAGATCGCAACGACAGACGGTACAGTAGGAGAAGCCATGGAGAAGGCTCAACAGAGGGGCCGAGGGTGCTGAGGGAAGGGGTGAGAGGGTCGGGGGGGGGGGTGGAGGAAGGGGTCGGGGGTTTGTCGGGCGGCGGAAGGGGGGGACGGGAGGGGTTGGTGAGGTGGCAGTGGGGCCGGTGGGGCTGTCGGAGTAGAAGAGGCCGGAGGTGCTGCCGGAGTGGAGGAGAGGCCGGAGGTGCTGGCGTCGCGCGAGAAACCCTAGAGCTCTGATACCATGTTAGGAGATGACGGCTAGGGTTTGGAGAGGAATGCAATACTCTCTATTGAGGGACTCAAGCTCATATATATGTACATGAATGACCATACAACCTGACCCGACTGTATATGTAAAACCGACCCATCTATATACATTAACAGAAGACATTGGATTTAACTGGTTTGTCCGTGAGGATCTTCACCACCAAAGAGGTTTTGACAAAACCATCCTTCCTCTTCTCTGAATCACCAAAAGAGGTTGAACCCCCGATTTTGTGGCCCTCAAATTTTTGCAATAGATCATCTACCGAGAGGCTTGCCATAGAGCTCACTTCCGTTGGAAAAGAAAACCCTAGTTGTCGCCATGGGGAGAGAAACCCTAGCAGCCACTAGGGGGGGGGGGGGGGGACTCTTTTTGGATGCCGATTTGGGAGTCGTTAGTTGCATCCAAAAATTAACTAAGGGCCTCCATCTTTAAATTAAAGCAGATATTCCTGGGATCTATCGGCCTAGTTACTAAGTGCACCCATCCCTCACCGCCATCATCGAAACTCGTGCAGCGTGTCGTCGTCGCCAAAGTTCATGCAACCCGTTGCTGTCCCCCGATGTCAGTGTAGGCCCACTGTCGTCTTCTCCTCCTTCGTCGTTCTTCGACAAAACCTCACCCAAGTTAGGTTTTAGCGGAGAATGATGAAAAGGAGAAACGAGGAGGAAGAGGGAGAAGAAGGGCTGTGGGCTAAGATTTTGATGGAAAGGGAGAGGCAGGAGGAGGTGAAAGGATTGGGTGTCTGCATGATATTAGGGCTGTTAGATAATTTCATGGGTGTCAATATTCTTGGACATTGGATTTCAGGGAATGGATTCTTTTCAAATGGGCAGATCAGACCAAACATGTCCTCAGAGCGGGTCATCCAACAGCACTGATTTAGAGCTCATTGGGGCCATTCAATAGGACCTACCACTACAAGATTATACTATTTAGTATTTGCCCCAAATGTTTTACCCAATTTTTTTAAAAAATAATGATGTGTCATGATCAGAGCCGTCCGTTGAAACCCGAATTACATTCAGTCCCCATGGGCGGGGAAAGGAACGCTATGATTGGATGCCACATCATTCTGTTTAAACCGTTTGGGGGTAAACATTCGGGATGAAAAGCATTGCTCACCACTTATATTATACTAGTTTGGATTTTAAAATAAAAATATTAATATTCAACATAAATTACAGGGAAAGAGTTATTAGTAAGAACAAAATAGAGAAAACAAAATCATATAGGGAAACAAAGTGTCATGGTACATGATCAAAAAATTAAGGAAAAAAAAAAGACAAAGGAAAACAATATGAAAGTTCAAGCCATAAATTATATCTTCTTTGTTGATCTTTTGTCATGATCCCTCAATTTCCTCTTCCTTCTAGATGGATCACACAAAGCGGCTTCTGTTAAGCCCCTAAAAAAATTAATTATACATAGAATGGAAGGATTGCAACATTCTTACTATTAGATATATAATTGTGAACATGTGGGAGCCTGGGAGGGGGGAGACAACCACACTCATGACGGAATCCAGTTGAATGTATTGCAATATCCTACATGTGTAATTGAATGCCTAATTGTTCCAAGGCTCCGTTTTATGAGAGTTTTATAGACTATTGAAACTCGACAATGACAGAAGCTGGTGACAGGAAACAACAACCGACCGTAAGCATGGGCTTGATTTGTAAAAGCCTATCACTAAACAAACAAGATCTAGACAGAGAAAAACATGAAGCAACGTATGATCTTCTTGCATCCTCGCCAAAGCCGGCCACTTCGGGTTCTACCCATAGACTTGCTGTAGTACTCCCATTATAGTCTCTTGCTTCACTGGCCCATTGAGAACCTTCAGCCAATCCTTGAATGCGGCCGATTAGAGGGAAGCCTGAAATCGACCGCATGCAATTATGATACTATCACAATGAAATACAAAGATCATTGGAGCATCAAAAGAAATAATAGAGATTTATCTAGGGTATCGAGAAGTGATCATGATTATCATTTCATTGCCTTGAAGCTGTTTGATAACATCTCTGCAATGAAATCCTTTCTATCTTTTCTCCAATTCAATGGATTAATTGGTTGCTTCCTTGCAAAGTTTACTTCCAATCATCTTTATTCCTTATAAATTTTCTTAATCCGATATGTACACACCCTTGTAGATCCGTTTCAAAGTTGCTTCGTATTCTGAAGAGGATGCATTCAAGATGGGAGTGTTGTTGTTATAATTATTCTGCAAAGATGGGGGGATGCCATTGAAACGAATGGGATAAGCCGTTCTTGAATTATTATCCACCAACCATCCGATCAACGACAAGAATTGTAAGTATCACACATAGCAAATCAATCGACGACAATTGAGACATGTAAGTTATAAAAAACTCATATGAAAGCATTAAACATTGTATGGTATGTTTAAAGGCATGTATTTAATGGGATTGAGATTTTTTTAAACGGAGAATGGTAACCCCCCCCCCCCCCCCCCCCTCTCTCTCTCTCTCTCTCTCTCTCTCTCTCTCTCTTAATAAGACCCAATGTCCATGCTAATTAAGACCATCAAGCTGTATTAAGAACCTTGAAATGAAGTGTCAGAAATATCATTAAACTAACATAGAAAGCATTGAAGGCGGGTTATAATTTGGAAACCGGAGCTGGATAAGGAGTCTACCAAAGATTTATTTTTTCAAACCGGGATTAAAAAAAAGAATGAAAGAGGAGCTGCCACGTGACACCAAATGTCTCAGCTTTATAAGAATAGTATAGATATATATTTTGGTAGCCTACTAATATATTTTTTTCATGGGTCTCTACTTTTTCAACATGAGGTTAAGATTTTAATTTTGAAATTCCCACGTAGTAGGAAAAAAAATAGACGAGGAAGCACAACCATAAAAAAAACACATACAAGAAGTAAAAAGAATCCACATGGGTCCACAAGAATAGCTTGGGACCCACTTGGATAGTTTGGGGCCTGACAGCTTATAAGGGACCCATGAGGATAGCTCGAGGTCTAGTTGCTTATCTGGGACCCACAAGGACAGCTCAGAGGCCAAGCGGCTCACATGAGGGCCACGAGGACAGCTTGGAGCCTGGCAACCTACGGGGTCCTACGAGGACTACTCCAGTTCCGGAAGTCCACCTGAGAGCCACGAAGACAGCTCAAGGGCCCAGCGCCCCACTGAGCCCTATAAATAGCAAAGTTGACACCAAATCTAGATTGAATTGATTATGTCTATTGTTCCTCGCAAACTCTAGGGTTACAGAGCTCAGTTTTGGAACTGATAGGATTTCTACGACCACTTTCGTAGAATAGAGCGGAATTGGGATATTGTACCAATCTTCTCCTCCCCCCTTGTCTTCTTTTCTCTGTTTACTTGTACAAGCCCTCCTCGACCCGTCGAGGAGTAGCTCTCCATTTTCAGAGTTAGTGGATTCAATGTTACTTCTTCCCGCATGGAGATGTAAGCTATAGCCGAACTTCAATTCCAAATATCTATGTCAAATCTCTACTCTATGCAGTATTCAAATCAATTGATTATTGATGAAAATCGTACGATGGAAACGAAATCCCCACAAAAGTTAGCACTAAGGGCAGCCATAAGACAAGTCTTTTGGGCCATAAATTGGTCCTTAAAATAGGCCCAGACTATCCAATAACCAACATTATTGTTTCCTTAACCATGTTATGCCTTCCCTGCAATGGCTATAGCCATAATCCTTTGTTTACCATTGGAATGGAGGGTGGCAATGGGGGTAAAATGATAACATGTTGGGCCTATTTCCACCCCTAACCCATTAATTGGCCCAAGCGGTCCAACCACATCCAGGAATGGGGGTTGGCAACCCACTCCGACCACAATTCCTTGGCCTAAACCGTCCACCCAAATGCTGGAATGGGTCTTGCTATTTGCACCCCACAAATTACTAACACCACCATCTTACAAATAAAGGAAAGATGGGAGTGTCCCCGAAGCATATCAAGCGTATCGATATACATACCTCCACCTCCACCGTCGAAACCTCCGCCTCCTCCTTGCTCCAGCCGCCGGGTCCACACTCCTCCCCCTCTCCTCCTCCTCCCCACTCTGATCGTCCCAACGGAGCGTCCGGCCCCATGCACTCACCATCGCCTCCTCCTCCTTTCCTTTTTCTTCTTCCTCTCCCTTCTTCCTCTTCCTTCTTATTCTTGCAGATGTGTCGGACACTCCTGACAAACATGGTTGTCGGTTTCTCTTGACCGACATTATTACAGCGGATCGACCTCGATTCACTGTACTACGAGTTTCACATTCGTGCACTTGCGAGTGAGTAATTTAAAATTTTAATTACAACAGTTGCGCTCTCAGGGAGTCACAGTATTGCATCCTAGATTTTTCTTTTGCCGTGTGGCATATAAACAACATTGTGCTTCTATGTGCATAAACAAAACTCGATCTTTGAGGAGGGAAAAAAACTATGCGCTCCTGTAGTTAGCAGGCTTCGAACCATGGTCTCTCTGATGCAGGAGAGCAACTTCTAGAAAGAGATCTTACCGTATAGCAATGTGGGGACACCTATCATAGGGTGCATTGCTTAGAGCATCTCTAGTGGACGACCCATCCGATGGGCCCCACCCGAATATGGGTAATATCACCCCAATTCAAGGCTCCAACGAATGACCTATAAGTGTGGTCCCCATAGTTTTTATGCAAACCCAACTACATCTATACACGTGGCGACGCGAGAAAGGGTGATGGCGATCGAACGGAGATGGCCTACTTACCTATCACTTTTAGCCTGAATCTTTAAACCAGAGGCTATTAATCTTTGCTCTTGGTGTTTTTGTAAAAACATCATATGAGTCATCCATTGGAGTTCTTTTTTATTTTCATCTTATGTATAAGCTGAGTTGGTAGTGTAACATCTGCCCCAAACATACAAGATATTGTCCGCTTTGTCCGTGCCCGCACGAGAACTTCCCAGGGTGGTCACCCATCCTGGTGCTACTCTCGCCCGAGCACGCTTAACTACGGAGTTCTTACGAAATCCGTAGCGGCGCACGGGTTTAAAACGCATCTTCTATGTTTAGGAGGAAAATTATATAATTAGCTCAGGATCTCCTTCTCTCCATGCGATGTGGGGCTAACTCGTGGCCTTGTACACCTCACCTCACGTCATCCATCTTGACATCCCCGCCTTAGGAGTCTTGGCTCTTGGCTATTGGCCTATTGGATTTTGGTCGTCACAATCAACCCCCCTTAGGGCTACACATCCTCGTGTAGGATTAGACCCCCCCATAGTGAGGAGAACCGACTCTGATACCATTTTGTAACATCCGCCCCAAACACACAAGATATTGTCCGCTTTGTCCGTGCCCGCACGAGAACTTCCCAGGGTGATCACCCATCCTAGTACTACTCTCGCCCGAGCACGCTTAACTACGGAGTTCTTACAAAATTCGTAGCGGTGCACGGTTTTAAAACGCGTCTTCTATGTTTGGGAGGGGAAATTATATAACTAGCTCAGAATCTCCTTCTCTCCATGCGATGTGGGGCTAACTCGTGGCCTTGTACACCTCACCTCACCTCATCCATCTTGGCATCCCCGCCTCAGGAGACTTGGATCTTGGCTATTGGCCTATTGGATCTTGGTCGTCACAATCCAATTTTATAACATCCGCTCCAAACACACAAGATATCGTCCGCTTTGCTCGTGCCCGCACAAGAACTTCCCAGTGGGTCACCCATCCTAGTATTGCTCTCGCCCGAGCACGCTTAACTACGGAGTTCTTACGAAATCCGTAGTAGCGTACGGTTTTAAAACGCGTTTTTTATGTTTGGGAGGGGAAATTATGTAAGTAGCTCAGGATCACATCACTAACTCATGGCCTTGTACATCTCACCTCACCTCACCTCATCCATATTGGCATTCCCATCTCAGGAGTTTTGGCTCTTGGCTCTTGCCCTATTGGATCTTGGTCAACACAATCCACCCCCCTTAGGGCTACACGTCCTCGTGTAGGGTAGACCCCCCCATCCCGAGGAGAACCGGCTCTGATACCATTTTGTAACATCCGCCCCAAACACACAAGATTTTGTCCGCTTTGCCCGTGCCTGCACGAGAACTTTCCAGGGAGGTCACCCATCCTTGTACTACTCTCGCTCGAGCATGCTTAACTACGGAGTTCTTACGAATTCCATAGCGGCGCACGGCTTTAAAACACGTCTTCTATGTTTGGGAGAGGAAATTATATAAGTAGCTCATGATCTCCTTCTCTCCAAGCGATGTGGGGCTAACTCATGGCCTTGTACACCTCACCTCACCTCATCTATCTTGGCATTCTCGCCTCTGGTGTCTTGGCTCTTGGCTCTTGGCCTATTGGATCTTGGCTCTTGGCTATTGGAGCTTGGTAGCGCGAGCTTGTGACCTGAGCGGGGGCATCATGGTGATAGAAGGAGATTCTGAGCTAGTTATATATTTTCCCTCCCAAACATAGAAGACGCGTTTTAAAACCGTGCGCCGCTACGGATTTTGTAAAAACTCTGTAGTTAAGCGTGCTCGGGCGAGAGTAGTACTAGGATGGGTGACCACCCTGGGAAGTTCTCGGGCTTGGATCAATGATGCCCGCTCTGCCCCTCCCTCCTTCCCCCCCGCCCCCCGAGGTCTGGAGATGATGGGTAGGAGGGGCTGTTAGAGTGGGGGTCTGAGAGATTACCGCTTGGATCTTAAGAAGGTGGACGTATTCGACAATATGAGCATGTCTCTCCGAAGGGATAAAGTGGGGGTAAGGGGTTTGAAGGAGGACAAAGCAGTAGCTGACATGGCTTGAGGACTCTAGGTCACAGTGAACCTCCAAGACCTCTCTATATTTCGTTGTTCAGCTAGTTAGATCCTAAGCGTTCCAGACCTGGTGGGGGATCCCCTGAACCTGAAGATCGATGGTCTTCATCGGAAGGGTTGCACAAGAGCCGTAACCCTTCATCCATTGCTCAAACTTTACTATGAGACCCCCAAGGTAGGTGGGGCCAAGGGAGATAACGATGTGGAGAAGGTCGACGGAGGGGAAGGAGATACGAAAATCTCTCCCTCTCTCATTCATTTTGTTGCATTGGCCATTGCCAAAGGGATGGGAGAGAACTCGACCTAGGGTATTGCATGTCCCAGTGACTTGCAAGAAGAGTTGATAGAGAATCGTTGTTGGAGGTTCCTCAAAGGATGGTGCATATCCTGATCATCCAGAATCAAAAGGTTGCCTCAGTCATTCGGCAAGAGTGGGAAAAGCAGTCAATGTCCTCAGGGTTGAGAAGGGTGGGATCGCCTAAACCCTGATGGACAGAAGCAACCGTGGAGATTGCGGTCGGGCTTCGTTCCTTCTCCCCCCCCCCCCCCCTCCGGCTAGCCTCACAGGGCACCTTCTAGCCATCTGACCCATCTCTCTACAGAAGAAGCAGATCATCACATTCCTGTAGACGTTGATCATGTGATCGCTCTCGCCGTAGTCGTAGCAGGAGCCTGGGGGGAAGGGAGTGGGCTACTTCTTGCTGGGAATAGGTAAGGGCTGGGGAGGAAGAGGACAGGGCAGGACCGTCGTGTAAGATTTGGCAATAATGGGAGGCTGCCCCTATGCAAGTTGATGGAGATGTTTTGGGTGCTTTGAGGGAGCAGGGGGTCATGTTGAGAGGTGTGGGAGGGTGTGTTCTGAGGCAGATCTCTGGGATTTGCAGGGACGCCAGAAATCCAATGGTCTTCGGATTCTTTTTGCCTCGCTTACAGTTCTATCTTTTTCGTGCTCCTCCCGAAGGGCGTGATGTGGTTCTCCTGGGGCAACCTCGGGTAGCCATGGTTTTAACAACAGGCGTCATGACGCCTGTGTGTACCATAATATCATTAGGAGGTCAGCCAATCATGAACGTGCACGTGAAGGTCGGAGAGTGAGCATATGGTCAACTTTTGGTATAATTTGTCGCTGGTATTTTGTGTGATTCATGACTGGCATCATGTGTGCTGGTTGGGATTAGTCAAATACCAATCAAACCTTTGTGGCAAGTAAACACTGGCCGTCTAAAGTGACATTAATGGTTACGATTTGTGTCATGCAAGTCATGCATCATATGCTATAGGAAAAGAGGGGTGAGGGTATCATTGCCCACCTACTCACCTCTATCATTATTACAGAGAGAAATAGAGTGGGGCCATCACTTCTCCGTTTGGGCATGACTGGAACATCAGATGATGGATGTGAGGAAGGGGAATGTCCGATCAACAGCCCGATCGGTTGTTTGTGCATATAAACATCGATCCGTATTAACCGGTTGCAACCGGCTCCAAGTAAAAACATTAATCGGTCAACCAAATCAAGTTGTTCTTGATTGGGGGTGGCTTTAACCGATCGACATGAACTGGCAGCCAATCAGCATGAATGAGATATTTGACCGACCGTCCTCTTCTACTAGTTAACCAACAGGAGTGGGAATGCGGAGGACTGGCCGATTGCCTCTCCCTCTTTATTCAACTGACCAACCGACCCTCGCAAAGCCAACTAATCGACCGTCACACCCGGCTGACCGACCGAGCTAGGGGTGGGGGGGGGGGGGGGGGGGGGGGGGGGGCGACCAAGCTAAAGGGGATCAACCAACTCGTTAGGCCAACCGACCAAGGAGGGTCGACCACTCCAAAATAGCGAACTAACTAAGAGAGGCTGGCTGAACAAAGGGAGGTCGACCGACCAAAGACGGTCGACATCCTAAAAAGGATCGCCCGAGCAAGAAAGGGGGGGGGGGGGGAAGGGTCAACCTGTGTGTGCCTTAACAAATTTAGAAGGTAGAGCTTGGGAAAGCACACGATAAAGATATTCTCGGTTGATCGATCAGTTGACCAGAGGGAGATGATCGATCGGAACTGTGGACCCGTCGACTGTCGACCCGCAGAATGGTGATCCTTTGACTGTCGACCCGCAGACTGTCGACGCGTCGACAGTCAACCCGTCGATTGTTGACCAGTGAACTATTGACCCGCAGAAAGGTGAACTGTCGGCTGTCGACGTGCAAACTGTCGACCCGCAAACTAGCGACCTGTCGACTGCCGAACAGCAGACTGGCGATCAGTCAACTGGTGACTCGTTGACTGTCGACCCGTAGATTATCGACCCACAGACTGGCGACCCATTGACTGTTGACCAACTAACTTTTGACCGGTCAACTGGTGCCTCGTTCGACTATCGACCTGCCAACTGTCGACCAGTAGACTATCGACCGGTAGACTGTCGACCTGTCAATTGTCGACCAGTGGACTGTCGACCCGTCGACTGTCGACCTGCCAATTATCGATCAACCAACTTGGGGGGGAGGGGGGGGGGCAAAACTCGTCGGCCACTCCCAATCATCGGATGGAGCTGGACGCTCTCCATCGCCATCCTGCGGTACCTACAAAAAGACCGAGGTTCACCTCCGAGTCAAGGTCCCTCCGACGCTCAAGTCAGGGTAGGGAGAGATGTGTAGTGTGGTAGTGGGTACATAAGCTAATTCTCTCTTGGGTTTTAATTCCCTTGAGTGAGGATTTCTTATTGCCTACCTGCTCATGAGGGGGCGGGGGTTCTTTTGTAGGCATCTTCGCATGTGTGCGTAATTACTGTGGTCTGTCCTCCAATGATCTCGGATTTGTTACGGTAGATCCCCTCCGATCAGACACCATTCAAATCTTCCTTCTATGCTCCCGTGGATCGGTTGTGTTATACCTCATTGCGGGTAACCTACAACCCCGACGGGGGAGATTTCCTCTGGATTGCCCAGCTTAACAAGTATCCCTATCGTTACGGTGTCTTCTGATCTTTCCTCGCTTGATAGCGATTCTTCGGCACTAATCAGGTCGGGCCAGCGGTGTGGTCGGGTAGTCGAGCCAGCACCATGACCTACCCTTCTCCTCCACCGACCTGGGTCCCGTCGAGGAGCTCGGGTTCCTTTGATATCCTCCCAGGGCTCAATTTTCTGCTAATAGAGCAGCTCATAGGCCGGGTCTGGTAGACTTGGGCCCGGTTCATGCCATCGAGTCCCATGGATCTCCATGCTTGACTAAACCGGGTGGTCCAGCGGTACACATGTCATCATCTGGTGGACGTGGCAAAAAACCCCTTTTACACAACTATCTACCCATAGATTGTCGACTTGTCGACTGTTGAACCGCAAACTGGCGACTCGTCGACTGTCGATTTGTAGACTGTCGATTGTCGACCAGTAGACTGTCAACCCGCAGAATGGTGACCCGTCAAATGTCAACCCGCAGACTGGCGACCTGTCGACTGACCAACCGACTATCAACCAGTCAACTGGAGACTCATCGACTGTCGATCTGTCAACTGTCGACCTATAGTTTGTCGACCCATAACTGGCAACTCGTCGACTACCGACCAACAGACTGTCGATCGATCAACTGGCGATCCGTCGACTGTCGATCCGTAGATTGTTGACCCATTAACTGTCGACCCGCAGACTGGTGACCGTTGACTGTCGACCCGCAGACTGGTGATCCGTCGACTGTCAACCCATAGACTCGACCTATCGATTATCGACCAATGAACTGTCGACCCGCAAAATGGTGACACGTCGACTGTCGACCTGCCAACTGTCGATCGGCCTGCTGTCGACCCGTAGATTGTTGACCCGTCAATTGTCGACCTGCGGATTGGCGACCCGTCGACTGCCAACCAACAAATTGTCGACTGGTCAATGGGCAACCCGTAGACTATCGACCCATAGATTATCGACCCGTTGACTGTCGACTTGTCGACTGCTGACCAACAGACTGTCGATAGGTCAGCTGGCGACCCGTTGACTATCGACCTACTAACTATCGACCCTTAAATTGTCACCCCGCATATTGGCGACTCGTCGATTGCCGACCACCAGACTGTCAACCGATCAACTAGCGACCCGTTGACTGTCGACCCATAGATTATCGACTCATCGATTGTCGACCCGCAGACTAGCAACCCATCGACTGCCGACCAATAGACTATTGACCGATCAAAGGCGACCCGTCAGCTGTTGACCAACAAACTGGCGACCCGCAGATTGGTGACCCGTCGACTGCCGACCAACAGATTATCGACCGATCAACTGTCAACCCGCAGATTATCGACCTGCAGACTATCGATCGATCGATTATCGACCCACAGATTGTCAACCCATTGGCTATCGATCGGCCAATTATCGACCTGCAGACTGACTACTCGTCGACTGTCGACCCGCCAACTGTCGACCTGCCAATCGTTGACCCGCTGCGGGCTAACTAAGGTACAGATAGATCAGAGAAGAACCCCGATTCTTTCGCCCTAAGACAGCTTCAATATTCACGCGAAGAGTTGGCACAGAGATCACGCACCAAGATTGTGCGGTAGTCATTCTTGAGAATCTCAACTAGGCGACGATCACGGGAGGACAGCCCACGTCCCAAGATTCCCGGTCGACCAGTAAGACGAGAAGTATCCCTAGCCATAACTACCAAGTGCCTACCAGATGACACGTCGCCTATTCGTGAGGTGGTTACATAGATCACGGGAGCACGTCCTCAATCCTATCCCGCTCAGAGCGCCCCAGCTGTCATTTCGAGGTACTATAAAAGGGGACCTACCCCTCAGAGAAAAGGATCCGAATTCTGAAAGGGGAGGTGTTGTCCATCACTTTTTCGGAGTTTTCTGAGCTAGAGAGAGACAATTTGAGAGGTCGGCACTTGGGAGGTCGGTCCTTTCAGGGTGTAATTGGGTCATGGGGAGAGTTCGTAACCCATTTGGATCATTAGTGCATTTCTTGCCCTCACCCCGTGGTTTTTTCTCCTTTGACGTTGAGAAGCGGTTTTTCCACGCAAACCTGGTCTATTTCGTTCTTTGGATCATTAGATTGTGCTTTCTAGTTGAACCGCATCAAGCAGAACCCCCCCCCCCCCCCCCCCCAATGCCCAAACCCCTGTACGTCATAAAAAGTATAGATATTACGCAGCAAATTTTAAAAAATTGAAAAATAATTTATTTTTAAAGAACGTACCCAAAGCTTTTAATTTAGCAACAACCGATTTATATGGTAGTTCAATTGCCGTATAGGCAGTTTAACTAATGCGTGTCCCAATATACGACATTTTGACTATCGTATAACTTTATACGACAGTTTGACTGCCTTATAAAGACCAACGACTATTTATACGACAGTCTGACTACCGTATAAAGACTCCAAAGGGTAGTCTTGACTTTATACGACAATCAGGCTGTCATATAAAGGTTAACACGTAATATAGCGAGAAGTAATTTGCCCAAACGACTATTCTTTTTCTTATATGGCAATTGAACTGACGTATAAGTCCGTTGCAGCTAAATTAAAAGTTTTGAATATGTTTCTTTCAAATATAATTTTTTTAATCCGTTATTTAAAAGTTACTAGATATTACGGGTGCCCGTTTTTTAAGTGTTAGAAACCGTCATTAGGGATGGCAACGGTGCGATTTAAAACCGCAAACCGCGGAAAACCGCACCGCATGGTGCGGTTTTAGTTTGCCAAAATATAAAACTGTCGCGGTGCGGTGCGAATTCGGTTTGCGATTTCGGTGTTGCGGTACGGTTTCGGTTTTATCCAAAACTGCAAAAAACTGCACCGTTTAGACCATTATAATATTAAACCGCGGTGCACCGCACCGCATAGTGCGGTTTCGGTTTTACATATAGTACACCGTTGCGGTGCGGTGCGATTTCGGTGTGGCGGTTCAGTGTTGCGGTGCGGTTTCGGTTTTGCCCAAAACCGCACCTTTGCCATCCCTAACCGTCGTGACGCCTATGACGGCCAGAACAGTATGACGGCTAAATAACAACCATATTGTTATTTTCTCTTCATTCTTCATCCACTTTATAATTTTTTGTTCACTCAATTTTCTCACTTTATACTAAAAAATATATCTATAATTATATTTTATTTGATAAAAATGACAGATAAAGCATAAATTAGTAAAAAAATTATCGGTTATAGTCTAACTTCTTACTAATATAATTTTTAACATATCAAATGCTATTGTTAACCATTTTTTTTTTATTATTTCTATCATTTTCTTCTCATAAATATCCATATTATCTTATTTCTTACTATAAATGCCCCCACACTCCTCTCATCTCATCTCCCTCGTCTCATTTTCCTCACACCCTCCTCTCATTATTTAAAATAATCAAAATTTAATATTTTACTAAATAAATTTAATATATATCATTAAAAAATTAATCACCATTATTTTGCTCGTCGAAGCATCACGACAACCATGTTACGACGTCCGTTAAACAACATATTAACATAAATATAAATTTTTTATTTTTTTTAATTAATTTTAAAAAACCATCATAAAGATAATCTTATCGTCACGACAGTCCAGAGACAACCGTTATTGACCGAAATAACATCATTTAAAACCTTACGGAAACCCCTCGCATCTCACCTACGTACCTTTTCACTGTCTATTAGAGAGAGAGAGAGAACTGTTGGGTATTCTACTCTATGAATACAATCAAACGATGACTAACAAAATGTAGAGATGAAACAAATCTAGTGCAAAACAATTGAACAATCTAAAGGGGTTTAGCATGCAAGGTTGAACACAACAATCAAACAAGGTTTAGGTTGTCCTAAGGTTGTCTACAGATATGGCAAAGAGGTGGAAGAAGGAAGAAGAACAAGGTACTTAGCAGTTGTCGAGGCTTGTGCTAGCACAATGCCCTGAAAGCTATTTCGCCGCCTCGGTAGGTGCTTCAAGGCCTCCGACGAACGCTCCCCAGGGTACAACGACTGGACTCCTCTTCAGCACCGAAGGGAACCCCTTTTGGACTCTCAGCGTACTCCAGACACTCCAGACAAGAAAGAACGAGAAAGAAAAAAGAAAGTGGAGAGAGCTCTTAGCTTGGTGTGTTTCTGGCTTCACCGGACCCTCTCTTATATAGAGGTCCTTAGACATAACGTCCCCACACTCTCAGCCATTGCATGCAACGCACTGATGAGCATTCACTGCTCTGTCAAGTGAAACGGTTGCATGTGACAGTGCAGAGGTCCAGGTTCAATGAATCTAGCTCAGCCTCGTGAATAGTGTAACGGAAGAAATAAATCTCCATTAAACATTAAAAAATTAAAACCCAGTGTAAAACAAGGCCCGAAGCCCGAAGACCATTCGCATCCACGCGGCTCGCGAGCCGCGGCCTCGGCAAACCCCTTTAGATTGTTCAATTTGTTTTGCACTAGATTTGTTTCATCTCTACATTATGTTAGTCATCGTTTGATTGTATTCATAGAGTAGAATACCCAACAGCTGAAAGCTATTTTCTTCGTTCTATTCTATTCCGGTTAGATCTAGATCCAATACGAGAGTGTTTAGATCTAGTCTCTTGTTACCTGTTAGAATTCCTTTGATTTTTCATAAGTTTGACGGTGTCGAGGAAAGCTTGACAAACCGGCATTAAATTGCCCTAGGAAGCTTGGTACTTAAGCGAGCCAAGTGCTCCACCTCCTTCCTGGAGCTGACCTGGCCGTCAAATTTTTAAAAATTCAAAAGGAACTCTTCCTAGATGACTACTGAGATGGAGAGGAAACCTAGCAAGTCTAGTGAGAAACCTG
Source organism: Chamaelirium japonicum (assembly GCA_947650365.1). Classification (NCBI taxonomy): domain Eukaryota; kingdom Viridiplantae; phylum Streptophyta; class Magnoliopsida; order Liliales; family Melanthiaceae; genus Chamaelirium; species Chamaelirium japonicum. The sequence goes on from OX393549.1 coordinate 19,776,001, forward strand.
AACCATTCGATGGGAAGAACTTTAAGAGATGGCAGATGAAACTTAGGTTCTATCTGACTGTCCTTAAGGTTGTCGACCTTATCTCTTCCGAGAAGCCTACCCTTATCTCTAAGGATGATGGCTCATCTAACCAAACCGACTTAGACTCCTGGGAGAGGCAGGATTATCTGTGTAGAAACTATATCCTCAACTGCCTTGACCCCGACCTATATGATGTTTACTTCACCTGCAAGTCCGCAAAAGACCTGTGGAACTCCTTAGAGAAGAAGTACGCCACAGAGGACGCCGGGTCGAAGAAATTTGTGGTCGGGAAGCTGCTAGAGTTCAAAATGGAAGATGGGAAATCTGTAGTCTCCCAACTTGAGGAGATACAGATTATCATCCATGAGGTCATTGCTGAGGGGTACAAAATCTGCGAGGGATTCCAAGTTGCAACTATCATAGAGAAGTTGCCTCCCTCGTGGAAGGAATATAAGAACAGTTTGAAGCACAAGAGGAAGGAGATGACCCTGGAAGACCTTGTTGTCCGAATCCGTATAGAGGAGGACAATCGAGTGTCTGAGCAAAGGGAGCGAGCCTCTATGATGAAAGGAAAGGCCAACCTCGTGGAGGGGAAGTCTTCCAAAAAGAAGGCTCTTGCTCCTAAGCCCTGGGAGAAGAACAAGCAATCCAAGCCCCAGTTCAAAAAGAAGCCGAGGGGAGACTGCTTCGTTTGTGGCAAGCCAGGTCACCTGGCTAAGGAGTGCCGCTTCAATGCAGCTAATCGGCCGAAGAACAAGTCCGAGGCGAACGTGGCACAGAGCGGCTACTTCTCGGCAGTGGTGACGGAGGTCAACCTAGTCAGCAACCTTACAGACTGGTGGGTGGATACGGGAGCTACCCGACATATATGTGGGTCGAAGAGCTGCTTCTCCACCTACACACCTGCAGAAGAAGGCGAGTCGCTGTACATGGGGAACTCCTCAGTTGCTCAAGTTGCTGGGAAAGGGAATGTGACTCTGAAGTTCACCTCTGGAAATCTTCTGACTCTGAAGGAGGTGCTTCACGTCCCAGACATCCGGAAGAATCTGGTCTCCGGAGCAATGCTGAGCAAGAAGGGCTACAAGCTTGTATTTGAGTCGGACAAATTTGTCCTGACTAAGGGAGGGTCTTTTGTGGGAAAGGGTTATCTTGATGAAGGCTTATTTAAGCTCAATGTAACCTCTTTCAATAATGATAATAAAATATCTTCTTCTGCTTACTTGTGTGATTCTTTTGATCTGTGGCATGCTAGACTAGGACACGTTAACTCTAAAACCCTTAAAAGGTTAGTTAACTTAGGTAGTGTACCTAAATGTGTTCCATCCTCAAATGGAAAGTGTGGCATATGCGTAGAGGCTAAATATGCCAAGAAACCTTTTAAGAGTGTAGAGCGTAGCCTAGAAACCCTAGACTTGATCCACTAAGACGTGTGCGACCTTAAAGGTTACACTACGAGAGGAGGGAACAAGTACTTCATCACATTTATTGATGATTGTTCCAGACATTGTTCAATCTTTCTCCTTAAGAGTAAGGACGAGAGCTTGTCCAAGTTTAAATCCTATAAGTCTGAGATAGAAAACCAGTTAGGGAAGAGGATCAAAGTCCTTAGGTCGGACAGAGGAGGTGAATATGAGTCCGGAGAATTCACTAAATTTTGTGAAGACAACGGTATAATTCATCAGACCACTGCTCCATATTCCCCTCAGTCTAATGGAGTAGCTGAGAGGAAGAACAGGACCTTAAAGGACATGGTCAATGCCATGATGATCAGTTCAGGGGTACCTACGAACCTGTGGGGGGAAGCTGTGCTCTCAGCAGCACATGTTCTTAATAGAATCCCATTTAAGGAATCTGAGCAGACTCCTTATGAGATTCTGAGAGGTAGGAAGCCATCTTATAAATACCTCAAAGTGTGGGGTTGTTTAGCGAAGGTATCCATACCTAACCCTAAGAGGACCAAGCTAGGTCCTAAAACAGTTGACTCTGTATTCATAGGATATGCCCAGAACAGTAGTGCGTATAGGTTTTTAGTAATCCATTCTGAAAACCCATACATAGATGATAATACCATCATCGAGACTAGGGATGCCGAATTTTTTGAAAATCGGTTTCCTTATAGAGAGAGGTCTGAAAAACCTCAAGAGCCCAGTACGCTTGAGAGGCCTGCTCCTAGACAGAGGGATGACTCTTCAGATAATGAAGAGATCGAACCTAGAAGGAGCAAGCGAGCTAGGACTGGTACTTCATTTGGGCCTGACTTCATTACATATCTATTGGAAGAGGATCCAACTAGTTATAATGAAGCCATGACCTCAGCTGACTCCATCTTTTGGAAGGAAGCTGTAAACAGTGAACTTGAATCCATAACATCCAACAACACCTGGGAGTTAGTGGAGCTTCCTCCTGGTTGCAAAACTGTTGGGTGTAAATGGATATTCAAGAAGAAGCTTAGGGCAGATGGATCTATAGAGAGATATAAGGCTAGGTTAGTAGCAAAGGGCTATAGGCAACGAGAGGGAGTGGACTTCTTTGACACTTACTCTCCTGTGACCCGGATTACATCCATTAGGGTGCTTATAGCCATAGCCGCTATCCATAGCCTTGTGATTCACCAGATGGATGTAAAGACTGCATTCCTGAATGGTGAATTAGAGGAAGAGATCTATATGGATCAGCCAGAAGGCTTCGTAGTGCAAGGTTTAGAGCAGAAGGTTTGTAGACTAAAGAAATCTCTTTATGGTCTCAAACAGGCTCCAAAACAATGGCACGAGAAGTTTGACCATGTGTTAACTTCAAGTGGTTTCAGAATTAATGAATCAGATAAATGTATCTACACTAAGGTCAATAACTTGACTTGTGTGGTCATATGTCTCTATGTAGATGATATGTTGATCTTTGGAACCAACTTAGAAGTAGTGGTCAAGACCAAGGATTTCCTGAGTAGGCACTTTGATATGAAAGACTTAGGAGCTGCAGATGTCATTCTTGGAATCAAAATTAAGAGAGATTCCAATGGCATAACTCTATCTCAATCTCACTATATCGAGAAAGTGCTTAGGAAGTTCGGTCATATTGATTGTCTACCTGCTAGAACGCCATATGATCCTTCAGTACACCTGAAGAAGAATTTAGGGCCTAGTGTATCACAACTAGAATATTCTAGGGTAATTGGCAGTCTCATGTATATCATGAACTGCACGAGACCCGATATTGCCTATGCGATAGGTAGACTTAGTAGATACACTATTAACCCTAACCAAGAGCATTGGGATGCTCTAATCCGAGTTCTAAGGTACTTAAAACATACATTAGATTATGGCATTTTCTATAGTAGGTATCCAGCTGTCCTAGAAGGATACAGCGATGCTAATTGGATTGCGGATTCCTCAGGAACCAAATCCACTAGTGGGTATGTGTTTACCCTTGGAGGTGGTGCAATTTGTTGGAAATCATCCAAACAAACATGCATTGCCCGATCCACTATGGAGTCGGAGTTCATAGCACTAGATAAAGCTAGTGAAGAGGGTGAATGGCTAAGGAATCTCATTATGGATATTCCTTTTTGGCCAAAGCCTATTCCTGCTGTCCCAATTCATTGTGATAGCCAAGCAGCTATAATGAGGGCCAGGAATAACTCCTATAATGGAAAGTCACGACATATTCGTCGTAGACATAACACTGTTCGACAGATGTTGAAAGATGGAATAATTACTATTGACTATATTAGGTCAAAAGATAATTTAGCAGATCCCTTAACTAAAGGACTAGCTAGATTTGTTGGGTATTCTACTCTATGAATACAATCAAACGATGACTAACATAATGTAGAGATGAAACAAATCTAGTGCAAAATAAATTGAACAATCTAAAGGGGTTTAGCATGCAAGGTTGAACACAACAATCAAACAAGGTTTAGGTTGTCCTAAGGTTGTCTACAGATATGGCAAAGAGGTGGAAGAAGGAAGAAGAACAAGGTACTTAGCAGTTGTCGAGGCTTGTGCTAGCACAATGCCCTGAAAGCTATTTCGCCGCCTCGGTAGGTGCTTCAAGGCCTCCGACGAACGCTCCCCAGGGTACAACGACTGGACTCCTCTTCAGCACCGAAGGGAACCCCTTTTGGACTCTCAGCGTACTCCAGACACTCCAGACAAGAGAGAACGAGAAAGAAAAGAGAAAGTGGAGAGAGCTCTTAGCTTGGTGTGTTTCTGGCTTCACCGGACCCTCTCTTATATAGAGGTCCTTAGCCATAACGTCCCCACACTCTCAGCCATTGCATGCAACGCACTGATGAGCATTCACTGCTCTGTCAAGTGAAACGGTTGCATGTGACAGTGTAGAGGTCCAGGTTCAATGAACCTAGCTCAGCCTCGTGAATAGTGTAACGGAAGAAATAAATCTCCATTAAACATTAAAAAATTAAAACCCAGTGTAAAACAAGGCCCGAAGCCCGAAGACCATTCGCGTCCACGCGTCCACGCGGCTCGCGAGCCGCGGCCTCGGCCCGAGCCCGAGCCCGAGCCCGAGCCCGAGCCCGTGCCCGTGCCCGGCCCGGCCCGGCTCGGCTCGCGAGCCGAGCCCGAAGACCATTCGCGTCCACGCGTCCACGCGGCTCGCGAGCCGCGGCCTCGGCCCGAGCCCGAGCCCGAGCCCGAGCCCGTGCCCGTGCTCGGCCCGGCCCGGCTCGGCTCGGCGCGCGCGCGCGCGCGTGTGTGGTGGGCTATGGCCTGGCTCTTGGGAAGCTACAAAGCCCAATGAAAGGAGTTCCATTAAAAACGCATTAAAAGATCTCCCCACGGGCAATATGGGACTAAACCAAAAACCGGTTTTTTCATTATTCTATCAAAACCAATTTTTGTAACAATCCCCCACAATAATGAAAATATCGAAAACCAAATTGAAAGAAGTAGTCTGGAGTACTTATAAAAGTATGTATAGACATAAGGTGTCTTTCGACTTGAACCTTTGCTTAGTGTAGACTGCAGGACCTACTAGCTGACAGTGAACTTACGTCTTGAACTGTACAGCTATATATTGTAAGTCTAGTCGACAAGTCTCACCCATATATCACACAAGTAAGCAGAAGAAGCTATATACACATATCAATTTTTGTAACAATCCCCCACAATAATGAAAATATCGAAAACCAAATTGAAAGAAGTAGTCTGGAGTACTTATAAAAGTATGTATAGACATAAGGTGTCTTTCGACTTGAACCTTTGCTTAGTGTAGACTGCAGGACCTATTAGCTGACAGTGAACTTACGTCTTGAACTGTACAGCTATATATTGTAAGTCTAGTCGACAAGTCTCACCCATACTTTCATATACATCATAGAGTCCCATGCGGTTGTGCTCTTTATGGCCATGAGCCTTCCCCAGTTTTCTTGAGTGTTCTAGAGAATTAGCCTCAATTCTCATAGAAGCGGCCACACTTCTACACTCATATAGGTGCTTACTATCAAGAGTGCTCTGTATCTATACACCCCACTGGTATGCCAGCTATAGTTAGCATTAAGAGTCTAAAACTCAGCCTCTCAGCGATACAGAATGTACTATCACATCATAGGGAGGGGAGAATTTGATAGCACCCCCACAAATCCCTCGAATAACTTGTTTTCCCATTGAACCTCGATTTTGGGATCTCCAATCACGTAGGTTGGGTTACCGTTATCGGAGACTTATTCGTTTATAGGCCTCAGCCCCATCCCCCTCGATGTACTTAGAACTAACTCTCTAGCTAGTCCTTTAGTTAAGGGATCTGCTAAATTATCTTTTGACCTAATATAGTCAATAGTAATTATCCCATCTTTCAACATCTGTCGAACAGTGTTATGTCTACGACGAATATGTCGTGACTTTCCATTATAGGAGTTATTCCTGGCCCTCATTATAGCTGCTTGGCTATCACAATGAATTGGGACAGCAGGAATAGGCTTTGGCCAAAAAGGAATATCCATAATGAGATTCCTTAGCCATTCACCCTCTTCACTAGCTTTATCTAGTGCTATGAACTCCGACTCCATAGTGGATCGGGCAATGCATGTTTGTTTGGATGATTTCCAACAAATTGCACCCCCTCCAAGGGTAAACACATACCCACTAGTGGATTTGATTCCTGAGGAATCCGCAATCCAATTAGCATCGCTGTATCCTTCTAGGACAGCTGGATACCTACTATAGAAAATGCCATAATCTAATGTATGTTTTAAGTACCTTAGAACTCGGATTAGAGCATCCCAATGCTCTTGGTTAGGGTTAATAGTGTATCTACTAAGTCTACCTATCGCATAGGCAATATCGGGTCTCGTGCAGTTCATGATATACATGAGACTGCCAATTACCCTAGAATATTCTAGTTGTGATACACTAGGCCCTAAATTCTTCTTCAGGTGTACTGAAGGATCATATGGCGTTCTAGCAGGTAGACAATCAATATGACCGAACTTCTTAAGCACTTTCTCGATATAGTGAGATTGAGATAGAGTTATGCCATTGGAATCTCTCTTAATTTTGATTCCAAGAATGACATCTGCAGCTCCTAAGTCTTTCATATCAAAGTGCCTACTCAGGAAGTCCTTGGTCTTGACCACTACTTCTAAGTTGGTTCCAAAGATCAACATATCATCTACATAGAGACATATGACCACACAAGTCAAGTTATTGACCTTAGTGTAGATACATTTATCTGATTCATTAATTCTGAAACCACTTGAAGTTAACACATGGTCAAACTTCTCGTGCCATTGTTTTGGAGCCTGTTTGAGACCATAAAGAGATTTCTTTAGTCTACAAACCTTCTGCTCTAAACCTTGCACTACGAAGCCTTCTGGCTGATCCATATAGATCTCTTCCTCTAATTCACCATTCAGGAATGCAGTCTTTACATCCATCTGGTGAATCACAAGGCTATGGATAGCGGCTATGGCTATAAGCACCCTAATGGATGTAATCCGGGTCACAGGAGAGTAAGTGTCAAAGAAGTCCACTCCCTCTCGTTGCCTATAGCCCTTTGCTACTAACCTAGCCTTATATCTCTCTATAGATCCATCTGCCCTAAGCTTCTTCTTGAATATCCATTTACACCCAACAGTTTTGCAACCAGGAGGAAGCTCCACTAACTCCCAGGTGTTGTTGGATGTTATGGATTCAAGTTCACTGTTTACAGCTTCCTTCCAAAAGATGGAGTCAGCTGAGGTCATGGCTTCATTATAACTAGTTGGATCCTCTTCCACTAGATATGTAATGAAGTCAGGCCCAAATGAAGTACCAGTCCTAGCTTGCTTGCTCCTTCTAGGTTCGATCTCTTCATTATCTGAAGAGTCATCCCTCTGTCTAGGAGCAGGCCTCTCAAGCGTACTGGGCTCTTGAGGTTTTTCAGACCTCTCTCTATAAGGAAACCGATTTTCAAAAAATTCGGCATCCCTAGTCTCGATGATGGTATTATCATCTATGTATGGGTTTTCAGAATGGATTACTAAAAACCTATACGCACTACTGTTCTGGGCATATCCTATGAATACAGAGTCAACTGTTTTAGGACCTAGCTTGGTCCTCTTAGGGTTAGGTATGGATACCTTCGCTAAACAACCCCACACTTTGAGGTATTTATAGGATGGCTTCCTACCTCTCAGAATCTCATAAGGAGTCTGCTCAGATTCCTTAAATGGGATTCTATTAAGAACATGTGCTGCTGAGAGCACAGCTTCCCCCCACAGGTTCGTAGGTACCCCTGAACTGATCATCATGGCATTGACCATGTCCTTTAAGGTCATGTTCTTCCTCTCAGCTACTCCATTAGACTGAGGGGAATATGGAGCAGTGGTCTGATGAATTATACCGTTGTCTTCACAAAATTTAGTGAATTCTCCGGACTTATATTCACCTCCTCTGTCCGACCTAAGGACTTTGATCCTCTTCCCTAACTGGTTTTCTATCTCAGACTTATAGGATTTAAACTTGGACAAGCTCTCGTCCTTACTCTTAAGGAGAAAAATTGAACAATGTCTGGAACAATCATCAATAAATGTGATAAAGTACTTGTTCCCTCCTCTCGTAGTGTAACCTTTAAGGTCGCACACGTCTGAGTGGATCAAGTCTAGGGTTTCTAGGCTACGCTCTACACTCTTAAAAGGTTTCTTGGCATATTTAGCCTCTACGCATATGCCACACTTTCCATTTGAGGATGGAACACATTTAGGTACACTACCTAAGTTAACTAACCTTTTAAGGGTTTTAGAGTTAACGTGTCCTAGTCTAGCATGCCACAGATCAAAAGAATCACACAAGTAAGCAGAAGAAGATATTTTATTATCATTATTGAAAGAGGTTACATTGAGCTTAAATAAGCCTTCATCAAGATAACCCTTTCCCACAAAAGACCCTCCCTTAGTCAGGACAAATTTGTCCGACTCAAATACAAGCTTGTAGCCCTTCTTGCTCAGCATTGCTCCGGAGACCAGATTCTTCCGGATGTCTGGGACGTGAAGCACCTCCTTCAGAGTCAGAAGATTTCCAGAGGTGAACTTCAGAGTCACATTCCCTTTCCCAGCAACTTGAGCAACTGAGGAGTTCCCCATGTACAGCGACTCGCCTTCTTCTGCAGGTGTGTAGGTGGAGAAGCAGCTCTTCGACCCACATATATGTCGGGTAGCTCCCGTATCCACCCACCATTCTGCAAGGTTGCTGACTAGGTTGACCTCCGTCACCACTGCCGAGAAGTAGCCGCTCTGTGCCACGTTCGCCTCGGACTTGTTCTTCGGCCGATTAGCTGCATTGAAGCGGCACTCCTTAGCCAGGTGACCTGGCTTGCCACAAACGAAGCAGTCTCCCCTCGGCTTCTTTTTGAACTGGGGCTTGGATTGCTTGTTCTTCTCCCAGGGCTTAGGAGCAAGAGCCTTCTTTTTGGAAGACTTCCCCTCCACGAGGTTGGCCTTTCCTTTCATCATAGAGGCTCGCTCCCTTTGCTCAGACACTCGATTGTCCTCCTCTATACGGATTCGGACAACAAGATCTTCCAGGGTCATCTCCTTCCTCTTGTGCTTCAAACTGTTCTTATATTCCTTCCACGAGGGAGGCAACTTCTCTATGATAGTTGCAACTTGGAATCCCTCGCAGATTTTGTACCCCTCAGCAATGACCTCATGGATGATAATCTGTATCTCCTCAAGTTGGGAGACTACAGATTTCCCATCTTCCATTTTGAACTCTAGCAGCTTCCCGACCACAAATTTCTTCGACCCGGCGTCCTCTGTGGCGTACTTCTTCTCTAAGGAGTTCCACAGGTCTTTTGCGGACTTGCAGGTGAAGTAAACATCATATAGGTCGGGGACAAGGCAGTTGAGGATATAGTTCCTACACAGATAATCCTGCCTCTCCCAGGAGTCTAAGTCGGTTTGGTTAGATGAGCCATCATCCTTAGAGATAAGGGTAGGCTTCTCGGAAGAGATAAGGTCGACAACCTTAAGGACAGTCAGATAGAACCTAAGTTTCATCTGTCATCTCTTAAAGTTCTTCCCATCGAATGGTTCAGGTTTCTCACTAGACTTGCTAGGTTTCCTCTCCATCTCAGTAGTCATCTAGGAAGAGTTCCTTTTGAATTTTTAAAAATTTGACGGCCAGGTCAGCTCAAGGAAGGAGGTGGAGCACTTGGCTCGCTTAAGTACCAAGCTTCCTAGGGCAATTTAATGCCGGTTTGTCAAGCTTTCCTCGACACCGTCAAACTTATGAAAAATCAAAGGAATTCTAACAGGTAACAAGAGACTAGATCTAAACACTCTCGTATTGGATCTAGATCTAATCGGAATAGAATAGAACGAAGAAAATAGCTTTCAGCTGTTGGGTATTCTACTCTATGAATACAATCAAACGATGACTAACAAAATGTAGAGATGAAACAAATCTAGTGCAAAACAATTGAACAATCTAAAGGGGTTTAGCATGCAAGGTTGAACACAACAATCAAACAAGGTTTAGGTTGTCCTAAGGTTGTCTACAGATATGGCAAAGAGGTGGAAGAAGGAAGAAGAACAAGGTACTTAGCAGTTGTCGAGGCTTGTGCTAGCACAATGCCCTGAAAGCTATTTCGCCGCCTCGGTAGGTGCTTCAAGGCCTCCGACGAACGCTCCCCAGGGTACAACGACTGGACTCCTCTTCAGCACCGAAGGGAACCCCTTTTGGACTCTCAGCGTACTCCAGACACTCCAGACAAGAAAGAACGAGAAAGAAAAAAGAAAGTGGAGAGAGCTCTTAGCTTGGTGTGTTTCTGGCTTCACCGGACCCTCTCTTATATAGAGGTCCTTAGCCATAACGTCCCCACACTCTCAGCCATTGCATGCAACGCACTGATGAGCATTCACTGCTCTGTCAAGTGAAACGGTTGCATGTGACAGTGCAGAGGTCCAGGTTCAATGAACCTAGCTCAGCCTCGTGAATAGTGTAACGGAAGAAATAAATCTCCATTAAACATTAAAAAATTAAAACCCAGTGTAAAACAAGGCCCGAAGCCCGAAGACCATTCGCGTCCACGAGCCGCGGCCTCGGCCCGGCTCGGCTCGGCGCGCGCAGCGCGCGTGTGTGGTGGGCTATGGCCTGGCTCTTGGGAAGCTACAAAGCCCAATGAAAGGAGTTCCATTAAAAACGCATTAAAAGATCTCCCCACGGGCAATATGGGACTAAACCAAAAACCGATTTTTTCATTATTCTATCAAAACTAATTTTTGTAACAAGAACCCCAGTCCCAATGACATCCCAATGCAATGGAGATATCAGTCACCACCCTAACGCTTAACGGGCATTTTCCATTACTTGGTGTGGTGAGCCTTCCAACAGTCCCGCAGCGCCGCATGGGACCCAAAAAATAAAAAATAAATTTTTTTTTTTTTTATAAACTCCAGTCTCACGGTCTCACCCAATCGAGAGACCTCCAATCCTCCAAATACGGACACAAATTCGCCACTTCCTCCTTCCTCCAATTGGGAATCCAAATCCCTAAAACCCCCAAATCCGTCAATCGCGATCGTAGGCTGCCGGAGATGGGTTTCGACGATCACGAGGCCAGCTCCTCCTCCCACGTCCTGCCGGCGATCCCCGACGACGGCGGCAGGAGCCCCCTCCTCCTCCCCCACCACCCCAACTCCGCCGCAGCCACCCACCTCTCCTCCCAGACCAAGACCTTCGCCAACGTCTTCATCGCCATCGTCGGCGCCGGCGTCCTCGGCCTCCCCTACACCTTCAAGCGCACCGGATGGGCCGCCGGCGTGCTCATGCTCGTCGCCGTCGGAGCCCTCACCTACCACTGCATGATGCTCCTCGTCCGCACCCGCCGCCGCCTCGACGGCGACCGCGGATTCTCGAAAATCGCCTCCTTCGGCGACCTCGGCTTCGCCGTCTCCGGGCCCGTCGGCCGCCTCGCCGTCGACGGCATGATCGTCCTCAGCCAGGCCGGGTTCTGCGTGGGGTACATCCTCTTCATCGCCGACACCCTCGTCCACCTCTTCGATCGGCCCCTCCCCATCCCCCTCCCCGCGAAATCCCTCTACATCTGGGGCATGTTCCCCTTCCAGCTCGGCCTCAACTCCATCAAAACCCTCACCCACCTCGCCCCCCTCAGCATCTTCGCCGACGTCGTCGACATCGGCGCCATGGGCGTCGTCATGGCCGAGGACCTCGCCATGTACCTCCGGCGCCCGCCGTCCCTCGTGGCGTTCGGCCCCGCCTCCCTCGTCCTCTACGGCCTCGGCGTCGCCGTCTACGCCTTCGAGGGGATCGGGATGGTCCTCCCCCTCGAGTCGGAGGCCGCCGACAAGGAGCGGTTCGGCCTGACGCTGGGCCTCTCCATGGGCTTCATCTCCCTCATGTACGGCCTCTTCGGGGCGCTGGGCTACCTCGCCTTCGGGGAGGAGACCCGGGACATCATCACCACCAACTTCGGGGGCGGCGCCGTGTCCCTCCTCGTCCAGCTCGGCCTCTGCATCAACCTGTTCTTCACGTTCCCCATCATGATGCACCCGGTGTTCGAGGTGGCGGAGCGGTGGGCGTGCGGGAAGCGGTACTGCCTGCCGCTGCGGTGGGCGGCGGTGCTGGTGGTGTGCCTGGTGGCGCTGCTGGTGCCCAATTTCGCCGACTTCTTGTCGCTGGTGGGGAGCAGCGTCTGCTGCGTCCTGGGCTTCGTGCTGCCGGCGGTGTTCCACCTGAAGGTGTTCGGACCGGAGCTGGGGTGGGCCGGTATGGGTTCGGACGTGGCCATCGTGGTGGTGGGGATCCTGTTCGCGGTGTCCGGAACTTGGTCTTCGCTGGCGGAGATATTTTACTCCGTGAAGGTGTGATGCTATTGCTTCCCAGCTCACACGTGCCAGTAAAACTGTTATTACATTGCCACTTCAAAGTTTGTTATTGAAGTGGTTGTAAGGGTTGTTTAGTAATAAGATGGATTTCCACCCCCCCAAAAAAAAATTTAATAAGATGTAATTTTAAGTTTTAACTATATATATGTTTTAAGTAGTATAGTGAAATCCCTGGTAGGAGATCCAAAACACTATTGCTATAATGATTTTACTGTAGCAATAACATTTCAGAGTTAAATCCTTTGGCTGCTACAGTGAAATCATTGTAGCTGGCTACAGTGATTTGACTGAATTTATACTTCATATACATTCGAATTTACACTCCATTACCTCGAATTGAAATCATTGTAACCACATAACCTGGAATATAAATTCGGGTTTAGTGGAGTAAATTTGATTGCTACAGTGATTTCATGGTAGCAACTGATTTATACTCTGGAATATTGTTGCTACCGTGAAATTACTGAAGCAATTACAGAGTATCAATTGGGATTAGAGGAATATAAATTCAGTTAATACATATTACATATGGGTAATGGTAGGGGTATTTTAGTTATTTGATAGGGGTTGAATAGGTCAATAGGGGTTTAATATATATGTATCTTTTCAGGCTGACTCTTAGTTCAAACGAAACTATTATCGAGACTAGTGCTCAAACGAAACCCATTTGAGAGGAAGAAGATGATGTGGTCACTTAAAAGTAAGATAATTCAATATTTCCTTCTTTCCGGATGTAAAATAAAAAACTAAAAGAGAAGTTTGTTTTAGAAAAGAGGAACTAGAGAATTTACTAGGAAGCCTAGGAAGTAGGAACGGAGAAGTCTTATCTCGACATCTCAGCATTCTTGCAGATTTCCAAGTGTGACGTGTCATAGTCCTTGTCCCCCTTAATTAAGCACAGCTCAGGTACATTGCAAGTTAATGCATAAAGCACAAGATAGAGTAAGGTTAGAATCATACATTTGCTTGTAATACTATCACATCTATATAACATGGCACAGCGGTTTTGTGCTGACTAGACAAAAAGGAACTAAATGTTGACTAGACAAAACTCTCTCGCGATCACAGTCGTTCCCTCTCTTCATCCCTGCTCTGCATGAATGGGGTGATCAGCTCTTGGGTATTTAATTGATTTGGTTTAAATAGACATATATTAAGAGGGGGACCACAATGAATGAGAAATCTTCATGAGAGGTGATGGGTTTGCATGGAAATAATTGTTGGGATGGAGAAATATGGAAATATATTAGAGAGATTTTAAATGGGATGGCTTTGCATGGCTTTAATGGGTTTGGTGTGATGAGCTTTTAAATGGGATAATAAAAGTGATTTATTTGAGAGAGAGAGAGTTGGCCGGGTGTGTGCATGGTTGGGGTTGGAGTGTGCGCGCATGCATGCTTGGATTGTCGGATCAGGCAAGGGATGGCTATGATGGTTGCATGGGATTAATTGGAATAGTAAAGAGAAAAGATGGAAAGAGATTAAGAGAGAGAAGTTCGGTGGGGGGATAAGATTTAGCGAGAGAAAAAGATATGGATGGCTGCAATTATGCATGTGTGCATGGGGTTTCGGGTGCTGCATGGGGATTGGATTGAACGGCTGGGTGTTAGAGGAGAAAAGATCGGGATCTAGAGATGGCTGTTGTGATGGGTTCTTAGACGGCTAAAAGAATGGACGGCGTAGTCGATGTTGGAATCCAAATCTTCTGCTACATTTCTCTGCCCCATCGTCTGCCCCCGAAGTCATAGTCGTCCGTTGCATCTAGGCCCGACCGGTGCGTCACACTCATCCCATTCGGTAGGCAAAGGGATGACCATATATGATTAGGTACAACCTATAGCATATGTCGGGAGGCCAATCACATCCGTTGATTTGCTTGTCGGTTCAGGCTGAGTGCGATGCACGGGTCAGGTATGGTACAACAGACGGCTGTGACTTGGTGGGCAGACGATGGGGTAGAGAAATGGGGTAGAAGATTTCGATTCAGGGGGGGGGGGGGGGGGGCGCTTCGTGCCAATCGGAGGGTGTATTGCCGCCAAAGGCGGCCCGCTACATTGCAGACAAGTACTTGCTGATGCGAGGAATGGCTGGGATTGGGTTCCGGATGGGAGGGTTCGCGATCAAACATCACGATGGGGGAGTCGGGCACCAACTGGATTCCGAGAGAGAGAATGAAAGATATAGAAAGAGAATGCATGCATTTGGAAATAGTTTCTTTGTGGTGAAAAGAATGTTGGTCTCTTGGTTTTGTCTAGCTCGAAGTCACACCTAAATTGATGTTGGTGGAGCGTGGCCCGTGCGATAATCACATGTGGCTGACTATGTGATGCCCACGCCATGATGCTTGCAGCTCCTTCATCAACAGTGTGGGTGCCAAAATCAAATATGTGCGCAACAGCTCAATGTGGGGGTCCTTGCTGAATGTGGGTGCCACTGAATATGACGGTGGGGGTGGTGATGCCAGGTGGGTGTCTTGGCGCCGAAGGCGTCCTACTGCTGTGCCGACAGGTGTGTTGCCGCCGAAGGCGGCCCGCTGCAGTGCTGACAAGAACGTGCATGCACTAGTAGAAGAATAGAACACGCAAGATATGACCGTCATAAAGGCAAGAGACAGACCCGCCACAAGGAAGGGAGTTGCCTTTGGGATGTGCCCTAAATCATGGGACCGGATAGTGTGATTGCTCCGTATTCTCTATAGGCTCCCGTTCTTCAATCCGGGCACAACAATTCCGGTTGCACCCGCCAGATCGTCGCAGTACGTTCGTGACTCGACGAGGTCTGAGATCGGTACCTACCTAACTCTCGGGCGGGGGCATCGGAGGATCCGGATCCCTAACAGACCAAGGAGGAGGAAGAGGAAGAACTAGAAGGAAGGAGGAGATGGGAGCAATGTCGGGAGTTCGGGTGGTTGAAGATAAGGCTTGGACGTACAATTTGGGATTATTGACAGTGCCTATTAGGGGTGTAAAACGAGTTGTGCTGGGCCTAGAGATATCAAGCCCGGATGGATCCATCGGGGCAGGTGTTTTGGCCAAGGGTCTGAGCCCGGACCCGGCCCGGGTATGCATAGACTGAGCAGGGCCGGATTTAAGCTAAAAAGAATATTTTTTAATAAAAAATGTTTGTAAGTAAAGCCTCGAATGATTAACCATAAATATAGACCACACACTAATCCCTACACTATTATGTTTCTTGTTTATTATATACAATCAATATATATATATATATATATATATATATATATATATATATATATATATATATATATATATATATATATATATATATATATATATATAGGGGGCTGCTATGCTGCGGCATGCAGTGCGTGCGGCAGGCACCGCAGCCGTGTGATGCACTGCTGCGTGCATTCTCTCTCTCTCTCTCTCTCTCTCTCTCTATATATATATATATATATATATATATATATATAACAAGTATGTAATATTTAGATTGGATTGGGCTTTTGGGCATCCTTTCGGGCCGGGCTGCCAGGCCTGAGCCCGGCCCATCATATGTTTGGGCGGGCCGAGTCGAGCCTTTGATCAGACCGGATTTGGTTCGACTGTTGACTTTTGGACCGGGTTCGGACCAATTGGCTTTTTTTTACACCCCTACTGCTGCGATACATCATGCACAAAAAAAAGGGTTATTTTGATTTTGCCCCCCAAATTTTGCCTTGAATTAGACTTTACCCCCCATATTTTCATTAATTAGACTTTACCCCCCAAAACTAACTGTTCCGTCAGTTCACCCCCAAAACTTTATTTATTTTCCATCACCTCACCCTTTCTCTTAGATGGTGAGCTGACGTAACAGTTAGTTTTGGGGGATAAAGTCAAATTAATGAAAATATGAGGGGTAAAGTCTAATTCAAGGCAAAGTTTGGTGGTCAAAGTCAAAATAACCCAAAAAATAAGGAGTTATTATGACTTTGTCCCCCCAAATTTTGCCTTGAATTACCCCCCATTTTCATTAATTAGACCTTACCCCCCAAAACTAACTGTTCCGTCAGCTCACGCCCTAAAACTTTATTTCTTTTCCGTCAGCTCATCCTTTCGTGAGCCGACAGAACAATTAGTTTTGGGGGACAAAGTCTAATTAATAAAAAGATGGGGGGTAAAGTCTAATTCAAGGTAAAAGCTCAGGGGCAAAGTTAAAATAACCCCAACCCAAAAATACCCTTACCCCTTACACCCCACCATCAATACACCAAGTTAAATGGCCCGCCCCAACTTGATTATACCCCAATCAAACACATACCCCTTAAATATACCCAATTATATGCACTGTTGAAGACACCCCACTTTTAAATAAACCCCATGTCGTTGGCTGGTACTTGAAGGCACATGTAGGGCTGCAACTAGGGTTGGCAATTTCGGACCCGACAGGACTCAACACGAAGTTAGCGGGTCTGGGTCAGGGCTAAACGGGTTCGGGTCGTAAACGGGTCAACACGATAGACCCGTTTAATAAACATGCCGGGTCCGAGTTTAGGGTCTGGACACGGTAGACCCGGGAAGACCCATTTAGTATTCAACGGGTCATGTCGGGTCGAGTCGGGTTTACCAGCAATCCGATACTATAATATATAATACCAGCGGGTCTTTCGGGTCAGGTTGGGTCGAGTCGGATCAGGTCAACTGAATAGATCTGGGTGGTAAACGAGTATTATTGGTCTTATCGTGTCTACCCGTTTATTAGCGAGTCGGGTACATGTTTAGGATCTAGACACGATTAGTTAAACAGGTCGGGTCTGGGTCTAGGGGTTTTGGACACGACACGAAACTAGACACGACACGAACCCAACACGACACGACCCATTGCCACCCCTAGCTGCAACTTGGGCGGGCCAACCCGAACCCAACCCGACTTTAGGCGGGTTAACCCGAACCCACCCCGCACAACCCGGGCAACCCGACGGGTTGGGCTTGGGCTAAGTTTAAACAAACCTTGGGATGGGCTGGGGGTGCAAAAGACGCTTGAGTAAGGACTTTGGGGTTTGGGGTATAAAAAAAATAAAGGGCATTGTTGGTATTAAAGGATTGTTGAGTAAGTTATTGAGAAACGATAAGGAGCCGGAGGCTAATTACAGATTTTGGGGTATGAATAAAATTTTCCAAAAAAAAGCCAGTACGATTTTGTTCCAACCTTCTTAGGTTGGATGTTATCGGTTTCTCTCATTGGTCCATATCAAGGGTTTTTGGTCATTTCACCGAAAGCCCTCGATATGTACCAATGAGAGAGACGGGGAACATCCAACCTCTTTAAGGAGGTTGGAACAAAATCGTACTAAATAAAAACTCATTTGTGCCGATGAACCCAACGGAGAATCTGTCAACCCGAGATCTGCTCCCCCCTCACCCGGTCAATGCAACACGTGCCACGAACCACGAGTTCGGATCTCATGAATCACATCCAGTCCGTCGGTGGGCCCGTGCGCAACACTGCCGCACGATGGCAGGCGACCCGAAATCAACGTGCTTCAGCCGACTTCATACGGCTGTGATCCCCGCCGGGCCCACCGACCGGGGCCGACCGACTGGAGGAGATCCGAACTCATGAACCACATGTTCCTGGGCCTCCGGGCCGCCACCTATGACTCTGCGCTCCCTGACGTGGCGCTCGGACGCCAACCTATGCTGCATGCCGCCGGCCACGTGCATGCGGCTCGAGACGTCCCAGGACGTCGCGGCACCGCTCCGCCTACCTTAAAAAGGCTAGATCGTCCGCCTCCTCCGCCTCCTCCTCTCGACAGAGGAGAAAGTTAAGGCAGGCGAGGGAGACCAAAGATGGCCGGTACCACCCGCTGCAACGACACGTGCGGATGCGACGTCCCCTGCCTCGGCGGCGGCGCTTGCCGGTACTCTCTCTCTCTCTCTCTCTCTCTCTCTCTCTCTCTCTCTCTCTCTCTCTAAGCAAGTATATATGTAGTAACGTATGGCCGGGGACCGTGGGCAGGTGCGACATACCGGCGGTGGTTGCGGCGGTCACTACGGTGGTGGTCGAGGAGCACGCGCTGTGCTCGTGTGGGGAGCACTGCGGGTGCAACCCTTGCAGGTGTGGGAGGACCAGCGAGGCGGTCCCTCCTGGGCTCGGGAGAGCGGCGGCGGCCTGCGGGTGTGGGCCTAGTTGCACCTGCACGACCTGTGTGCGTTAGGTCGGGTGGCATGTAATGTAATAACAAGGCAGCTGAGGGTTATCTATGGGGTGGTGTGCGGGTGTGCTTGTGTGTGGGTGTGTGGGGGATACTAGAAGAAATCATGTGGAAAGTTTTCGACAATGAACATTTGCAATTGGTACCATGATTTCACTATAGCAAAGATAAACAATTCGATATCAATTAAAAAGAAATAATTAGTTTTTACTATAGTAATTGTTCCTCTTTAGTACCGATCGAATTGTTGCTCTTTGCTACAGTGTACCAAAAAGAAACAATTCAGTACTAAAGAAAAACAATTGCTACAGTGATTTCACTACAGTGAAAAAATAAGTAATTAGATTATTTTTAAAAAATAATTGCTATAGTGATTTCATTGTAGCAAAGAGCAACAATTCGCCACTAAAGAGGAGCAGTTGGTAATATACTGTATCTACCTATTTGCTGTATTGAAAGTAATGTGGGATTTTAATCATGGATAATTTTATCATTTAAAGAGGATAAAATTTTAACGGGGGAACATGCTGCAAGTGCATAAGTTTCGAGAGGGACATGGTGTGTATAGGGACAGTTGGACGTCCTTTACATTAATCAAACACTATGTCAAGACCTACCATCAACTCCTCCAAAAAATATACATGAAATCAAAGGTTACAAAAAATCTAGGGATAATTGATGACTAATCCCTTATCAACATTTTATTTAGCGTACAAGACATCCAAATATGACGAGTTACATCAAGTCCTTTCATTTGGCAAATGTCCACTTTACCCCTCTACATTCAACTTACTGTACAAGAAATCACATGGAAAGTAGCACTTCAGCAATGAACAATAACGATCGCTACAATAATTTCAGTGTATCAAAAAACATTTGCTACATTGATATATCATTATGCAATTTTTTTTATAAAAAAAAATATTTCATTAAAACCTTATTTTTATATATATAAAAATTGCTACAGTGATTTCACTGTTGCAAAGAGAAACAATTCAAAAAAAAAAAAAATGAAAAGATTTGTTACTGAAGAGGAACAATTGATTTTGGTTTGTAATTATTTCTCTTTAGTATCGAATTGTTGCTCTTTGCTATAGTGTACCAAAGAGAAATAATTCAGTACTAAAGAGGAACCTGCACGACCTGTGTGCGTTAGGTCAGGTGGCATGTAATGTTATAACAGGGCAGCTGAGGGTTATCTATGGGGTGGTGTGGGGTGTGCTTGTGGGTGGGTGGGTGGGTGGGTGTGTGTGTGTGTGTGTGGGGGGGGGGGGGGGGGGGGGGGGGGGGGTCCTTGCTAAACGCCTCTACATGCACCGTAATGTACTAGAAGAAATCATGTGGAAAGTTTTCGACAATGAACATTTGCAATTGGCACCATGATTTCACTGTAGCAAAGATAAACATTTCGATATCAATTAAAAAGGAATAATTAGTTTTTACTATAGTAATTGTTCCTCTTTAGTACCGATCGAATTGTTGCTCTTTGCTACAGTGTACCAAAAAGAAACAATTCAATACTAAAGAAAAACAATTGCTACAGTGATTTCACTACAGTGAAAAAATAAGTAATTAGATTATTTTTAAAAAATAATTGCTATAGTGATTTCATTATAGCAAAGAGCAACAATTCGCCACTAAAGAGGAGCAGTTGGTAATATACTATATCTACCTATTTGTTGTATTGAAAGTAACGTGGGCTATCTATGGAGTGGTATGGGGTGGTGTGTGGGTTATATATGGGGTGGTATGGGGTGGTGTGTGGTGTGGCATGTAATGTACTAAAGAGGAACCTGCGGGTGTGGGCCTAGTTGCACCTGCACGACCTGTGTGCGTTAGGTCGGGTGGCATGTAATGTAATAACAGGGCAGCTGAGGGTTATCTATGGGGTGGTATGGGGTGTGCTTGTGTGTGTGTGTGTAATGTAATAACAGTTATTTCACTGTTGCAAAGAGAAACAATTAAAAAAAAAAAATGAAAAGATTTATTACTGAAGAGGAACATTGATTTTGGTTGTAATTATTTCTCTTTAGTATCGAATTGTTGCTCTTTGCTATAGTGTACCAAAGAGAAATAATTCAGTACTAAAGAGGAACAACTACGTACTGCTATAGTGATTTCATTGTAGCAAAAATAATATATTTTTTTTCAAAAAAAAAATTGCTACATTGATTTCATATAGCAAAGAGTAACAATTCGCAACTAAAAATAAACAATTCATAATGTAATGTAGATGTAAATTTCTGCATTGAAAGTAACGTGGGTTATTAATCAAGGATATTTTTATCATTTAAAGGGATAAAAGTTAATAGATGGACCTGTTGCAAGTGCATATGTTTCGGGAGGGACCTGGTGTGTATAGGGATTATTGGACGTCTTTTGCGTTAATCAAATCCTACTTCATGGACCTACCACCAACTCCCCCAAAATTCTAATGAAATTAAAGGACTTAAATTCAATCAAAGTGCCTGGTGTGTTGACCACAGGTTGATTAGTGATTTGATCCTCTCCATGATTTTCTCTGGTGAAAAGGAGTTTTTCGAGTTAACTAGATGCTCCAACATATTGCTACTACATTAATATGTCCCAGACTTGCCTTATTGTTTTGTTGATTCTTCTCTTCTCCATTTTTTCCATAGGGATGAATGGGCTACGAATGATTTTGGATTGACAGTTTGTCCTTTAAGAACCACCATGTTTGTCGAAATTCTAACTTGAGAAGCAAATGATCAGCAAGGTGGTCAGTATAATAAAAACGACTTGCAGCTGCTTTGACATCAATGTGTGTTGGTCGTCACAAATCTCTGGTGCTCTCTCAGTCTACAACAAAAAAAATCGATCCTAATTCGACAGCATAATCGGCGACCAATGAATATTAATCTTCAAAGTGTAGGTTTGAAATTTACCGACGAGCAGAAGCTTTAGAATAAAAATAAAATATGAATTTTAACTGTAAGAGGACAACCCTTCCTTAATCATGTTTCCATCTTGAAATTAATGATTCCCAAAGACGATAGCCAGAAAAATTTTACAAAAAAAAAAAAAACATCAAGAAGGCTTTTTTCACATATGTAAACAGAAGATGATTCAATCGGTGGTTATATCATGTATGAGAATAATAATAATAATAGCAAGGATGGATGATACAACCACCGATTGAATCATCTTTCATTTACATACGTGAAAATAATAAGAATAATAAGAACGTTATTACTGTATGAGAATAATAAGAAGGTTATTTTCTTGATCATGCAAAAAGGTTATTACTGTAGCAATTCAATTTTTCGTGAAATCATATCCCAGAAAAGATTTGCTACAATGAAATCATTGTAGCAATCTACGGGTAGAGTCCTATAGCAACAAGGACGGAGGGGCATGCACTAAGGGGCAGTTTGGTCATTAAAGAAGAAGTCACGTGTGGGACTTGCTCCAGTTGCATCCTTTTCGTGAGGGACCTGGTGCAACACCATCTTGTTGGCTGTCCTTCCCCCTAAACCGATATCTCGCTAGGGACCTCTCACTAAGCCCCCTTATATTTTGAGGGTTATATCTTTTTTTTTTTGAGGAATCTGAATGAGAGGGGGGGGGGGGGGGGGGGGGGGGTTTCGGCCTTGACTCCAACCAGTATACCTAATAATATCTATACTATTAGATATACTAAAATGGAAGCCTCTCTCCCGTGTTGTGACATATGGACGTCTTTTAAAGAGCTGAATTCTTCTTCCGTGTGTGAACGCGGCTCTCTTTTAAATCCATTTAAAAACCTACCATAAAAATGATAAACTTTCATTCAATGGCATTTAATGGTCATTTGATGTTAATCTCTCTCTCTCTCTCTCTCTCTCTCTCTCCTCTCTCTCTCTCTCTCTCTCTCTCTCTCTCTCTCTCTCTCTCTCTCTCTCTCTCTCTCTCTAACAAGTGAATCATACTCATTTCATAATTCACACTTCTTCGAACAGTTGCGATATCGTCTTTGTCAAATGGCATGCATCAAGTACATTCGGGCATTGCCCGAGTTTCTTACTAGTCTATACTATATACTAAAACGGAAGCCTCTCTTAACACTCATTCAATGGCATTTAATTATCATTTGATGTTAATCCTCTCCCTCTCTCTTTCTCTAACAAATGAATCACACTCACTTTAGATTTCATACTTCTTCAAACAGTTGTGATGTCATATGTGCTAAATGGTTGTGCATTAAGCTCATCTGGGCATTGCCCGGGTTTCTTACTAGTATAATACTAAAATGGAGCCCTTTCTCCCGTGTTGTGACACATGGACTACTTTGGAAGAGCCAAAAAACTCCTTATCCCGTGTGTGAACACGGGCCTCTCCCATAAATACTATTAAAAACCTATTATAAAGATCAAAATACACATTCAATGGCATTTAATGGTTATTTGATGTTAATTAGAAAAATCATTAGTATTCTCTATCTCTCTAACAAGTGAATCACACTCGGACGATTGTACACTTTTTTCGGAAGGGTGTGATGTTGTCTGTACTAAGTGGCCTGCATCAAGTTTCATCCGGGCATTGCCCCGGGTTTCCTACTAGTTAAAAATAATAAGGGAATGTACAAGAGAGAGAGAGAGAGAGAGAGAGAGAGAGAGAGAGAGAGAGAGAGAGAGAGAGAGAGAGAGAGAGAGAGAGAGAGTATTTTGAGGGTTATATCAAAATTAAAGAGCAGTGGCAATTCCTTCTATCAATTCACCAAACCCCAATTGCAAGAAAAGAATATGCATTGGTTTAGGCTTTCACTTATTTGCTTGAAAAAGATCCACATAGATTAATAGATAATTGGATTTCAGTCTCATAATATTGGTGAGTATTAATGGGAAAAAAATAAAACCAAAGAACAATGCCATACCTGGTGAAACCTTCTTACTTTCCTATTCATTTACAAAAATTGATCATGGAACTTGAAAATTGAACAACAGTATCAGCAGCTTGGTCAGCCTCAATCAACCTTGCCTAACAAAAAAGAATCATTTCTTGCTCTCATTACTGAGCTCTGATTCCCGCCCAACGGAATATGAATCTTTCCATAACATGTATGATTAACCATGTACACTCCTTGCTCCACCACTGATACACCCACTACTCATCCCCACAAGGGATTGGCACTTCATTTACAGACATTTAAAGCAAACCATCATCTACCACCCTTGCACAAGTGTACACTAATTTTCGCGCACTAACTCATCGATCAACTCCCCTAGAATCATGCACTCCATCTCCCTCCCCATGACTTCAGTGTCCTCATGTGATATACTTGACCAAGGAGTCTTGCTCGTATCCCACGCTACGATGCTATGCAGAGAATGGGATTCATCCACTTGTGGGTCTGTATACGTACGGATCTCGCGCAACAAGTCATTTAGCAGCTGTCTTCCATGTCGAATCGTTGATTTGGAATTACCCATTTCTTGAAGGTAGAGGTAGTCGTGGGAGCTCGTAGTACCCTCGGCAATGCCTCGTTTACTAGATCAAATATCATTTTCCGACCTTGATCAGTATCACCACAACATGGGAAAGATCCCCATGTACCCACATTTCCATTTCTATTATAAGCTTCCTCAACTTTTTCGAACACCCACTTCGAAATTGGCCTTGGTGCATCCGGCCTTGGGAATGCTTGATCAAAGGCCTGACCTTCGTACAACCCGGCAGTGAGAAGGATCTCTCTGATGTAAGATATTGGATGACCTTCTACCTCGACTGCTTCACTCTGATAATGTTTTTCTTTGATGGTCACATCTTCTGCACCCCCATTCTCATCTTTTTCTGACAAACTCTTCAGTTCTGGGAGAAATGAGAAACAAAGGTTTAGATGTCAAGTATCGTTCACATCAGTACCACATTAACAAAGACATCTCAGTTGAAGATCCTCAATCACTACCATATGTAACATACTAAAAATAAACAGAAGTTATAGGTCAATAGCAAAAGGTTTATTGTTTATACCTGGAAAGTCTGAGATGGATTCTTCAGAATCCTGCGGTGAAGGATGGCCTTCGATAAAAGCCACTTGTAATGGCGAATCGGGACTCGGATGACCTGGCCTACAAAACTCGTCACGAGAGCTGCTGGACTGCGATTCGGGGCTAGGTGGCACCTCAGTGAAGTTATCCTAAGGCCAAACATGATCCATGTTAGATGAAAAAACTAACAAAGTTTCATTTGGCTTGTTACTAAACCAATAAGAGGGGATTATTCTGATCGTAACACTTGCCTGTGCAATGCCGAAATCAATGATTACTATCGGAGTAGTCTCGATGCCTTTCGTAGGACCAAATTCATTTGAATCTGATTCCGGAACCGACTGGATCTTCTTATTCAATTCACCATTAAGAGCGAAATTATGTCCCATATTTGAAACTGTGTTTTTAAGGTTGAAACCATCTTTCCGGTCATCTCTAACTTCTTTGGGAGTATGCTTGAATGTTTCATGCTTCCTATGGATGCGAGCCCCTGTTAATACATGCTGCTCAAGCTTCTCTGATGCTGTCCCTGATGTACCATTGGGAATCAAACAAGTCTTGACTTGTGTTTCTTTTGTAAGGACATTCTTCAGTCTCTCCGATAAGAATATTCTTGTGTCTCTATTGGTGAATTCCGGATGATCTGGTTTGTTAAATTGGACTTCACTTGTGTACAATCCCGCTGGCTCTGATTGGACCGACATCGTCCCAAGGTCCCTAGTAACATTTTCTCTGATTTTTTTCGCTATATGTCGTGCAATTTGTTTTGGGTCAGTCGACTTCTCACTTAAGGCACTCTCAGTCCCAATCCTTCTACCTGTAGCCTTCCCTTGAATTTCAAATCTAAGCCTTTCCTTGACCTCTTCAATAAAATCCTCCATGCTGCCCTTCTTCTCGAGTATCTTGGACGAGCCATCCAAGGAAACTTCAGCATCATTATTCCCTTGAGAACTAGGTTTCAGAATCACAATCCTTGCAGGTGACGAAGATCTATCCAGTTTCTTGTCAAACCTCGCAACGGATAAGTGTGCCAGATCATTTGCTTTCATTCTTTTCCTTAAGACCCTGTCATCCTTGGAGATAAGTTGGCTCTGTTTACTCGCATATCCTTCATGCAGCGGACCACCGCCTTGTCGTGTCGCTAATTTAGGTTTAGCCATTGAAAAATTATACCTCGGTTCTGCATCGTGACCAGGATTTCTCTTCGAGTCCACATATCTAGCCAATTTTTCATTGTTCAGGTTTTCTTGTGAGAGGGTTTTGTCATCTTTCACCTGCCGAATACTATTATCCAAGGTTCTTGAATAATCCCATGCCTTGGATGCTTGCCATGCCACAAAATCTTTCTTGAATTCCTGCAGCAACTCTTCTTGGGGATGTTCTCGTGGTTGTGGTTTTGTCGATCTAAGGTTTTTCATGTGTTGGCTGGAATCTCGCTTGATACCTGCCGGAAGTAACTCTGGCGTGGTTTGCTTGAAGGATTTCAAGCTACGTGGCAAAGGGTGAGTCGAGCGGATCTCAGTTGGCTCCTTCCTCGGTATATTGCTTCTCGATCTCTCATCCTTGCATTCCTTTGCATTGACAACTGGTTTTGCTCTTGGTAATGATGTATCCAACCCCATCAAGCGAGCAACAACGCCAGGTGCATTACGTTTGTCATTGGATCGGCTAGACAGCTCCTCATCAATCAACGTCTTCATAGAGGTTTCACTGGGACTAGAAAGCTCCACTTTCAGGGAGTGATGTTTCACCTGATAGGAATACTGATAGAACAGATGGTATTCATCAGAACAAGATTTTGTTCAATGTGAAAGAAATATTTCTAATTCTTCTAAAAACTACAGACGTGCAACTTTAATCCAACTAGTTTAGATGAAGGAAAGAACACAGTTAAGCAACGAACCGGGATGTCCTCGTGAACGAGAAGATAACCCTGAGATACTTCCATTGGAAACTCAAAGCTATTCCGAGGAACGTTGAGGCCTACAGAAGTGTCAAACACACCATTAAATCGGTTTCAAACCAGAATTGAAGACCATAATTTGTGGGGAATCACGGCTCATGGCCTGAATTAAGTTAAGCATTATGCATCACAAAACACAGTCCTTACCATCGATGTGGCTCTTATCTGCCGAAAACTTTCTGGATTTATTAGCATGGTTGGGGTTGACGAATTGTGATTTGCCTCCCATGTAGCCTTGGGGGGGTCTTCTTAACGATGCGAATGTCTAGATTTACGACTAAGTTTTATCCCGGAGCTGCCTGATCAAGTCCTCTGATTCCCTATCATGAATACAAACAAACAAACACATAGCCTGCAAGACCACAAAAGGGTTCAGATGATTGTGATCACGACGACAATTCAATCATCAGAGCCGTATTAAAATCACAAAATGGGCAATCGAGGATTCGACATTACACGGGAAATTCACCCTTGATAGATTGCTGATGGAGAGAAATCAAGAAAGCGATAGACTACACCCAAGAAATCTTTTCAAGAATTGCTGGTAAGTAGCTAAAGAAAAAAAAAAAAACCCCCAAATTGGCCAAGGGGGGGTGAACCCTATTGACAAAAGGTCAATTCAAGGCCATCTGATTATGATCGGAGATTCATATCCGACTCTCCATCTGATTCAATCCTCCGTATCGCTAGAGAATTAGGCATTACCTGAAATCGGGGGATCCTTGGCGGCTTCTGCTTCCGGGGTTGGAAGGGTTGAAGACGATCGAGGAATCGAGGGCGGGGCCGAGCTTCCAGCTAGCAAGTCTGGTAATGGTGGGAAGGCCGAGCTTTTAGTCGACTGACCCATGTATGAAAAAAGATTCCCAACCCTCTTTCCACTACTGCCGCCATGGAAGAGAGAGAGAGAGAGAGAGAGAGAGAGAGAGAGAGAGAGAGAGAGAGAGAGAGAGAGAGAGATTTCCACTTTTCTTGTCTCACGGCTTCGGCGGGGATTACAGCTCAGGAGGATGATGAGGTTGGCTGGTAGTTGGCTTTTGGGCACGACGGCTCTCCATTTGGCGCCATTTTATAAACAGTCACGTCCCCTGGACTCTTGCCTTTGTGTGCTGTTTGTTGCATCCTAGCGATTAACCCGATGTTTCTCTTTCTCTGGAGGTCACAGGATCGAATCCTGTGTATGTCTTACTCCGTGTGGTGTATAAATAATGTTGTGCGTCTGTGGGCAAAATAAGGCTCGGTCAATGACGAGGAAAAAAACTTCGTGTTCACGCGGTTCGCAAGGTTTGAACCGTGGTCTCTTTGTTGACAGGCGCAGCTCTAACCAGGACAGATATATTCTTTTTTAAAAAAAAGACGGTGTAATTTATTTGGAGAAGTTAATGATAGATTCCTAACAAAGGATGAGATTAATGTTAAGGATGTAATACTTTTGTTCTTTATTATCGAATTGTTGCTCTTGCTGCAATGGAATTAATATAGCATTTTTTTTTTGAGATTTCGTTTAACTAAATTTTCTCGTTCAACAAAATATTGCTAGTGAAATCACTATAGCATTTGTTGCTCTTTTGTACCGAATTATTGCTCTTTGTTACAGTGAGCAAAGAGCAATAATTCGATAATAAGGAGCAACAATTGCTACAGTAAAAGCAACATTGCTCTTTACTATCGAATTGTTGCTCTTGCTATGAAATCATTGTAGCATTTTTTTAAAAAAATCTTGTTTCTATATAAGAAAAATTGCTACAGTAAAATCACTGTAGCAATTGTTACTCTTTATTACCGAATTATTACTCTCCATGTGATTTTATTGTACTGTTGCATGTAGGGGTAAAATGGATACTTACCAAACGTAAGGACCTAACGTAATCAACAATATATCACGTATTGTCCTTTATGTTTTTAAAAAATTCTGTCGGGGATTTATCATCAATTATCCCTATTTATTTTTGCTCCCGGAGCAGCAATTATTATGGGTCTAGCTGAGCCATCGGGTAATATTATGCCTATTCGGACACACACCGCACAAAACCCACACAACAGAAAAAGGCATCTGGTCCGGTTCAAACGGTGTCCGGATCAAACCGCTCGTTCAACCGTTTGAAGTTTGAAGTTTGACCCTCATGACAAATGGATTTTTTTAAAATAATATTTACTACATACTTCAATGAGAACTATGGTTCTTTGGTTAAGAAGTCCTGCGCAAAGGCTTTTTAACCACCGGACATGTATTCAAAACCCAACAAGCCAAACCTGTTTTTTTAATGGAATTTTACAAACGCACTGGTTTATTCACAGCTCTCTCTCTCTCCATTTTAGTAGATACTATTAGATAGATTGACCCATTGGCCCTAATGTGATGATATATTCATTCTCTCCCAAAACTACAGCATCTCTCTCTCTCTCTCTCTCTCTCTCTGGGTTATTAATAACATGGTATCCAATTCATAGGTTTGACCTCTCCTTCTCCGGCATCTCTCTCATCGAGATCTCCCAGCAATGGATATGGTATCCTCTCTATCGTCTCGTCTTCGTCAATGCTCAGACGCCTCCCAAATCTGTCGGTCGTTGTTGGGTGGTTCTCAGGACACCAAGGATCATCATCATCAACATCGTCGGCCTCTCCAAATCCCTTTCTTCTTTCTCATGATTAGCATCTCTGATACCTCACGAATTGTTACCTAGAATTTGCAAGACATACATGCAATCCAAAAAGTGGTATGGAAGATCCGTTGTCCCGATTGACCTTATTTTAATTTTTTTGTAAGCATATCGACATCCCCAAGATTCTCTCCAAATTTTATGATCAACCGACTAGTAGACCTAGACTGATCTTCGTTTGATCAAAGCCTCTCTTCTTTCATGAGCAACCTAGAATTTGCATGAAAGATCTGCAATCTGGGAATTATTACGAGAGATACACTGCCCCGATCGGGTTCTAATTATTTAGAAGCATATCGACGTCCCTTAGCTTCTCTCAAAATTTCATGACGATCCAACCAGTGGATCTGGACTTATTATTATTTGATCAAAGCTTGGTCGTCGATTCTGCATATCATCTAACACTCTTGTTGGCGGTGCATCACCGTTGTACAGATCTCTCCTCATCGATGTCGCCTCACATCTCTCTAATGGTGCCTCTTATGATTAGTCACGACACCGACTTTGGCATGGACTTTGTGGATCCCTTTTCTAATAGAGTAATGCTATTCTAACATCGAGTGATATCATAGATCCTCGATCAGGAACATTCGATGTGGCATTGGATCAAAGCCGTCTGATAACTGCCACTCAGGGTGAGTGCGATTCAGCGTTTAGGAAAGTCTAAAATTGCATAATTTACTTTGACCGTTAGAGACGGAGTCGCTAGTGAGACGACGGCAATCTATCTCTTGAGGAATCTATTGAGCTAAGAGTGAGATGTGAGAAAACTAAAACCTTCCCCCCTACATAAGAGTCGTTGTTAGGGCTGTCAACGAGCTGGGCTTGGGTAAACCCAGACCCGTCCGTTCTATATACAAGCAGGCCCGGGCCTAAAAACCACCAGTCCTAGCCCGGCCCTTCGAGGGTCCGAGCTAGGCCCGGGCCGGGCGCGGGCCTATAAATTATATGGAATTGTCTTTAGAAAATAAATATTAATTTTTTTTTACAAAAAACTGGGATTAGAGAAAAACTGGGATTGATGATATTTACCCAATTTTTTTTACTCAAAAATAAAAACAAAAACAAAAAAATAGATCTAATAAGTCTAATAATCAGATCTGGGCTGAGAAATTGAGAGAGAGAGTGAGAGAATAGATGATCTTTAGACTTTACTATTTACCCAACAAAAAAAACTTGAAATAAAACTGAACAAGAACGAGACTATGAGCGATCACGCCGATTAGAGATTGGAAGCGTCGAGGACTCGAGGCGATGATCCGATCAGACCGATCTGGGTCGAGAGACAGACAACGAGAGAGAGATCGAGAGAGAAGCAGTCGGCGGCTGGCTGAGATTAGGGTTAGGGTTTGAGCGAGAGAGAGAGAGAGAGATAACATTAAAAAAAAAAATGTTATCATATAGCCCCGGATTTGAAACCCTCTTCAAATCAATTGAGCGAGAGAGAGAGAGAGAGGGGGTTTCAGTTCTGATCTGGCCCATCTGGGTCAACCCAGTCAACCCG
Source organism: Chamaelirium japonicum (assembly GCA_947650365.1). NCBI lineage: Eukaryota > Viridiplantae > Streptophyta > Magnoliopsida > Liliales > Melanthiaceae > Chamaelirium > Chamaelirium japonicum. Next base: position 19,806,631 of record OX393549.1, read on the forward strand.
AGCCCCCCCTCTTCTCACTTCTCAGATCTTTAAAAAAAAATTAATATATTTATTATACATTTAAGTATATATTCTAGTCAGGCTGAGCTGGGCTGGAAAACACTAAGCCTGGGCCCAACCCATTGACAGAAGACATCGGGCCGGACCGGGTTATAGAAGGACTTTTACGGGCGGGCCGGATGCCCTTCTTGGAGGGCCTAATTGACAGGCCTAGTCGTTATGTCCATTTTGTTATCTTCTTCAGAGGGTCCATTAATAAAGAAAAATGCTACAAAGCCCATATACGGAAAACCTATGCAGACTCAAGGGGGTGCAGGCTCCATGCCTTCATGGGGGTCCCACCCCCCTTGAATAAGCACCAAATTCCAGTATATGGGCTCCGTCTCTATATCATTGCTTGTTAGTAAAAATAGGGTGGCGCTATATACAACCCACGAAATATCAAAGACAACTCCTGTCTAAAGGGAACATGTCTTTTCCCATAGGCAGCCCTTGTTTATAGAACACCCCCATTTTTCTCTCCGTCATGCCTCGTTCTGCCTGTTGTGTGTAGTCACATGCCGCTCCCCCATCATACTCGCCATCGTCGTCTTCTCCTCCTCCTCCTTCCTCCTTCCCTCCTTTTCTTTCTCCTCCTCTGTTGTTCTTATGCTCTTTTTTCTTCCTCCTCCTTTTTACCTTCTTCCTCATCCTCTTTCATCTCATCTTTTCCCCCTCGTCCAACCTGAAATTGTAGCATTTGCTCATACCAGTCCGAATGCACAGGGGAAAGAGGAGAAAGAAGGGAAAGAAAAAGGAGGAGGATGGAGAAGGGAGGAGGAAAGCGGGACGAGGAGGACGCGATAGTAGTGGATTCCCGGTGGCAGATGCGAGCGCAACATCCAAATGGCCAGTGACGGGGTGCCGAGCGTGAGCCACCTCCTACCATCCACAAAAGAGCAAGGCTAAAACGGAGACACATCGGGCATTTTTTTAAAATTTAAGTTTGGGTTGAATTTCATGAGCTGCAAGTAGTCCCACCCTAATATATAACACCATTAGTGGAAGCCCCGTGTCTGTTGATACACAGACGATCGCCTTCATCGACAAAAAAAACACTCGAGGGGGCCGATGCAGATGCACTGATCCCTAGACTCTGCTGGGCCCAACCACCACTCCATAGGTCTGGGTTGTCGCTACATAAGTGCAGCAAATCAATCGGCTAGTAAGAATGCTCTCAGCGAAGAGTAGTGTGATTCAAGGGATGCCCATTTAATGGACAATGTGACACTCCATGATTGGGCCATAAGAAATCCATGTTATTTCGGGAAAAAAAATTATTACAAGAGATTTTTTAAAAATAAATATCAATCATAAGTAACGCCTCATATTTTGGAAGAATTTTTTTTCTTGATTGGACCATATGAAGTGCAGCAAATTAATCAACTAGTAAGAATGTTTTCAGTGGAGAAAAGTGCAATTTAATAGATGCATATTTAATGGACGATGTGGCATTTCACAATTGATCTGTAAGAAGTGTAACAAATCAATTGGGCCCTAATAAGTGCAGCAGACAATCGGCTAGCAAACTTTTAGTGAAGATCAAGCAGTGTGATTTAACGGATGCCCATTTAATGGATGGCATAGCACTTCATGATTGGGCTGTAAAAAGTGCAGCAAATCAATTGACTCATAATAACTGCAGCAAATCAATCGTCCAACAATCGTCTTGGCAGCTAGGTGCAAAATTAATGGGATTTGATTTAATTAATGGATTTAAAAGACAACTACGATGATTGGGCTGTAATAAGTGCAGCAAATTTATTGGGCCGTAATAAGTGCAGCAAATTAGTTGTCTAGCAATCGTCTTGGCAACTGGGTGCTAAATTAATGGAATTTGATTTAATTAATGGATTTAAAAGGCATCTGTGATGAATCACACTTGTCTTGTTATTAACGTGAACGACCATATCTATTCGGTTCATTTTTGTCTAGTAAGCTTGTTCGTTTTTGTCTAGTCAGCTTGTTGTTTCATTTTGTCATAGTCAGCTTGCTGACTACCATGCCATGTTATATAGACTAGTGCATGCCCGTGCCTATCGGCACTACAGCGAGCTGCCTTCGACGGCAACACCCCCCGATTGGCACGAAGTGGGCAACCCAAAGTTTTTGTACCAACGGAGGAGAGAGTGAGAGAGAGAGAGAGAGAGAGAGAGAGAAAGAGAGAAAGAGAAATGGAGAGAGAGAGAGAGAGAGAGAGAGAGAGAGTAGTGTTTTGAAAATCGGACTGGACTGGGCGGTTCAACCGGTTTGGACCGGAACCGGAACATGTTTTTGTTCAGTTTTTGAATAAGCCGGTTTGTATGACCGGACTGGGCAGTTCAACCGGTTTGGACCAGAACTGAAACCGGAACATGTTTCGGTTCAGTCCTTGAATAAACCGATTTGTATGTTAACCCAGGAATCAAACCTTGCCATTGAAGAATTTAGTAGCCGTCTATTCCCTCTCAACTCTCTCTCTTTGACCACAACACATTGTAGTCGTCCATGATCTCAACTCAGCGCATCCGACTCGCTCTCGGATCTCACCTAACCATCCATGCACCAACCCATGCATGCCAGCTGTCCCCATCTCCTTTCACCCCTCATATTTCTCTTCAACCTATTTCATCACAATCATCCAAAATTCGACCCATGCCCCCCCCCACCCCCCCCCACCAAACACACACACACACACACACACACACACACACACACACACACACACACACACATATATATATATATATATATATATATATATATATATATATATATATATATATATATATATATATATATATATATATCTTCTCTCTTACCTGATCACAGTTGTCCCTTGCATCTATGTAAACCGGAGCTCCCTCGTTCCCTGATTTTTCTCTCTAACCCGCGATTTCTATCTCTCTCATTCAATCCCAGATTTCATCGAGATCTCATCCCTCTCTCTCTAAATTGTTCAATCACTAATCCTTCTTCCTATTCAAACCTGATTCATCACAACCATCCCTTCCCCTCTTCCTCTCTCTCTATAATAATCACAACCATCCCCTGCATCCAATCTGAACCCTCCGTGCACCAACCCATGCATGACGGCTGTCCCATCTCCTTTCACCCCTCGTATTTCTCTTCAACCTATTTCATCACAACCGTCCAAAATCCGACGGTTGCGATTAGTAAGAGAGAAGAGAGAGAGAGAGAGAGAGAGAGAGATAGAGAGTAAAAGAGAGTTCTTTCTGGAGCTTGCGACTCGAGATCTGCTATTGGAATTGGATCCGCTAATCAAAGTCGCAGCGGAAGCAAAAGATAGATCCGAAGATCATACGGTGTATGTTTCATTACAATTAATTCTACAAAACAATCTACATGCAAATCTATGATCTTAGCATATGTGCGGACACCCTAGAGGCATACTACGATCTACGGAAGACATGCATGCATCTAGTTAGGTGTTTAAATTCATCATACCTTATGGATCTATGATCCGGAGATGACAGAACGATAAAGAACCGCACTTGAATCGCAAGAGAAACTGTCGGATAGCACCTTGTCCTTTGCGAATTGAAGAATCCTCGAAATCCCGTCTCTGAGTGCAAGGATTACGAGCCGACGGAGGAATCTGTTGCGAAGACGATGGCGAGCCGCTAGGTCTCCTCCTTCTCTTTCTCTCTTCTTCCTTCTCCTTCCTTCTTCTTTCTTCTCCCTTCTTCTTTCTCTCTTTTCCTTGGCCGAAACCACAAAGGAGGAGGATGGGAGGGTCGGATTTTTGGAGGAGAGGGAGGCACACATAGGGCCGGCCCCTCCCTCTCCCTATTCCCTTATAGGGCCGATCTCCCATGGCTACAAGGAAGCTAGGGCTGGCCCTAGATAGATTAGGATAGAGAGGGGGCGGTTTTTAGGGATTTCCAATGTCTATCGTGAAGCCTGGACGAAAACGCCCTTCACGAAAAGTCGAAAGTGAAAGAGAGACTGAGTGAGGTGCGCTACTCGGAATCGAGTTCCGTCAGCGCTTGTGAGCTCCTGGAATTATTCCGCTCATTCTAAGATCCATATTCAATATGTTCTGAGCCATATTTTAGTATTTACCAAAATACCCCTACGGCCCGTAACCATGTGAATTAGGTTCTTTGGCTCCGGGCTTGCGCTCCATCGCGCTACTTCGCATCCAACATATCCAACCAGGTCGGAGAACAATTCCTATACACAACGACAGGGTGGAACCTTCATGGTTCGGGATCTATAGCTCCAACCGGATCCCTGATTAACTGTTCCGGTGACACACCGAAAGTTTCGTTAATCAGCCCTAATCCGATTAACCCGCGTAGCCACCCAGAGTGCGACGCGAGTTGAACTCTAGTGATCCTAAACTTATGTTACTCCCTCGTAACCCTGTTCTCTACTATACTCCGATAATCCTCAGTCCCTCCTATTACTGGTGCCATGATACGACTCGGGCGGTGGGGAGCACCGTCAGATCCCGATCGATCATCTGACTAGGGTTTGATGACTTGTCATTTATAACACCACACACCTTCCGGTGCTATGCCTAGCATCCAGAACATTGTCAGTCATACTGACAACCACCAGGCCTGGGTTAACTGTGTGGATAGATTAACTCATCAAAACACACCCATCCAACACTGGATGTCGGATAACCTGTAGGGATTACATATCACTCAAGCGCTAGCCGGGTAACCCAACGTACCATGGTATTGGACTATGGAAGGTCCGCACACGTTGGCACATCAAAGCACCACACAAATGGTTGGCCCAGTGTACATGGTCCCTCAGGGTTAAGGACATATTATCTATAGTAGTAAGACGGTTTTATGCACCAGTGTCTGAATCACTGAACTGTGCACCGTCTTGGCTCCTGTTCAACACGATCATCGTGCTTGGTCAGGTGAATGGGAATCCCACGTTCCTGTGGTGGAGACTTTACCACATCCTCTACCTACCAACAGCTTATTCTCGGTGAAACGATTAGCATCACCTAAGCTGTGAACTAGTTCTAGGTCTACACAGAACTAGTCCACTGGGTCTCCCAAGCATGGATCCACCATGCACCTCAGTGGACTACTGTGTTCCCTAGGGTCCTTTTATTATATGAATATTATCATATACCAGAGTAGTATTCTAATTAAAGCAATAACCAATGACATCTTTATTAATGTTAATACAGAAAATCCACGCTAAGGACACACGAGCTACAACAATCTCCCACTTGGCCTAGCGGGGAACAACAGTCTTAACTCCCATGGCATCCACGTGCTTCTCAAAAGCCTTGGTCGGTAACGCATTTGTGAAAGGGTCCGCCATGTTATCTGCAGACGCCACCTGAGTCACTGCTACCTCCCCTCGCTTCTGCAATTCCCGGATAATGTAGTATTTCTGCTCGATATGCTTGCTCTTCTGGTGATATCTTGGCTCCTTGGATTGTACTACCGCTCCACTATTGTCACAGTAAAGGATAATAGGATCTTGAGCTCCCGGTACGCATCCTAAGTCCGCGAGGAACTTCTTGAGCCACACCGCCTCCTTAGCTGCTTCGCACGCCGCAACGTACTCAGTCTCTGTCGTCGAATCCGCAATGCATCCCTGCTTCACGCTCCTCCAACTGACAGCTCCTCCTCCTAATGAAAACACAAACCCTGACGTCGATCTCCTGGATTTCGGATCTGACGCAAAGTCAGAATCCATATATCCAATCGGCATCAGTTCTTGTGAAGAGTAAACTAACTCATAATCTCTCATCCTACGGAGATACTTGAGTATACTTTTCACAGTAGTCTAGTGCCCTGGACCCGGATTTGACTGATACTTGGCCATCATGCCTACTGCATAGCAGATATCTGGTCTCGTGCACTGCATAGCATACATCAGACTCCCTACAGCCGAAGCATAAGGTATCTTCTGCATCTCTGCCCTCTCCTCAGGAGTCTTAGGGCCATGATCCTTGGATAATTTCATTCCATGTCTGAATGGAATCAGTCCCTTCTTGGAGTTGTGCATACTGAATCTGACCAAGATAGTATCTATGTAGGCTGACTATGACAGCGAGAGAATCTTGTTCTGGCGATCTCGAGTTACCTTGATCTCCAGAACATAACTCGCTTCACCCAGATCTTTCATGTCAAATTGAGAGGATAACCACACCTTCACTGTAGACAACGTTCCAACATCGTTTCCAATGAGCAGGATATCGTCTACGTAAAGCACTAGAAAAACTACTGCAGTCTTATCGCTTCTTTTATAAACACATAGTTTATCCACGTTCTACTCAAATCCGTAAGACTGGATAGCCTGATCAAAATACATGTTCCAACTTCTGGATGCTTGCTTCAGTCCATAAATGGACCTTTGCAACTTGCACACCAGACTTTCTTGACCTTTTGCGACAAAGCCTGAAGGCTGAGACATATAGATGTCTTCTTCCAAATCCCCATTGAGGAATGCGGTCTTGACGTCCATTTGCCAGATCTCCCAATCATAATGGGCTACAATGGACAAGAGGATCCGGATAGACTTAAGCATAGCCACTGGCGAAAAGGTTTCGTCATAGTCGATCCCTTCTCGCTGGGTATAACCCTTAGCAACTAGTCTAACTTTCTAAGTCTCAACGGTACCATCCGGACCACTTTTTCTTTTGTACACCCACTTACACCCAACAGATTTAATGTTGTGAGGTGGTGTTACAAGTGTCCAGACCGAGTTTTGGAACATCGATGTCAGTTCTGTTTCCATGGCTTCCTGCCATGCTGCATGGTCAGATGATACCATCGCTTCGTCATAGTTCAGAGGATCATCTTTCTGAAACTCTTGATCCACCATAAAGGTTTCTCCAATGTATCTATCAAGAGCACTTGTGGTCCTCCCACTGCGACGAGCCTGCGGTGGTTCCATAGGAGTCGATTCTACAGTATCGTTAATCTTAGTGGTATCGGCTCCCACTACGTTTTCTGTCTGTGTACTCCCATCAGTACCAAGCAATTCTTCAAGAACTACTTTACTGGTGGGCTTATGGTCTTATTAAATAATCCTGCTCCAGAAATACGGCGTTCGTCGAGACAACAACCTTTCTATCCTCAGGATCATAAAATAAACCACCCTTTGTCCCTTTTGGATACCCAATGAACAGATATACCTTAGTTTTTGACTCTATCTTAACTCGCTTGTCCTTCCGCACATGTGCTGGACAACCCCAAATCCTAAAGTACTATAGGCTTGGCTTTCACTTCAACCACAGTTCCCAAGGAGTTAGGGGTACTGACTTTGATGGAACAAAGTTCAAAATATATGCTGCCGTCTCTAGGGTATACCCCTAAAAACTAGGTGGCAATGTGGCATAACTCATCATAGTCCGAACCATGTCTGATAAAGTTCGATTTCTCTTCTCAGATACACCGTTTTGTTGCGGTGTCCCTGGTGCAGTCAACTGGGATACGATCCCATGCTCACTCAGGTACCCAATTAATTCATCCGATAGGTATTCACCTCCTCGATCCGATCGAAGAGACTTGATACTTTTACCCGTCTGCTTTTCTGCTTCAGCTCTGAACTCTTTGAACTTATCAAAGGATTCATACTTATGTATCCAAACATCGAGTGATCATCCGTGAAGGTGATGAAATACTCAAAGCCTCCTATGGCACAGACACTTATGGGCCCACATACATCAGTGTGTACCAACTCTAAAACCTCCTTAGATCTGCTACCTTTGGGTCGGAAAGATCTTTTAGTCATCTTGCCTTCCAGGCAAGACTCACATGTCGGTAGGCTTTCTAAAATATCTGGACTTAAAAGTCCTACCTTAACCAACCTGTGAATCCTGTCTGAGGCTGTGTCCAAGCCTTAGATGCCAAATGAGTGTTGGATTATCTGAGGGATTTTTTTTTTTAGATGAATTAATCACACAAGCTTCAGTTATGTTATCCTGCTTATGATTGGAGTTAATTATATAGAGACCATTCTGTATCTTTCCCTTACAAACAAAGGAATCATTCAATTTAATTGATACACCAGAAGCATCAAATAAAACTGAAAAACCTTCATTATTTAATAAGGAAACAGAAATTAAGTTTTGTCTCAAGGACGATACATAAAGTATGTCTCTAAGTAATAAACTTCTTCCATCAAGGAACTGCAAGACGACATCTCCAACTGCTTCAGCCTCTGCCACGGCCTCAGTTCCCATGCTTAGGAGCATCTCCCCATCACCCAGTTTTCTTGTCTCCTTGAATCCCTGCAAATTATTGCAAGCATGGTTAGTGGAACCAGAATCCACAATCCATGAAACTGGAGAACAACTGGATGCTACAAGGGATTCCACTATGTAGATTTGAGATATACCTGTCTCAGCCTTCTTGGGAGCCGCACGGCAGTCGCCCTTCTAGTGCCCCTTCTTGTCGCATCAGAAATATTTTCCTTTGGGCTTCGCCGGACCATTCTGCTTAGGAACCTGCAACTGCACCTGGCCCATCTTCACGGGCTTCTTAGACTTTCTTTTCTGAAACTTGCCTTTAGCTTTCAGAGAAGAATTCTGCTCTACATTCAGGGATTAGGCTCTTGCCTTCATCTCGTCCTCTGTCGCCTGGAGCGCCGCTAGGAGCTCTGCTTTAGACATCTCCAACCGGTTAAGGTTAAAGTTGGTAACGAAGCTCTCAAACGATCCTGACAGAGATGCAAGGAAAATGTCGGTCTGGATCTCTGCATCCAAGATGACATCGAAGGAACCAAGCTCGTTCACATAGCCAAACAATTTCAGTATATGATCCCGAACTAAAGTCCCCTCTGCCATCTTTGTGACACCAATTTCTTGATGGTCAGGTAACAAGTTACCCGACTACGACCCTCAAACATTTCCTTTAGGTAGAGTATCATGTCTGAAGCAAAGGTCATGCCTTCGACTTGCTTCTGAAGGACGATCTGCAAGGATGCCACTATGTAGCACTTGCACATCTCATCAGCATCTAGCCAGTCTTTCCATTCCTTTAACTGGGCCTCAGTTGCACTTGGTCCTGGCATGGCCAGTTGAGGGGTACTTAGGGCAATTGTGTGTTTGCCAACACTTATGACGAGCATCAGGTTACACTTCCAATCCTCGTAGTTTGGTTTCGTAAGTTTGTTATCTTTAAGTATGGAGGCAAGGGGGTCGAGTTTGGTCATGATTTCTGTAAACAATGGTTCAAAGCAAAATTAGGGTTTACTACAATCTATTTCATGGAATTTAGAAATAGATAATGTCTCTCCAACTGCTATGTCTTCACCACCTCAAGTGGAGACATCCAGGAATCTAAATTCCCTAGGCTGGAGCACTGAGACTATCGGCCTTGAATTGGAGACAGCATCTCGGTGAGAGCATGCAACCGCTTCTGCCAACGGGGTATTTACGATCCAGTCTTTATCAGAATTACCCATGGTAAACTGAAAGACCTCCCAGTCTCCTTTTGGCCAGCTTTATATGACCCGCGTGCGCAGCAATAGCGGCTTCACACAAGCTTTCGGATGCTTCCCATAAATCTAGGTGGTGTCGGCAGGGGGGTTCATAGGCTCCCGAGGTACAGGAAAAACCCGTCACCTACTGCCACCGGCATCCTCCATATCCCGAAGGAAACCACTAGGCGAACCAGCATGGAAGAAAACACAGCTCTCACCCGGTGGGAATATCGAACTGCGTACCTCCTACCCAGACCCTTAGCCGGTTGATTGTGGAGGTCAGGGGATCCCCTTTGGATGGAACCTCTTACATAGCTCTTCTTTATGAGGTTTTATGCATGTCTAGATAGGTCACGACCTCCTAGACTTAGACCCTGGTCTATCGTGCTCCCACTAGGATTACAAACCCTCCCACAAAGCATTAGGATCCTCGGAAAATATCATAGTCCCTACCTTGAATACTCAGCTTTCGCCTTTCTTGGAAGGATCACATTACATAGATTCCAAGGATCCCAATACTTCACTAGTTTATCCATAATCCTAAGATCTGGAGCCTAGAATAAGGTCAACGTGGAAAGGACTCCCATCACGATGACGCCTCGTTCACAATTTGATGCCTGATGTCATAGTAGACCTCATCTCATTACAGGTTTCGATGCTGGCCAAATAGGGACATCCGACAACCTCCGCCGGACCTCAACCTAATGGTGGCATAACCAAATCGTGATGAGTTCATACTACCATCAAACGTCATCTAGAAACGGGTATCACACAGTGAAATCCTAACCTAACTTGGTCGCTAGGATCACGTAGGGAAAGGGCATCCCACTAGGGTTATCATACTTCTTATGGAGACATTAGTTAATTATCTCTAAACAAATCTAACACTGCGTCTATCTCGGTGCACAGTACTTGGCTACCTGAACTACCACGAGGGCGGTTACCACCTTTCCTTTTAGCTAGCCACCGGATTCGCACGAGTTAGAACCATATAGAGACACCGATGAATCCATAAGCTTAGTACTAACCCTAAGCCTGATCTAGAGACAAACTCAAGCAAAATAGATAATCACATTATCATCGGGGTTCTATAAATACTAAATAAAGAGAAACAACAGAAAAACATCCAAACCGAATCAAGTCCAGGATCCGACCCCTGAACCTGAATAACACAGCCAAGATATCTTGCTCTTCCGTTCTTCACGATCTCTGACGACGATCCCCATCATCACCAATGTGCACGCTTTCGCCGGGTCTTTGCACGTCATGGTATTGCTTGCCCGAACCGTGGATGTAGCATCATCTCCTTCTTCCTGTGATCGAAAAACTAATACGCTCCGAGCAAGTGCTCGTTCGTGTACAATTTCGCTAGAAAGAAAAGAAAACAATTCTAGAAACATGGTCAAAAAACCGAGGATGGTCAACCCCCATCCTCGCCCATCTAGAGCCTTAAAATCCACAAGCACAATAATAATCAATGCAAAAAACAAATCCGGGGTCTGACCCCCGGAAGCATACAATCACAGATTACTATTCAGCGCGGCACCTACAAAAAGACGATACATAGCACAATCCATATGCATGATCTACGCCGAACCCCTACGAAAATATATGCCATCATATATTCACATGATGTTTTCACGAGTTCATGCATGAAACATACACCAAAGCGTGCTCTGATACCAATTGTTGGAATTGGATCCGCTAATCAGAGTCGTAGCGAAAGCAAAAGATAGATCCGAAGACCATACGGTGTATGTTTCATTACAATTAATTCTACAAAACTATCTACATGAAAATCTATGATCTTAGCATATGTGCGGACACCCTAGAGGCATACTACGATCTACGGAAGACATGCATGTATCTAGTTTGGTGTTTAGATTCATCATACCTTATGGATCTATGATCCGGAGATGACGGAATGATGAATAAATGCACTTGAATCACAAGGGAAACTGTCGGATAGCACCTTGTCCTTTGCGAATTGAAGAATCCTCGAAATCCCGTCTCTGAGTGCAAGGATTACGAGCCGACGGAGGAATCCGTTGCGAAGATGATGGCGAGCCGCTAGGTTTCCTACTTCTCTTTCTCTCTTCTTCCTTCTCCTTCCTTCCTCCTTCTTCTCCCTTCTTCTTCCTCTATTTTCCTTGGCCGAAACCACAAAGGAGGAGGATGAGAGGGTCGGATATTTGGAGGAGAGGGAGGCACACATAGGGTCGGCCCCTCCCTCTCCCTATTCCCTTATAGGGCCAGTCTCTCATGGCTTCAAGGAAGCTAGGGACGGCCCTAGATAGATTAGGATAGAGAGGGGGCGGTTTTTAGGGATTTCCAATGTCTATCGTGAAGCCTGGACGAAAACGCCCTTCACGAAAAGTGGAAAACTGAAAGAGAGACTGAGTGAGGTGCCCTACTCGGAATTGAGTTCCGTCAAGGCTTGTGAGCTCCTGGAATTATTTCGCTCATTCTAAGATCCATATTCAATGTGTTCTGAGCCATATTTCAGTATTTACCAAAATACCCCTATGGCCCGTAACACATGTGAATTAGGTTCTTTGGCTCCGGGCTTGCGCTCCATCGCGCTACTTCGCATCCAACGTATCCAACCAGGTCGGAGAACAATTCCTATACGCAACGACAGGGTGGAACCTTCAGGGTTCGGGATCTCTAGCTCCAACCGGATCCCTGATTAACTGTTCCGGTGACACACCGAAAGTTCTGTTAATCAGCCCTAATCCGATTAACCCGCGTAGCCACCCAAAGTATGACGTGAGTTGAACTATAGTGACCCTAAACTTATGTTACTCCCTTGTAACCCTGTTCTCTACTATACTCCGATAATCCTCAGTCCCTCCTATTACTGGTGTCATGATACAACTCGGGCGGTGGGGAGCACCGTCAGATCCCGATCGATCATCTGACTAGGGTTTGATGACTTGTCATCTATAACACCACACACCTTCTGGTGCTATGCCTAGCATCCGAAACATTGTTAGTCATACTGACAACCACAAGGCCTGGGTTAACTGTGTGGACAGATTGACTCATCAAAACGCACCCATCCAACACTGGATGTCGGATAACATGTAGGGATTACATGTCACTCAAGCACCAGCAGGGTAACCCAACGTACCATGGTATTGGACTATGGAAGGTCCGCACATGTTGGCACATCAAAGCACCACACAACTGGTTGGCCCAATGTACATGGTCCCTCAGGGTTAAGGACAGATTATCTATAGTAGTAAGATGGTTTATGCACCAGTGTCTGAATCACTGAACTATGCACCGTCTTGGCTTTCATTCAACACGGTCATCGTGCTTGGTCAGGTGAATGGGAATCCCACGTTCCCATGGTGGAGACTTCACCACATCCTCTACCTGCCAACAACTTGTTCTCGGTGAAACGACCGGCATCACCTAAGCTGTGAACTAGTTCTAGGTCTACACAGAACTGGTCCACTGGGTCTCCCAAGCATGGATCCACCATGCGCCTCAGTGGCCTACTGTGTTCCCTATGGTCCTTTTATTATATGAATATTATCATATACCAGAGTAGTATTCTAATTAAAGCAATAACCAAATGCATCTTTATTAATGTTAATACAGAAAATCCACGCTAAGGACACAGGAGCTACAACATCTGCTGGGATTTCTTTCTGCAATCCGGCCCTCATGGCATCCCCTGTTTTCATTTCATTCGTTAAGTTTCCCAATAAGTGGACTATACCCATTAGGCATTTGAAAATGTTTTACTCCCCTTCTCATACAGGATCCTCTCTCCTTGAATGGAGGAAGTGAGCCCTGACAAGCCGATTCGACCCTGCCGGCCTGGTGTCGAGACTCACCATCGGGTTCATGTAAAGCGTGATCTTGATAAAGCTGAACCTCACCACCGGGCTGGTCCCAACCCTCAACGTCTCGGCTACCCTCCTAGCCTTCGTCTTCCTTCCGGTCTGGATGAAGCTTCTCCGCAATGTTGGCGTCGTGGCCGCACCCTTCACCTCGTAGGAGAACACCATCGTGCAGATGTGCGTCGTTGCCTGCTACAGCATCGCCATCGGAGGTGGGTCCCTGACCGGCCAATTCGATCCTGCCGACATAGAGGAGGCACGGGAGATCGAGAAAGGCGACAGCTTGGAGGAGCCCATGGGGCCGGGGCCGGTTGGCGTCATGGTCGCGTCCTTCACCATGCAAGAGAACACTATCGTGCAGACGTGTGCCATCGCCTGCTACAACATCACCGTCGGAGGTGGGTCCCTGACCGACCGATTCGACCCTACCGACATGGAGGAGGCACGGGAGATTGAGAAAGGCGACGGCTTGGAGGAGCCCATTGGGCCGGGGCCTGCCGATGCGGTGGAACACTGCAAGCAGACCCCCCCGTGGACGAAGCAGTTGACGGTCCGTGGCCTGGTGGCGAGCCTCGCCATCGGGTTCCTGTACAGCATGATCGTGATGAAGCTAACTTACCACCGGGCTGGTCCCAACCCTCAACGTCTAGGCCGCCTTTGTCTTCCTCCGAGCCTGGACGGAGCTTCTCCGCAAAGCCGGTGTCGTGGCCGCACACTTCACCCTGCATTGAATGTCTCTCTCTCTTTTCTCTCTTATCTGATCGCAGCAGTCCCTTTTATCTATGCTAACCAGATCCTAATTAGCTTTTTTTTTGTCTAGTCAGCTTGTCCTATTCAGCTTTTTGTTCCGTTTGTCTAGTCAGCATGTAAACCGATGTCCCTTGTTATATAGATCACAGCTGTCCCTTGCATCTATGTAAACCAGAGCTCCCTCGTTCCCTGATTTTTCTCTCTAACCCGCAATCTCTATCTCTCTCATTCAATCCCAAATTTCATCGAGATCTCGTCCCTCTCTCTCTAAATTGTTCAATCACTAATCCTTCTTCCTATTCAAACCCGATCCATCACAACCATCCCTTCCCCTCTTCCTCTCTCTCTATAATAATCACAACCATCCCCTGCATCCAATCTGAACCCTCCGTGCACCAACCCATGCATGACGGTTGTCCCATCTCCTTTCACCCCTCGTATTTCTCTTCAACCTATTTCATCACAACCGTCCAAAATCCGACGGTTGCGATCAGTAAGAGAGAAGAGAGAGAGAGAGAGATAGTTCTTTCTGGAGCTCGCGACTCAAGATCTGCTGGGATTTCTTTCTGCAATCCAGCACTCATGGCATCCCCTGTTTTCATTTCATTCATTAAGTTTCCCAATAAGTGGACTATACCCATTGGGCATTTGAAAATGTTTTACTCCCCTTCTCACACGGGATCCTCTCTCCTTGAATGGAGGAAGTCAGGGGGGCGAAGAAGCGGAGAGCCCTGACCGGCCGATTCGACCCTGCCGGCCTGGTGTCGAGACTCGCCATCGGGTTCATGTACAGCGTGATCATGATAAAGCTGAACCTCACCACTGGGTTGGTCCCGACCCTCAACGTCTCGGCCACCCTCGTAGCCTTCGTCTTCCTTTCGGGCCTGGACGGAGCATCTCCATAATGTCAGCGTCGTGGCCGCACCCTTCACCTCGTATACAGGAGAACACCATCGTGCAGATGTGCGCCGTTGCCTGCTACAACATCGCCGTCGGAGGTGGGTCCCTGACCGGTCGATTCGACCCTGCCGACATAAAGGAGGCACGGGAGATCGAGAAAGGCGATGGCTTGGAGGAGCCCATGGGGCCGGGGCCGGGGCCGGTCGGCGTCATGGCCGCGCCCTTCACCACGCAAGAGAACACCATCGTGCAGACGTGTGCCGTCGCCTGCTACAGCATCGCTGTCGGAGGTGGGTCCCTGACCGACCGATTCGACCCTGCCGACATGGAGGAGGCACGGGAGATCGAGAAAGGCGACGGCTTGGAGGAGCCCATTGGGCCGGGGCCGGCCGGTGCGGTGGAACACTGCAAGTGGATCCCCCCGTGGACGAAGCAGCTGACGGTCCGCAGCCTGGTGGCGGGCCTCGCCATCGGGTTCCTGTACAGTGTGATCATGATGAAGCTGAACTTACCACCGAGCTGGTCCCGACCCTCAACGTCTCGGCCGCCCTCCTCGCCTTCGTCTTCCTCCGAGCCTGGACGGAGCTTCTCCGCAAGGCCGGTGTCGTGGCCGCGCCTTCACCCAGCAGGAAAACATCGTTGTGCAGACGTGGGCCGTCCCCCCCCCCCCCCCCCCCCCCCAATTGAATGTCTCTCTCTCTTTTCTCTCTTATCTGATCGCAGCGGTCCCTTTTATCTATGCAAACTGGAGCCTAATCAGCTTTTTTTTGTCTAATCAGTTTGTCCTATTTAGCTTTTTGTTTCCGTTTGTCTAGTCAACATGTAAACCGCCGTCCCTTGTTATATAGATGACACACCTTGACGCACGTTTCAATCCTATTGGGCGCAATCCACATAATAAGCCATACAATGTCTATCTTTAACAATAAAAAAAAGGGTTATTTTGACTTTGCCCCCCATATTTTGCCTTGAATTAGATTTTACCCCCCATATTTTCATTAATTAGACTTTAACCCCCAAAACTAACTGTTCCGTCAGCTCACCCTCTAAAACTTTATTTCTTTTCCGTCAGCTCACCCTTTCTCTTAGATGGTGAGCTGACGGAACAGTTAGCTTTGGGGGGTAAAGTCTAATTAATGAAAATATGGGGGGTAAAGTCTAATTCAAGGTAAAATATGGGGGGCAAAGTCAAAATAACCCTAAAAAAAAATGAGGGACTTAGTGAGCCGTATATATATTACCGTGTTTTAAATTTTCTTTGCAATGCCATCAAACAAGTGAACACTGAATCTTGCAGATATGGTCACCGCCGTTGGACCTCACTTTCCTTCTCACCGTCAGTGGCTGCCGTCGGCCTGGGATGATCTGGCAGGGACCTCACACGTTAACCCAAAAAAAAAACTCAATACAATGTGGACTTCCGCTGTAACACTCGCATACTCAACTTCTCGCCGGACGTGGCGCATCCTTAGTAATCCAGCGAGTGGTGGGCCCTCAGGTCCACATCGTCCCTGCCCAGCAACCACAGTCCACCGCCTCGCCCCCCTCGCCAAACTGATACCTGTCGCTTTGTGATGCGGTCGTTACGAACCGACCCATCGAAGAGGACCAATGCTCCGTGAAACGGGGCCATTGAAGAACCGCCAGTTGTCCCTTCTCTCTCCCCCCTTTTATAAATAAAACCCAAACCGCTCCAAACTTTTATTCTCTCTCTAAAACTCTCTCTCTAAACTCCCTCTCCTCTCTCCTCCAATTCATAGTTCCCGACGGAGAAATCAACAGCACCAGTAGCAGGCATCAGCAGATCCAAACCTTCGCGATGTTTGTCAAGAAGCTCATGGAGAAGGCCTCCAGAAACGTGCTCAGCACTGCGTTCCCTCTGGTCTGATCTCACTCCCAATCCCCCCCCCTCCCCCTCCCTCTTCTTTCCTTTTGGATTCCTCTCTCTGTAAATGGGACTGTAACCGCGGCCGAGACCGGTGGCGGTTCGCCGGGCAGGCGGCGCCGTGCCCGCACCTGGTGCTCCGCTGTCATCGAACCCGCCATCCGCCGCCCCGCCTCGGCGGGGCTGTTCCGGTATAATTTAATCTGTTTATGTATATTATCATACGTTAGTATGATCTAACGTCTTCGTTATTTTGATGCCATGCGGTGTTTGGGGGAAATTTTCAGCACAGCTTGCGTACCATACAACCGCGGGTCCCACTGACCCAGTCTATCAGCACACTCTGAGTGCTGGGGGCCACAACCCCATGTCTCTTGAATCGCAGTGGGTCCCACGGTTGTATGGTACGCTGAATGTGCTGAGAATTTTCCCGTTTGTTAGAGAGGTTTTTTTTTGAAATGGGCATTGATGGTAATTGGTGATGATGATATTGCCCGGTTTCATCCGTCCGCCACGTTTTGGCGGGTCCCGATAAAATAGGGTTGTTGATATTTGCACCCACAGCTTTACTAACACCCCCAATATCTTAAGCACACCCATTTTGATTTTTACCATTACCTCTATTTTGATAATTCTCTCCCATATAAGGGTTGGCCTACTTTTGGGGTATGCATCGGTTCGAAACCAACCTATTAAGACAAAACCCAAACCGATCTAACCTTGGTTGGTTTTGAGGATTTCTAATCCAATCCAAACCGAAAAAGTATTATATGTATATACATATGTTTGTTCGATTCAGTTTAGGTCAGTTTTAAATTTACAAATCCGTCAACCGATCCAATCTTGTCGGTTTTTAAAATTCCAATCCATTGAGTATGTTGAAACCGATTAAAATCGGTTGGTTTGATTTGGTCGGTTTAGTCAGTTTTAGTTTAGATCCTGCACACCCCTAGCCTCTCTACTCCTCCTGCTGCTCCCCGCTACTCCTCATCCGGCTATTCCTCCTCTTCACTTTGATTGCCTCGCCGGAGCCACTGGGCTCATGCATCTCATTGTTGTCAACTCCTCTTCGCCCCCCCCCCCCCCCCTTCTTCTTTTTTCTCCTCATTTCTATAGTCGTGTCGGTCGGGAGTGACCGACACGATCGTTGGTTGCTCCTAATGAATGAGGAGGAAGACAAGAAAGGAGGAGGAGGAGAAAGGGGGGAGGAAGAAGAAGGGAAGGAATAGGAGGCATGTGCATGGCCATGGGGCGGTGCTACATATGAGTGAGTGGGGTCAATTGACCCCACTCATCGATTCAAAATCTATTAATTTTTTATCATAATTTATTTAGTTTTGACTGTTGGTTTGATCCCACTCCACTGATTCACCGAACCCTAATTCACACCATCATGTGAAAAATATTTTTTAATATAATTTTTGACCCCACTAATACAAATTCCTGGAGCCGTCACTGTGCATGGTACTAAGAGGCTATGCCGGAACAATCAGAGTGTGGAGGAGACTGAGAGGAGGGTGGATCCGACGGCAATGACGACAGTTGTCGGAGCAAGGAGGTCGGCGACGATGGCGTACATGGGACTGGCATTCGGCAACGGAGGTGGGCGGTATGCATATCAATATATGCATGGGGATGCTTTTGGGATACATCCAATATTTTTTTATATATATTAAGTTGGAGGTGCTAGTAATTTGTTTGGGGGTGCAAATAGCAACACCTTAAAAAATATTAGTTATATGGTAAACCAAGTCAAATCCTATCAGGCATGGACTCTTTTGGTCGGTGCTTCGAGATTTGCGAGTCCTGGCCTTGCCAATCCCATGTCAGTAAAATGACACGTGTAGGTAAATTCAGTGTAAAGCAATAAAACTTCAGAAGATCCTTTAAAGAGCTCCCGGCGAGGATCGAACTCGCGACCTTTCGCTTACGAAGCGAACGCACTACCACTATGCTACGGAAGCCATTCCGATGAGCAAATGAGAGCCATCCTTTCTAAATGTAATGGGCTTTTTTGACCTTACCCCCACTTAATTGGCGTAACTAAAAAGTACCCCCTGTGATCTTAATTTTTACGTCTTACCGCTAAACCATTTTTCAGTGCAAAAAGGATTTTCGGCGGTAAGACTCAAAAATTAAGACTAGAGGTGGTATTATTTAATTACCCGAATAAGCTGGGGGGTAATATAAAAAAACTCCAAATGTGATCACAGTGACCGCCTCCTCCTTCCCGCACTAACAACGGGAACTCTGGTTGGTTTGGAGCAGCAGCACGCAGGAGGCGGCTTCAACGGTCTGAGAGCAGAGGACGTGAACCCGCGGCTGGCCTTCCACTATGGCATCCCCGCAGGGTCCAACTCCATGGCTTACGACCCCATCCAACACATCCTTGCTATTGCTACCAAGTAAAACTCTCTCTCTCTCTCTCTCTCTCTCTCTCTCTCTCTCTCTCTCTCTCTCTCTACATTGGTTTCAATTTCTACAGAGACGGACGTATCAAGTTAATGGGGAGGGACAACACCCAAGCCCTGCTACAGTCGGAAGCCGCCGTCCCCAGCAAGTTCTTGCAGGTCTCTCTTCCGCCGCCTCCTCACCGCTGCTCCATAACTTCTGGTTGCTTATGCTTGTTGTTTATTCTCTCGGTGCCGTTCTAGCATTCTTTCATTAATCTGGATTGTTAATGCTTGGTGTTTGTTTGCGCGATAATTTGGTAGCAGCTAGACCAAATGTATTTTGATTTGGGTAAGTATTGCGGATTCTTACTGCAGTTGATGTGTAGATATATAGTCTTTTTTTTTTGAGGTATGGACCCTGACCGGTTTATTAAGCCACAGATTGGTTACAGATTCACATGGTCCTGAGTACAAGTGAGAGTTCTAATGGTAGGTTGAAGCCTCCCCTTAGCCTAAGCTGATGTGGAGATAGTCTAGAGACTATGAAATAAGGGCAGGCAAGGTGTACTGCATCACCTTGGTAATGGCGAGTTCATTCTTTAATGTATGGATGCATATATAAATTTAGTTTCTTAAATTTATGGATTAGGAAAAAGTCGGGGCCTGTTTTGTTACGAAGATAGATGCTCATCAACACATCCAAGTTGTGTACCCTGTAGTGTCAACTTTTCTTATGCTTCTCTCATGGTTCTTAATGTATGGATGCATAAATTTGTTGGGGAAGGTATTGTTGTCTATCATGTCGAAAGGGAACCTAGAGGCTGTCTATAGAAATATGCAGCTTTGGGAAGAGCATGAATGAGATTATAACGACTTATCGATTAACGAAATTGTCAAGGCTCATGTGTGGACACGATGTCCTGAAAGTAAGCACGCTACTGCTTCGGTGATCCTCTGAAGGTGTTTCAGGCCTCCTTGGCTTATGCTCCCCAAGATACAATAGACCTTACTTTCTAGCATGAGGAAATAGGCCTTGGGACTCTCAGGCAGTACTCCAGACAACAGCAAAACAAAGAAGAGGAGAAAGTGATAAGAGAGAAGAGCTCTTGGTTTGTATCTTAAGCTTCCATGGACTGTCTCATATATAGTGGTCCTGAGCCATAACATTTCCTCGTCCCTAGCCCATCGCATGCAGAAACGGTTCCCATACTGAATGACATTCATTGCTCGGTTGAACAACAGCTGCATGCGTCCGGGCATATGACCAGATTCAACGAACCTGGCGATGCTTCGGGTAATGTGTAACGGTAGGAATAGCTTCCCATTAAAAATTTAAAACTCAGTTAAAAGTTGACCCAAAGACCAAGCCAGAATCCTCTGCCTGTGACTCCATAGTCGACAACTTTTTCCTGACATCATTGGATATAAGGGTCAATGTGACTTCCTCCAATTGAATGGTGTTCTTACCATAGAGCATCGTTGTAACGAGGTGCTTGTAGCGCTCCGGTAAAGATGAAAGAAGGATAAAGGCTTTGTCTTTCTTTTTGATGTCTACTTTGTGATTCAATAATTTAGACGTGATCCGACTGAATTCATTAAGATGCTGGTGGATGGAAGTACCTTCGTTCATGCGAAACTTGTAAAGCTTCTGCTTCAAGAACAACCGACTTGTAAGAGATTTAGTCATGTATCTGCTTTCTAGGAGAATTCTCGTACATGACGAGAAACTTGATCTCCTTTCCCAGACAAGAACGGATTGTACTACAGGCATGAAGATCAAACTCTTCCCAATCCTCCGCCGACATATCTGCAGGTTTTGCCTTCAGACCATAAAGAGTTTTGTGAAGACCTTGTTGAATCAACAGATCTCTGACGCTAATTTGTCATAAGGCGAAGTTAGTCTTCCCATCAAATTTCTCTATGTCGATCTTAAGATTCAACACCTTCGAATGGTTGGTTGTCCTGGCAATTGATCAAGAACGATGAAGACCTGCTCTGATACTAATTTGTTGCGGATCACCCTCGACGATACCGGATAAACAGTCCGATACCGAATCGCTTCGACCACGTGGGTCAACAAAGATTAATTGCACAAGAACGATTCTCCGACAAATCGATGCAGAACAAGCAATTCACCACACAATAGAGAAATTGCAAAGCAAGAGAGAAACACCCACAAAACAATCACAGAGAGAGAGTCGAGAGATTTACGTGGAAACTCTTTCAGGAAAAACCACGGGCGAAGACGATCGGTCGATCCACTATCACGAAGAACAAAACGGAGTTACAAGCAATGCCCAATTCCAACGAGATGAACTCCCTTTGCCGAGAGCACCTCCTTCTTTGCCGAACCTTCTCCAAGCCTCCCTCAAAGTTTCCTCTACAAAGCAATACAAAAGCTCTCTCATCCCCAAAGCCCTAGACTCCTTTATATATCAGAAGAATAAGTTACACAAGTTTAATCCCGAGATACCCCCAAAATAGCCAAATCTAAAACGACAAATCGAGCAAGACTGGGTCAACCCGTGTCTGTCAAGCACAGTCGTGCGCACGACCGCCTATAGGCTTCCGCTGAAGGACATGCCGAAAAACTCGGGGTCCAAAGTCGTGCGCACGATTGTAGGGTCATGCGCACGACTGCCTGGGGACAGACATATCTTTTTCCAAAAGGACGCGTCAACTTTATTGGAGGGCCAGGTCGTGCGCACGACCTGTCCAAGTCGTGCGCACGACTTCTGCAGTCGAGCCATACCTCAACACTAAGTTCTTCATATCGAAGTGCGTACTCAAGAAGTCTTCGGTCTTGACTACTACTTCTAAGTTGGTTTCGAAAATTAACACGTCATCTACATAAACATGACTATGCAAGTCTGGTTATTGCCCTTCGTGTAGATATACTTGACCAACTCATTAATCAAGAACCCATTTGAAGTTAATACATGATCAAACTCCTTATGTCATTGCTTTGGAGCCTGTTTGAGACCATAAAAAGACTTCTTTAGTGTACAAACCTTCTGCTCTAAGCCTTGCACTATGAAGCCTTCAAGCTGATCCTTATAGATCTCATCTTCTATATCACCATTTAGGAATGCGGTTTTTACATCCATATGATGAATCACAAGGTTATGGTCCTTATGGATAGCGGCTATAGCTATAAGCACCATAATGGATATAATCATAGTCATAGGAAAGTAAGTGTCAAAGAAATCCACTCCCTCTATCTACCTATTTACTAACCTAGTCTTATATCTCTCTATGGATATGTTTACCTTAAGCTTCTTCTTGAATATCCATTTGCACCCAACAGATTTGCAACCATGAGGTAACTTCACTAGATCCCAGGTGTCGTTGGATGTTATGGACTCAAAGCTCCCTGTTTATAGCTTCTGTCCAAAAGATAGAGTCAGATGAAGATGGATCTATGATGTGGGGGATGATGATAGGGGGGGGGGGGGGGGGGGGGGTTTATCGACCTCGCACCGACGGTGCTCCGAACTCGCGCCGGCGAGCCTCACACTCATCTCTTCTCTTGTAGGAAAGTAGTAGTAAAAATCACATAGATTTCAGCAAACAAAAATTATCGTTCATTCGAGATGGGTTTGCACTCGTGGTATGGTCGCAGGTTGGGGTGGTAAGATGGACATGCGATGGGTGGTGCACGGTGTGCCGGGGTGATACATGCGGCATGGCTGCCCGATGGTGGTGTGCTTCACTGGAGAAAACAGAGGAAGAAGATAGGGAAGGGGTGAGGATTAGTTGCCTACCTCGGATGGAGGAAGGTTGTCAGGGGCTCAATTGCCCTCTTCTCTACTATCAATCTCTTCTCCTCTCCCGATCTCTCTCTCTCTCTCTCTCTCTTTGTGTGTGTGTGTGTGTGTTCGTGAAACCCAAGGGTGCCCATCGTGAGCAGATATAGACGGAGGAGGAGAGCGTTACATGATAGGAAAGGTGGGGGGCCGAGATTTTAGGCACCGGGGGAGTCCGATCGTGATCTATTGGAAGTCAGGATTTTAGGTGACGGGGATGGCGTGGGCCGGGTTTTTAGGGGGGGACAAGTAAAAAACGTGTGAGCATTCCCTTCAATTCTTATTATCTCCCTAATTTTTTACAAATAACACTTCACATGTTTTCTTATTTATATATATTTTTTCAAATAAATCCTCAGATCGTATGTTTATTTTCTCCCCTCCTCAAGTGGATTGCATTCATCCTAATAATCCATGAAAAATGCTAGCCCTCACTTTAATAGATTGAAGGGTCTGATATTTCCAGGACATAGTAGCAGATTTGTAATAACTTGGAACATGCCATGGCCTGTATTAAGTAATAATCGGCATCCCTATATGCAACTGCTCTCAACCCATAACCCGTAATTGTGCCCGACCAGTACTCTCTCGACCCGCAATCCGGAATCGGGTCATATTCCATCGTGTCCTGTTGTATCCGTTCCATAACTATGTCATATCCCCATGTATCCAAGGATGTACTTTTTTTAAAATTTAGTATATGTTTAAAATGTATCTAATACATATCCCCTTGAAACTGACGCGTATCATGTCTGATACTGTAGGTGATACGCAGGGGGTCTAGAAATATCCATGCTTCATAGCTGACCACTTATTCCCAATTACTCATATTTCTTTTATCTAGTGAAATAACAATGATAGAGATAGATTTAT
This sequence comes from Chamaelirium japonicum, assembly GCA_947650365.1. Classification (NCBI taxonomy): domain Eukaryota; kingdom Viridiplantae; phylum Streptophyta; class Magnoliopsida; order Liliales; family Melanthiaceae; genus Chamaelirium; species Chamaelirium japonicum. Next base: position 19,830,545 of record OX393549.1, read on the forward strand.
TGGAGAAATTCTAGGAGTCCCATCTAGATGCTTTACTTTTTGACATCTTCGGTTGTCATGAAACAGGTTTCATGTCTGATGTGTCAGTACTAACAACATAGAATTCATTTTGGATATGCAAAGTATCTGGATGTCTAATAACTGTCCCATTTTGTCTCAGACTCTCAGTGCAGGTGGATTTAGCAGGAGTCGAAGTATATTGGGAATTTGGGATAATTCACATAGAATTAACCTATTCTTTGGATTAATTGGATATAACGTATCTACTGACAAAATGTACAATGAACACTGAATGTAAACCAAATACATGTATTGATGTTCCACTGCATGCAAACAAAATGCATTTCAGCAGCATATCGCACTATGCTTATAATGATGCTTTGTTGGTTTTTATTGTGTAATGGTAACTTAAATAGTTAAATATTATGATAATTGTATTTCATTTTGTTTTACGAATTTGATAATCCTTCATGCTAGATAGGGCTTTTTAAATTTTGGAATCATCATGGGAGGGCTGCTAAATTGATTTCAAGGAAGATTGAATGAACAGATAACTTTTTAAGTCATCACATATATTGTTTATGGAGACATGTAATACAATTTCAAAGATTAATCTATGGCTCCTAATGGAGAAAGATCCCTATTAACATGTTGTGTAACTCAATACTTCTTTTGAGGATATGATTACAATTTTTTTTGTGTTTTTGCAGTTTCTTGAGAATCGAGGCATCCTCTTAAACGTAACTGTACAAAATCACATTGAGGCAAGTCGTTTTTGCAGAATATTAAGTAAATCATATAATCTGACATTGAAGCAAGTCCTTTGATCTATAAGCTTACTCCATGTAGATAGGATGAACCTTTCTGGTTAATGTACTGTGCAGCATGCAATTTTTTGTCGTTCATATGTGCAGCTAACTTATATTTGTGTAATTGTATTAGGTAGTAGAGGGCTGATACATGTTACTGTAAATTCTTATAGTTTTCCCAGTGATAGTCTAAAGCTTGGTCCATGTCAGCTTTATCAGGTGGAAGCCACATAAAGTATGTAGATGAACTGAGTTTGTTGACATTAGTTCCACTGCAGTTATGTAAATCAGTTCTTCTTTGGCTTCCACTTGGCATAAGCCTACCTATAGATATATTATTCCTTTTATATGTTCATCTATGATTTCATTATCTTTGTGTACTAGTGTACACTTTCCAATTTAATCATTTCCATTTTGGGGATATTGATGCAGACGAGCCTACTACGTGCAGTTTTTCTACAGCTGATCGTGTATTTTCACCCTCCCCGGAGATCCAGGAAGCCGATCGTCGATCCGTCTGCACCAGTGGAAAGCTCATTCAGAGATCTAACACTTTGGTTTTTACTTTATTTCGTTCCGACCAACGGATCTTTAGTTATTTCAGTTTTTATTTCTGGTTTGGGTAGGTGCGAGCCATGTTCGCATCCGGATTGAGCCACAGATGCCGAACTGACTCATTTATGTGTTAGGTTTTAGGCCGTAGGATCTTAAGTTAGATTTAATCTCAATGGATGAGATCTCAAGGGAAACAAAAACCCAAAACCCTAGTCCCAAACCCAACCGGCCGGCCCCTCTCTCTCTCTCCCGCGGACACCCTCTCTCATCCGCGCGTCTCTCTCTCTCTCTACCCGACCGGCCTCTCTCTCTCTTTCTTTCCTTCTTTGTTCCCTTGTTTGCTTCCCCTATAAGATCTAAAACCCTAATTGAGAAAAGGGAGATGAATTGAATTGAAACCCTAACAACGGAGAAGCGGCTCGCTTGCTCGGTGTATCTCTTTCGACGAAATCCTCTTTGCTTCTAGTCTATTCTTCCTTCCACCAGCTTCTATCCCGCCGCCTCGCCACTCGTCTACGGCTTCACGGAAGATCGACGTGAAGTTTCTTCATCTTCAAGATCCATCGTCTCGGCTTCCTCACCCCGTCTTCTGGATCACACCTCCCCCTTCCGCGCCATTCATCTGCAACAACGGAGCATCGGAAAGCTGCCGGCATTGACCTAAGCACGGTTTGGTATCGTCCTTCGATAATTTTCATGTGATAAATCTACTTTTTCCAACCGGCCTTATTGCTGAATTCCCATTAGGGTTTCCTAAATATTTGTTTTTTCTGAGGATCTCATCCATTAGGACTTTATCGTTTTAGGTCTGTGGTTGTTCTTTGATACATTGACCTTATCTATTTGAAATTGTTATTGCTTCATTGCTGGAATTCAGTTATATAATCTGAAATTAGTTATTGCCTTGTCAGTTGTTCTTGCTTCTTTGAATTAAATCTGATTGGGAATGAATGACTGTTGAATCGTGATTCTGAGCATTGCTGAAATTTGTTTATATATGCTGAAATCTGATTTTTATTGTTTAAATTCTGCACTTGGACTATTTCAAGCATACGCATCCTATCAAGTTGGTATCAGAGCGCACTAGTTGTCGCGTCCTTACGCAACGGCCGGTCCTCTTGCATCATTCGCATCATCTCGCGTTTGCTGAATTTTTTTTTTATTTGCCTTCTTTCATTTTAGTTAGCGCCTTGCATTAATTAGTAACACCCATCGCGTGATCACATACATATTAGGACCATCCCTTTCTCTTTGTAGTGAGTCGATAGAATCTAGAATGGCTGGATCTTCTCCACCCCGAACTTGGCAAGATGCCTTCATGAGGCAACAAGAGCACATGGATAGACTCCAAGCCCAGATTGAAACCTTGTCCTTAGCCTTCACCAATTCCCAAAATCCACCTCGACCCCATCGAGAACACAGGGCTAGAGCATCGCCAGGGCATAGCGAGTTAGATCTAGGGTCAGGAGGTGACAGCGTCAGTTCCTCTGATGGATCTGATAGGCGAAGTAGGAGAACTCATAGGAGGTCGAAATCCCATTGGGGCTGGGATCAGGGCATTAAAATAGAAATTCCTGAGTTCGAGGGTAGGATGGACCCGGAAGAGTTTCTAGAGTGGGCCGAGCGAATCGACCAGTATTTCGAGTGGAAAGAAATCCCCCGCGACAAACAAGTCAAGTTTGTCAGCCTTAAACTGAAAGGTCATGCACTGATCTGGTGGAAACAGTTGCAGACCGCTAGGGGTAGAAAAGGAAAAGAGAAAATTTCCACATGGACACATATGCGAGGAAAAATGCAACAGAAGTTCCTCCCTTCTGATTTCAAGCAGAATGTGTTCCAGAAATTCCAGAACCTGCGACAGGAGCATAAATCTGTAGATGACTACACTAATGAATTCTACAAGCTCCAAGCTCGTAACGATCTGCACGAAGATGAGGAGCAGAGCGTCGCTAGGTATGTCAACGGTCTCAAGCCTTCAATTCAGGAGGTGGTGTCCCTTCATGACTTGTATCAGGTCAGTGATGCACACCGTCGGGCCAAGAAAGTTGAGTCTCACCACTCCCGATCGGCATCCCGACGATATGACAACGCTAGGGCACCATCCGGATCTGTTAGTAGACCACTCCCTGGACCTTCACCCGTAACTGGCACAGTTCCTGCACCCACTGAGAAGGGTAAAGGAGTTTTAGGACCCAACCCGAGTCAGATAAAGTGCTTTAAATGCAACCAGCCGGGTCACAAGTCCGCCGACTGTCCTCGCCGTCAATTCCATCCACAGACAAATCTTGCGGATAATGACGAGGATGGTCATGAGACTGAGAATGAAAACTTCAATGAATTGGTCTTGGAGGGAGATGATGTGACTGCACCACTGTTGGTCATTCACCAGTCGCCATCACCCCAAGCACCCAAAGCGTTGTTACCCCACGAGCTCTGTGGAGGACCCCCTAAGCCCCACTGCAAGAATCAGAGGTTCGAACTATTCCGAACAGTCTGCACTGTCAACGGAATGGACCTTTGTCTCTTAATCGATGGAGGTTGTACCACCAATCTGATAAATGAAAGGGTAGTTAGGAGCAAGAAATGGCAAGTTAAACCATTGGCTCACCCTTACAAGACATCCTGGTTAGACAACACCACGAGCAAGTTAGTAACTCATTGTTGTCTGGCAAAGTTGTCCATTGGGCTGCAGTATCACGATGAGATCTGGTGCGATGTCCTTCCGTTAGAGGTTGTTGATGTTATCTTAGGGCGTCCATGGCAGTTCGATCGAGATGTCCAACATCACGGTAGAGCCAACACCTATACTTTCCTTAAGGATGGCATCAATGTCACCCTATGGGACTACATGTTTTAGGAGGCACCGATCCCACGCACCTCAAGCCCTTCTGAGTCAGAGTCAGTCCGTACCACCATTCGTTGATAATCTAGTCGGACGTTCATCTGATTTACTAAGAATTGATAAGGGGTTAGGCAACATCTTGCATTCCATTGCATGCACATCGCATTTAGAGTCCGTAGGCATTCATGACACTTGCATTCATCATTTGCCTGACATCTCTACAATCATAGACCCATCATATGTGCATCCATATTATCCAAGTGTTGAGTTTAACCTTAAAGAGGATCTTGGCATGTTTGATCATTTTTCGATGCAAATTGCTTATGAATCATGCTTTCAACTTTCAGCCAACCCATCACCTTTAATTTTTCGAAATCATAACAAGTGGCATGATGAATTCTTTAATTTCTTACTTTATTCACTGCATCCGGACAATGATGACATGACACATCTTCTTGGATTAGAATCCCCTTGTTTTGCACCGTGCGCAGGCCATTTGGAGCAACACATAATGCACCCGCAACCCTTGGCCTTTCAAATACACTAATGCCTATCGCGCAAGCCGATGACCCGCAGCACATTATGCTACCGCGGCCTTTCTTTTTACATGTCATTTGAATTTCATGTCAACCCAAACTCCTATTATCACATGAAATTATCTGAATCTTTTGACGATCTTATCGTGCCGCGGAGGATGTTGGTTTTGGCTTTCAGGTCTTCGCTTGGCGTCGAGGGGCAGGGGATACGAGATGGAGTTGCCGCGTACTTGGGGCGGGTTACCTGGCCACCAGACCCGGGAGAGCAGTCAGAGCAGATTCAGCAGTTGCCGTTACTACCAGGGGAGCCCCCGCCGGACCCAGGACCTTGCTCGACAGGAGTCGAGTTCTTTTGAGTTCGGAGGACTTGATGCAGACGAGCCTACTACGTGCAGTTTTTCTACAGCTGATCGTGTATTTTCACCCTCCCCGGAGATCTAGGAAGCCGATCATCGATCCGTCTGCACCAGTGGAAAGCTCATTCAGAGATCTAACACTTTGGTTTTTACTTTATTTCGATCCGACCAACGGATCTTTAGTTATTTCAGTTTTTATTTCTGGTTTGGGTAGGTGCGAGCCATGTTCGCATCCGGTTCGAGCCACAGATGCCGAACTGACTCATTTCTGTGTTAGGTTTTAGGCCGTAGGATCTTAAGTTAGATTTAATCTCAATGGATGAGATCTCAAGGGAAACAAAAACCCAAAACCCTAGTCCCAAACCCAACCGGCCGGCCCCTCTCTCTCTCTCCCGCGGACACCCTCTCTCATCCGCGCGTCTCTCTCTCTCTCTATACCCGACCGGCCTCTCTCTCTCTTTCTTTCCTTCTTTGTTCCCTTGTTTGCTTCCCCTATAAGATCTAAAACCCTAATTGAGAAAAGGGAGATGAATTGAATTGAAACCCTAACAACGGAGAAGCGGCTCGCTTGCTCGGTGTATCTCTTCCGACGAAATCCTCTTTGCTTCTAGTCTATTCTTCCTTCTGCCAGCTTCTATCCCGCCGCCTCGCCACTCGTCTACGGCTTCACGGAAGATCGACATGAAGTTTCTTCATCTTCAAGATCCATCGTCTCGGCTTCCTCACCCCGTCTTCTGGATCACACCTCCCCCTTCCGCGCCATTCATCTGCAACAACGGAGCATCGGAAAGCTGCCGGCATTGACCTAAGCACGGTTTGGTATCGTCCTTCGATAATTTTCATGTGATAAATCTACTTTTTCCAACCGGCCTTATTGCTGAATTCCCATTAGGGTTTCCTAAATATTTGTTTTTTCTGAGGATCTCATCCATTAGGACTTTATCGTTTTAGGTCTGTGGTTGTTCTTTGATACATTGACCTTATCTATTTGAGATTGTTATTGCTTCATTGCTGGAATTCAGTTATATAATCTGAAATTAGTTATTGCCTTGTCAGTTGTTCTTGCTTCTTTGAATTAAATCTGATTGGGAATGAATGACTGTTGAATCGTGATTCTGAGCATTGCTGAAATTTGTTTATATATGCTGAAATCTGGTTTTTATTGTTTAAATTCTGCACTTGGACTATTTCAAGCATACGCATCCTATCAGATATTGTTTGCATTATATCTAAATAAATTGTAGAACTAACTTTCCTTACAGTCAAACTTTAGGTGTCCATAGACTTTTTTTCTTCTAGGATGCTATGAGTCAAGAGGTGCTCTCCTGGGACACATCCGAAACACACACACACACATATATATATATATATATATATATATATATATGGAGAGGGAGAGATGATAAAATCCGGCATACGGTCGTACCGCAGCCGTCTGATGCATCTGTTGCTTGCGTGCGATGCACGTAGTGGTGCATCAGACGGCTGCTGTGCGACGCCACACGCACCGCACCGTAACAGCCCTCTGGGGAGGAATACTTATGCAATTACACACCGCCTTTTACCTACCCTAGAGGCTTGAGGTTTCAGAATTTGATGAAACTCGGTGGGGATGCTATCTATGGCAAGTTGATCATCCTCACCAAAAATCATCAAATTCTATAATCTCTAGGGGCATCAAATATGCTATTCAAATTAACGGTTAAAATGAACGGTCGATAAAGCTTTTAACATTTGATGCCCCTAGAGATTATAGAATTTGACGATTTGTGTTGGGGTGATCAACTTGCCATAGGTAGCATCTCCACCAAGTTTTTTCAAATTCTGAAATCTCTATGATAGGTAAAAGGTCGGATTCCTATGACAGTGTCGTCGGGACTACCCTATGACATACGGTGAATTCGTATCACTAGATGTTTTAGAATATGCTGATTTTTATGAAGAATAATCATCATACCTTAGATAGAACATGTGTGTGTGTATAAAAAAATAATAATAATAACGCACGCTTTTTAGACAAACAACAATTGTGATTGATTTGGAGATGGGATACAAAAGGGCTGGGATTTGCTCTCTCCTCCCATTGATTTTTAATGTTGCATGCACCTATTGGTTTTTCAATGGTTCATGCATGTATGAATAAAAATTTGCTCAACCAATTACAAGATTTGCTCGAGTGAGCGAAGTACAAAATTGTATAAGGAAATGTGAGAAAATCATCTTGACCTCGATCTCCTTTGTTGTGATTCGTCGAAGAGTCAGATTTTCGAAGATTTTATAAGGATTTGGGGTTTGAGAAGAAGAGGCATAAGGTGCTTGATCCTTCTGAGCTTCGCGTTTTATCGGTTAGGATTGGCGTTGCTTTGCTCCTTGATCTTCAAGTTTCTTAACTGGAACTCGAACTAGAGATTGGTGTAGAGTCTTGAGTCTTTCCATCTCTGAACTTTTACATCGTGGACAGAGTGGAGATAAGTGGGTGTTTTAGCTCTTGAGGTGGCTCGCGTGTATGTATGGAGTCACGTCCAAAAGTTCTTTTTGTTTTGTCCTTGCTCTCTTTTTTATAGAGGAGCAAGTGGTTGAGGAGTTACCATAATTCCCAAAGGAAGTTATTCCCTCCTATAACCACTTTTGGGTAGTTTTTTGCAATGCCCTAGGGAAGTTAGTCCCTATAATAACTCCCTGGGTGGTTTGTGTAACTTCCCGGAGAAGTTATTCGCTTTAGTAATTCCCTAGGTGGTTTGTGTAACTTCCAGGAGTAGATATACTCTTCAACAACTCCCTCGATGGTTTGTGTAACTTCCCAGTGAAGTTATTTTCTTCGATAACTCCTTAGGCAGTTAGTTGTTTCTTCCTTTGAATGAACCTTCCTTTTGAGGCTTGCGGTCCCTTGGGTACTTGAACTGGGTCGACCTGAGCCTACTTACTGAGACTCGACCTAAACATTCGCAATCCGGTCTCTCTTGATTGACATGTTGGATCACTTGGACTTTTTGGCGCGAGCATAGGTTTGTATTTGTCGAGGATTTTGCTCACCTTGAAGAGGTTTTCCTGGGATTTGTCAGACAAAGTCAAAGTCGAAAAGTGAGTACTTTTCTTCCTTTTCTTTCTTGTTTTTCTTTTCTTTCTTTCTTTCTTCTTTTATTTATTTTCTTTCCCTTGGCCAGCCACATAGGACACCAGGGACAACTGGCCTTAGTACTAGGGCCAAGGGGCCCTGGTTGGCCTCTCAGACTTAGCCAAAATTTGGTCTTCCAAATTTAGTTAAATTCCCTTCTCTTTCTTTCCTTCTTCTTTTCTTCTTTCTTTTTCCTAGCCGGTTACATAGGGCACTTGGGACGACTGACCTTAGTACCAGGGCTGAGGGGCCCTGGTTGACATCAGCACGAGGGTCGAGGGCCTCTGGTCGGGGCCCTAGTTGGCCTCCTTAGTCTCCCAGACTTAGCCAAACTTCTAGGTCTTCCAGACATAGCCAAAATTTGGAGTCTTCCAAACTGCCAAATTTCCTTCTTCTTTCTTTCAGTTTTTTCTTTCCTTCTTTTTTTCTTTCGTTCTTTCCCGCTGGCCAGATATGTAGAGCACCAGGGGACGACTGGCCTTAGTACCAGGTCCGAGGGCCCTGGTCAACCTCCTAAGTTTCCCAAACTTAGCTAGATTTCAGGTCTTCCAGATTTAGCCAAAATTTGGATCGTCCTCCTAAGTTTCCCAGGCTTAGCCAAATTTCAGGTCTTTCAAACTTAGCGAAAATTTGGAGTCTTCCATACTTAGTTAAATTTCCTTCTTCTTTCATTCTTTCTTTTCTTTCTTTCTTTCCCCTGGCTGGCCACTAGGGTATCAGGGGCTACTGGCCTTAGTACCAAGGCCGAGGGGCCCTGGTTGGCCTCCTATGTCTCCCAAACTTAACCCAATTTTTGTGTCTTCCAGACTTAGCCAAAATTTAGTCTTTTGGACTTGATCAAATTTACTTCTTTTTTTCTTTCCTTGCTTTCTTTCTTTTCTTCTTTCTTTCCGTTGGTTGATGACATATGGCACCAGGGACGACTGGTCTTGGTACCAGGGAGGAGGGGCCTTGGTTGGCCTCCTAAGTTTCCCCGACTTAGCCAAATTTCTGGGTCTTCCAAACTTAGCCAAAAAATTGAGTCTCCTAGACTGTCAAATTTCCTTCTTTCCCCTGGCCAGCCATATAGGGCACCAGGGACGACTAGCCTTAGTACCAGGGCCGAGGAGCACTGGTTGGCACCAGGTTTGAGGGACCCTGGTTGGCCTCCTAAATCTCCATGACTTAATCAATTTCTCGATCTCATAAGCTTGGTCAAAATTTGGAGTCTTCCAGACTTGGTCAAATTTTCTTCTTCTTTCCTTCTTTCTTTTTTTTCTTTTCTTCTTTCATTCCCCTAACCGGTCACATAGGGCATTAGGAACGACTAGCCTTAGTACTAGTGCTGAGGGGGCCTAGTCAGCACCAGGGGCTAGGGGCTTTGGTTGGCCTCCTTAGTTTCTCAGATTTAGCCAAATTTCTTGGTCTTCCAGATTTGGTCAAAATTTGGAGTCTTCCCGACATAATCAAACTTAGATTTTTCAGACTTAGAAAATTTCTAAGTCGAATCTAGTCGAGACTAGGGCCGAGGGGCCCTGATCGGCACCAGGGACAGGGGGCCCTGATTTGTTTCCTAAGTCTCAAAATTAGCCAATTTTCTGGGTCTTCTAGACTTAGCCAAAATTTGGAGACTTCTAGACTTACCCAAATTTTAGTCTTTCATATTGAGAAAATTTCTAAGTCTCCTTGGCTTAAATTTTTTTCAATGTCTACAATGCACCCATTGACTTTTAATGATGCATGTCCCTATGGTTTTTAATGCTGCATATTACCCATTGGTTCTCTCTGTTTTTGGGGTGTTTAAAACCCCACCATTGGTCCTTCTTGGGGGGGAGGAAGCAGTGCGGTCGCTCCTTGCGGATTAGTGCGAGGGGGTAATTGCCGCAAGCAGGGGCCACGGTCCAGATTGATGCTCCCCCCCTTCTCACTCTATCTCGCGCACGCGCACATGGGGGACAGCCCACCAGAGGCAGGGGTAGTGCTAACAAGCAGAGGCTTTTCTAGTGTGTATGTGGTGTGTGTGTGTATATGGGTTCGGATTTTTTTACTAGTCTTACGGTACTCATGCAATTACACATGGTCTTTCACCTACATCAAGGTTTTAGAATTTACTGATTTTTTGTGGCCTTGATTTCTATGTAAAGTTGATCATCCTAAAAAAAAATCATCAAATTCTGAGACCTCTTGAGACGTTTGTTAATGTTAATGTATAAATGGGTCGAGTTCTATGTATAGTCGGGTCGGGTTCTATGTTGTATACATATATTGGGCTTGGTCCCTCAATGAAGAGTATTCCATTCTCTCCAAGCCATAGCTATCATCTCCTAAAATGGTACCAAAGCTCTAGGGTTTCTCCCGTGGTGAAGGTGACGACAATGACACCTACTCCGGCACCGGCATCTCCTCCGGTCTCTTCCCGACCCCCACATAGCATCTCCACCTCCTCCGGTCTCTCCTCTCTATCCTGAACCCCACCCGATCTCCTTCTCCGGCCTCCCCTCTACCAAACCCCACCCGATCCCCCCCCCCTCGGCCTCTCCTCTCCATCCCGAACCCCAACCGGCCCCCCCTTCTCCGCCCGATCCCCACCCGGCCTCCCCTCTCCATCCCGAACCCCACCCGTCCTTCCATCTCCATCCTGACCCCACCCGGCTCCCCCTATCCATCCCAAACCCTACCCGATCTCCCCTTTCCATTTCGACCTTACCTGGCCCCCTCCCTCTCCACCCGACATCCCGCCAGCCCTCTCTCCTCCACCCGGTACCACCATCACCCAGACCCGATCCCTAGCCTTCTTCCCTCCGATCCTCTGATCCCCAACCCATTCAGGTCCCAATTTACCTGATCATTCGTCTCTATGGCGTCTGCTACCGTGCCTTCGTCGTCGCGATCTTCCTGCCATTGAAAGTCATCCCCTTTCAGTTGACATCGACCAGTAACTGGCTTGATTGGTCGCTCACCGTCGAGGCTGCTCTCTCCACCCGTTATCTTTGGGGTCACATCAACAGTGAGGACCCAGCTCTCGTTGCCTTCTCTGGCTCCTCCTCGGTCACCAGTAGCGTCGCTGCCAGCGGTGCATCGTGTTAGGTCTCCTTATGTTTCCATTAATTTTTAACGACTTAACCAAACCTACTTTACCGATGTAGTGAGTAGCTGCAAGCTAAAGTCGGAAGGGTAGAGTCAGGTTTGGCTCTGTTGTGATAAAAAGTACCGTTGCAGTCAAAACCACTACTACCACCATTTCTCACATGCTTAGGCATGAAAGGTATGTTTCTAAACTCTTTGGGATAAGACTTTTTGCTTTATTGATTAGGGTTTGGGTGCATGACTAGCTATCACACACATCACTTAGTTTCGTTCGATCTTTTTTATATTTTTAGTTCTTACATGCATGTTCATTTCAGTTTAAATGTTAAAGATGTATGAGCATAGATTTTAGACAAGAAATGACCACATGGGAATGTTAGACTTCAACGTTTTACCTCGCTCGGAACAAGGGCCGATGCCCTACACTTAAGGTGTCTGTTTAGTAGGGACGACTTTCACAAGTCGTGCGCACAACTGTGGCTTAGTCTAGAGGTGGGCATAAGTTCTCTCTGTGAGACTAAAGTCGTGCGCACTACTTTGCCTTAGTCTAATTTTGACCTCAATTGGTGTTTTAACATACTAAGTCGTGCGCACGATCCTAGTCAGCCATACATCATTTGATGCCTACCTTAGCCCTTATACGGGACGGTCCTATAGCATGGCGACACATTGGAAAGTCGTGTGCACGACTTTAAAGACGTGCGCACAACCCAGTCTAGAACTTACTAGAAGGGTTAAGTCAGTAGACTCAACCAATCCTTTTCCAACACGTATTGGTCGTGCACATGACTGTAGGATCGTGCGCACGACTTAGCTGAGACAGCACCTTAAAGATAAGGACTAATCTCTTGGTCTTAGCCATCTACCTAAAGGCTCCCTTGGGCTATAAATAGCCCACCCCTACACCGTTTCAGCTACTAATGAGTCTTTGGTTTAGGAGAAGAATTAGAAGAGAGATTTAAGGTTTAGTGAGTTCATCTTTGAACTCCATCTCTACCCCTTCTCCTCCTCTCTTCAACCTTCTATCCAAGTTCAAAACTATGGAGGTAGGACTCACTACTTGCATGGTCACGTGAGAGTCCCCTAACTCCTTGTGATCATACAAGTAATAGAGGTCAAAGCTTGGTGAAGGATCTAAGGTGTCATCCAACACCTAGATCTTGAACTATCCTTTGGGGTTTTTTTGTAGCTTGAATCCTTGAGGTATACTAGGCTTAGAAGCATGCATCTAAGGTCTTGAAAAAGATTTAGGTTACCTTCTACCTTAGTTACTTCTTAGGTTCAAGTTTTTCTTTTCTTTTCCACTTTGTTTCTCCCCACTTCACTTTGCACACACCCAGTGTGTTCTCACCGCCGTGTGGAAGGCTCTTGCGAGAGCACTCTGTGACGTCGTTCACGTTGATCACCCTTAGCAACGCCGCTCGCTTTGGGAGGCCACTTTGGGGAGAATGATAAGCGGAGAAGAGGAACGACAACGGAGGTGCAAGAGTCAGCTTAGTTCAGCACCTATGAAGTGAGAGCGCCTCCTCCACTTCACCGAAGACGTAGGTCGCGGACCTAGGAGGGGGTAATCTCTGTGTAGTCATATCGTAGTTTGCTTGTATCCTTATTCTGATCTTCTAAGAGAAGCTAGACCCCTCTGTGTGAAGGGTCTGGGCCCGATTTTGACCGGATGGTGGTTTTCATCCCTATTAAGGGTTTTCATCGATAAATATCTCGTGATCATTGTTTATTTAACTTCCGCTATTTTATAGATTGTGCAATCTAACACCCGTGCTTGCATATGCCCATTGTAGGCACGTCAACTAGCTTCGTCTAATCGGTCTGTTAATGCACGGAGTTTAGCTAGCCAAACTTAGCTAGCTTTATTGTTTAGAATTTTCACATTGTCTGTTGTTACTGCTGCCACGACCGCTTTTACGGGACGTCGCCACAACCAGGCCATCCGGGGCTATCTCCTGGACTCTGATGCTTGTCCACTCTCGCACCTATCGGTCACCTTCCCACAGCGTGCTCGATATGGGAGTATCTCCGGGACCGGTTCCTCCCGCACGGCGGTGCATGCCAGCATCCACAATTACCAAGTCGGAAAACGGGGGAAAAAACGGCAAGGGAAAAAATCAGAAAGATACGATGAAAACGGAAAAAACAGAAAAAAAAAAAAACGTGAAAACATCGGAAAAAACAAAAAAAATCTTAAAATTTATACCAAGTATGTATATATGTTATTTTCCAATATTAAGTAATCAAAATGTCAAAACATATAGCATATGCATTTATTAAGCACGAACATAATAAAACCCGAACCCAATTTAAATCCGGACCAAACCCGATGTGTTTTATACGCGTTTTTCCCGTTTTAAACGCGTACGGACGTTTTTTTAAAAAAAATAAGTTTTTTTTCCTGTTTGCTACGACTTCGGATCGATGCGCGTTTTTTTGCCGATTTGGTAACTATGCCAGCATCAGCTTATTTGTGACTCAGTCCGCTCGTCAGGGGGAGCGTACAATTCAGAACTTCTTCAGTCTGATGAGTGCTTACTGGCATGAGCTAGACTCTCTGATTCCTGAGCGGTGTGCCTGCCCACGCTTCAAGGACTTCCATCACTATTTTGACGAGGGCCACCTCTATCAGTTCCTGGCCGCGCTTCAGCCATACTTCGCTCTCATTGCTACTCAGCTCCTACACCGTGAGCCTCTCCCTCGGCTAGAGGATGCCCTGCTAGCCTTGGTTGACAAGGAGACTCGCCTTCAGACTCAAAGTACTCGTCCTCCTCCACCTAATCTAGGACCAGACAGCGCCCTAGCCGCCAGCTTCTTTGACGGGTCTGTCTTCTGTCATTACTGCAAGGAATCCGGTCTTACGAAGCGTGAATGTCCCACACGTTCTTCTTGTAACCCCCGCTGGGGTCTGGACGAGCGAGACTCATGTTGGCTCCTGCTTCCCGTGACGATCGATGTGGTGGTCGAGGCGGACGAAGCAGTTGACGTGGTCAGTCTTCCTTCCACCACTATGGTAGCACTGCAGCTGCAGCTGCAGCTACAGTGACTCCGGCATCACCCGCTGCTACCACTGCACCGTCTCTGTCTGAGCCAGACCGTCTACAGCGACTTGAGGAGCTACTCTTTTGCCACCTCACCTCCGTTGGCTCCTCGACTGCTCATAACATGTCTGCCACCTCTGGTACTGCTGCCCTATGGGTTTTCGATTCGGGTGCCTCTTGTCACCAAACCTGTGACTCTACTGTGCTCACCGACTATACTCCTGCTCCCACCCACTTGGAGGTTCGCACTGCGGATGGGACTCTCATACCCATTCCGCAATGTAGATCCATCACCAATACCTCAGATCCTTCTGGTCGTCTGACCCTACCCAATGTCCATCATGCCCTTTGTCTTAACATTAATCTAATTTTCATTAGTTCTCTTTGCGACTCTGAACTGATTGTCACATTTACCCCTTCTATTTGTGTTGTGCAGGATTTGCGAACGAGTCAGAGGGTTGGGCTGGGCCATAGAGCAGGAGGATTGTACTAGCTGGACTATCTCCATGTTTTCTCTCTTCCTGTTGTGTCTGTCATGTTTGTTACCTCTGATGCCGACTTGTGGCACAAAAGGGTAGATCATTTATGTAGTGATCGACTCAAAAGTGTTTTCCGTTCGGGCGCTTTGGGTCGTGTGTCTTTCTCCCTCCTCTCTGTTTGTACGGGTTGTCAATTGGCAAAGCATCTAGCCTTTTCATTTTCTGCTAGTGCTTCCCGATCTGTCGCCCTCTTTGATTTAGTGCATTCTGACATTTGGGGTCCTGCGTCTGTTGTCTCTATTTCTAGCTTTCTGTGTTATGTTTGTTTTATCGATGACTACTCTCGGTGCACTTGAGTTTAGCTTATGCGTCACCGATATGAGATTTTCCACATTTATAGGATATTTACTACTATGATTTATACTCAATTTGGTCGGCGTATCCAGACATTTCAGTCTGATTGTGCCAAGGAGTATCTCTCCTCAGAGATACGTAAGATTTTTCAATCTCACGACACTCTTCACCAGCAGTCTTGTCCCACACCCATGAGCAGAACGAAGTTACCGAACATAAGCAGTCATGTACTCGAGACATCATGAGCTTTGCTTTTCTCTACATCTGTTCCTCACTCCTATTGGGCTAAAATAGTTATGACGGCTGTTCACCTCATCAATATCACTCCGTCCTCTGCTCTTTCTAGTGCTACTCTAGTACGAGCGTCTCTACTCCCATCCACCAGACTATTCTCCTCTTCACACGTTTGGGTGTACGTGTTTCGTACTTCTACCTCCCCATGAACACAACAAACTTTCTGCCAGGTCTGTCAAATATGTTCACTTGAGTCTCAGTCGGGAGCACAAAGGGTATCGGTGCTGTGATCCCTTAGCTTGCCGAATTCGTGTCTCCTACTATGTTTTTTTGTTGAGGATATCCCATTCTTCTCCATTGAATCACAAGGTCTTTCCCCACCTCTTTTACCTCGTTCTCTGCTACCATCACTCCTCTCCATTCCGTTACTGTCTCCCTCGTCTCACCTCACCTCCACCGCCACCTACCCTGCCTCCTCCACCTCCACTACCCCCACCCTCCACCTGTCACGTATGTCTACGTTCGTCGCTCCACAGTCCCTTCCACCGAGACTCTGGTACTTCTCTACCTGCAGCTGATCCCACCTCTCTGGTTGCGGATCCTGGTCCGGTTCGGCGCTACCCTGCGCGCGAACATCACCCTCCTAACAGATATGACTACTCTCCTGACAGGTTTGACTACTCTGCTTTTACCTCTGCATCTCCTGACACCTCTAGACACTCCGATGTTGCTTCCTATTCGTCCTACCAGGTCTTTCTCACTACTCTCCACACCCACCGGGAGCCACAATCATATCGTGAGGCAGTTTTGCACCAAGAGTGGCGACATGCCATAACAGCGGAACTTGAGGCATTTCAGCGGACTCAGACGTTGGACTTGGTTCCTTGTCTCTCTAGCGTGGTGACTGTCAGCTACAAATATATCTTCAAAGTTAAGACTCGACTTGATGGTTCCATTGAGCAGCACAAGGCTCGACTTGTTGCTTGTGGCTTCTTCTAGAAGTATGGGATTGACTACGAGGAGATGTTTGCTCCAATTGCTTGGATGGCCACTGTTCACACCCTTTTAGCTGCGGCAGCTGCTCGAGGGTGGCATCTCCATCAGATAGACGTCACTAATGCCTTTCTCCACGGTGACCTCTCAGAGGAGGTGTGCATGGCTCTTCCGTCGGGTGTCTGCTCCTTCCGGCCATATCTGTCGTCTGCGCCTGGGCCATTTATGGGATTAAACAGGCCCCACGTGCCTGGTTTGAGCGATTCTACAGTGCAGTTCTGGCAACTGGGTTTTTAGAGCGACACTCTGACTATGCTCTGTTCACCCGCTCCTCTAGTCAGGGTATTGTTGTTTTGCTTCTGTATGTGGATGATATAATCATCATCGGGGATGACAGTGCTACCATAGCGTCTGATGTGAAACGATGCATGCAAACAGGCGATCGGTAGTTTAACCATTCTAGCAATGTTTCACTATTAATTATGAGCGTCAAGTAGGAGGTTTAATTCAAACTTGTAACATGAAATAATGGATTTAACAAAAAAATACTAGCACATGTTGGTTTCTTTGTGAATTTAAATGATAATGCTTAAATTAGGTGGCAATGGTCCCAATCACAATATCAGGATCAGTAAGCTTACCGGCAGGTGGAACGCTCAACTCACGAATGGTGGACAGCAGGCAGCATAGATAAAATAATGAAGACTTGGTTACTGGTGTGATCCGATAATAACTAACTGTGAAGAAAACTCACATGCTGAGGATCACGTTTGGCCTCAAGAACCCGAATCGAACTAGAAATCCAAAAATGGTGATCAAATATCCGGAAAACCGTCAGCGTCCTCAATCCAATCGTGATCAGCGTTCGGGTTAGCTAAGCAATCTTGTCGGGTTGTCAAGGAGCACGAATTGGGAAGGGGCCGGCAAGGAGGGATCAAACGCCTCCAAGGTTGGAGGAGGGGGAACCCGAGAAGGTGAGGGGCGAGGTACGGGTTGGTGGTCGGCTGCAAGGCAGGGGGGAGGGAAAGGAGGGGTGGGGTCAGGTGGCTGCGGGGCGGTCTGCAGAGGATGGAGGGAAGAGGGAGGGGCACGGGGGTGGACTGGCTGGCGATAGTGGTTTGGTAGGAGGGGGTCGCTAAGGAGGGAAGGGGGCGCGGGGGTTGGGGATGGCCTGCAAAGGAGGGAAGGGGGAGCAGGGCTGGCGGCTTGCAGAGGAGGGGGAAGAGGAGGGAAGGGGGCGCGGGAGGGGGTTGGCTGACGGGGTGGGATGGTCTGCTGGCAGGAGGAGGGAGGCCGGGAGGGTTAGGTTGGGCTGCGAGGAAGGGAGAGGGAGATGGAGGGTAACACAAACTAGGGTTTCACACGCCTAGTGAGTACCTAGGCCTTCACACACCTAGGGTTAGGGTTATGGTTTCACACACCTTGCCCTTAGTCTCTCAACACAAAGTGGAGGAAACCAAAAATTTTATTATTCTTCAGTGCCATGATGCCATCAAATGAAAACAAGGGGCCTATATATAGGCTTACAAGAAAGAGCAAAGATATCTCAAAAATAAGGTGGGACTAAATACTCGACACAACAAACCCTGCTGAAATAAAATAACAGAAAATAAGATAACGGCTCTGCTAGCCGATCAGACCCAGATACTCAGGTGGTGCCTTCTGCGCTGGTACACGCGCCAAGGGTGCGGCGGGATGTCCTCATCATTCTCCCTGGGTGGGAAAGACTCAACCCTGTCGAGTAGGGCCCGGTGTAGCTCTCGTACAGCTCCAGTATGTCCAGATCCAGCTGCTGCAGTTCCTTACGCTCCAACCATGCACCCTTAGAAGGTGGTTTCCCTTTCCAACGAATCAGATATTGTCGGGTCCCACCGTATCTGGTAAAGACAATCTCATCATCCAAGATTTTATCAATGCTTTTTGTTGTATAATTGGGTTGATTTTGGGGAAGTGGAGGTAAGGAGGGGCACATATTTGCCCTTCAGCTCGTTCTTCATTGCAACCTAAGTATCGATGGGGTCTTGGATCCGAGCGACTCTCAGGGCCTCTACATTGGTCCAATATTGACTGGCAGGTCCACTAAGTTTCATAGCAGCAAATCGGACTTTCCTTGGATTGGAGCCAGTCCAAGAAAAATTAAGGATCATGCCTACCATCGAAAGATGCACCTCTAGTTTGATGCTTCGAAGATACTTTTCATCTGGGTCTTGGTTGTTCTGCTAAGGTGGCTGGGGAGCTTGGGGTGGTGGAGCTTGGTCCAACCGGTCAAATCGGGCATTGGTGTCGCGCTGACAATCGACAAGGTTCTGGTCCATAGCTGTTATACCTTGAGCTAACTCGGCAAGTGCCTTAGTCAAGGCCTCGGGATCCATATTGTCCGACTCGCTAAACTCTCCTAACAGATAGGCCTACCTCTACGGGTTGGCATGCACAACAAACTCAGAAAATAATGCTTGCTAATTTTTTTTTTTAAATAAGGTAATCAAATCCAAAAGCTAAAAAAAATGTTCCTAGATGCAACACAACTGATGAATGATAGTTCCTACCTACAACCATGCTCCGATACCAAAATGATGTGAAACGATGCATGCAAACAGGAGATCGGTAGTTTAATCATTCTAGCAATGTTTCACTATTAATTATGAGCGTCAAGTAGGAGGTTTAATTCAAACTTGTAACATGAAATAATGAATTTAACAAAGCAATAACTAGTGCGAGCACAAGTTGGTTCCAATCTTCGTGAATTTAAATAATAATGCTTAAATTAGGTGAGCTTACCGGCAGGTGGAATGCTCAACTCACGAATGGTGGACAGCAGGCAGCATAGATAAAATAATGAAGACTTGATTACTGGTGTGATCCGATAATAACCAACTGTGAAGAAAACTCACCTGCTGAGGATCATGTTTGGCCTCAAGAACCCGAATCGAACTGGAAATCCGAAATGGTGATCAAATATCCGGAAAGCCGTCAGCGTCCTCAATCCAATCGTGATCAGCATCTGGGTCAGCCAAGCAATCGTGCCGGGTTGTCGAGGAGCACGAATCGGAAAGGGGCCGACAAAGAGGGATCAAACGCCTCCAACGTTGGAGGAGGGGGAACCCTAGAAGGTGAGGGGCGGGGTACGGGTTGGTGGTCGGCTGCGAGGCAAGGGGAGGGAAAGGAGGGGTGGGGTCGGGTGGCTACGGGGCGGTCTTTAGAGGAGGGAGGGAAGAGGGAGGGGCACGGGGGTGGACCGGCCGACGGTAGTGGTTTGGTAGGAGGGGGTCATGAAGGAGGGAAGCTGGCGCGGGGGGTTGGGGACAGCCTGCAGAGGAGGGAAGGGGGAGCAGGGCTAGCGACTTGCAGAGGAGGGGGACGAGGAGGGAAGGGGTGCGGGAGGGGGTTGGCCGACGGGGTGGGATGGCCTGCGGGCAGGAGGAGGGCACGGGGGTGGACCGGCCGACGGTAGTGGTTTGGTAGGAGGGGGTCATGAAGGAGGGAAGCTGGCGCGGGGGGTTGGGGACATCCTGCAGAGGAGGGAAGGGGGAGCAGGGCTGGCGACTTGCAGAGGAGGGGGAAGAGGAGGGAAGGGGCGCGGGAGGGGCTTGGCCGACGGGGTGGGATGGCCTGCGGGCAGGAGGAGGGAGGCCGGGAGGATTAGGGTTGGGCTGCGGGGAAGGGAGGGGAGATGGAGGGTAACACAAACTAGGGTTTCACACGCCTAGTGACTAGTGAGTACCTAGGGTTAGGGTTTCACACACCTTGCCCTTAGTCTCTCAACACAAAGTGGAGGAAACCAAAACTTTTATTATTCTTCAGTGCCATCAAATGAAAACAAGGGGCCTATATATAGGCTTACAAGAAAGTGCAAAAATATCCCAAAAATAAGGTAGGACTAAACACTCGACACAACAGACTCTGCTGAAATAAAATAACAGAAAATAAGATAACTGCTCTGCTAGTCGATCAGACCCAGATACTCAGGTGGCGCCTCTTGCACTGGTACACGCGCCAAGGGTGTGGCGAGATGTCCTCATCAACCTCCCTTCAACATCATCTCCAGAGTTAGTTCGAGATAAAGGATCTAGACCCTCTTCGCTATTTTCGTGGCCTTTAGATTGTCCGATCAGGTCGTCGATTATTGATCTCCCAGCAGAAGTACATCTCCGACATGTTTGTCGATGCTGCTCTCACTAACTCACACACTGCTGACACACCCATGAAGCTCAACTTGAAGCTCCTTTGGACAGATGGTGAGCCTCTCCAGGATGTCTTCGAGTACCAGCAGTTGTTTGGGATGCTGATTTATCTCACAATGATTAGGCCGGACATTGCTCATGCTGTTAGCATTGTCAGCCAGTTCATTCAGACTCCTCGCTCTGTTCATTATGTAGCGGTCATTTGGATCATCCGTTATCTACGGGGCACCCTCCATCTCTCTGTTGGTGCTGTGTGCTTACTCAGATGTAGATTGGGCAGGAGATGTTGCTACTCGCCGTTCTACTACCGGCTACTGTGTGTTCCTTGGTGACTCTCATTTCTTGGCGTAGTAAGAAATATGATTCGTTCACTCGCTCCAGCACCGAAGCCGAATACAGGGCTATGGCTTCCACCACCGCAGAGATTGTCTGGCTACGCCGCCTTTTTCTCGACTTGGGAGTAGTGATCTTCGAGCCTACTCTCTTTTGTGACAATCGGAGTGCTATTCAGATTGCTAGCAACCCGATCTTTCATGAGCGCACCAAACACATTAAGGTTCGCTGTCACTATGTTCGTCAGGAGTTTCTCCCCCACACCATCTCCTTACCGTTCATTCACTCGATGGAGCAGACTGTTGACTTCCTCACGAAGCTCCTGATTATTGCTCGCTTCTGGCATTTTATCAGTAAACTCTCGGTTCATGATCTACCGTGAGTTTGAGGGGGAGTGTTGATGTTAATGTATAGATGGGTCGGGTTCTATATATAGTCGGGTCGGGTTCTATGTTGTATATATATATTGGGCTTGGTCCCTCAATGAAGAGTATTCCATTCTCTCCAAACCCTAACTGTCATCTCTTAACAACGTCAAATGTTAGAAGTTTTATTAACCGTCCATTTGAACAGTTAATTTGAATAACACATTTGTTATACCTAGAGGTTTTGGAATTTGATGGGTTTTTTTTAGGATGATTAACTTGCCACGGATATCATGCCCACAAAAAACTGCAAGTTTTGAAACTTTATAAGGTGAAAGACCATGTGTAATTGCATGAGTAACCGTAAGACGAGTAAGAGTATCCCAACCTTTTATATATATATATATATATATATATATATATATATATATATATATATATATATATATATATATATATATATATATATATGGGCATGCTATAATGCGACATGCGGTAAGTGCGGCACCGCACCGTAGCCGCCTGATGCACCGTTGTGTGCATGCAAGGCACGCAGAGTGTGCATCAGACAGCTGCGGTGCGGTGCCGCACTTACCGCATGCCCCATATATATATATATATATATATATATATATATATATATATATATATATATATATATATATATATATATATATATATATATATATATATATATATATATGGGGCCCGGGAAGCTGAACTCGAGTTCACCATTCAAATGGTGAACTCGAATGGAGAAGCTGCCACGTGTCCTGAGAAAGTGTTCAACCCTCTTTTAGTTTTTGCTTTATGTCTTTTCAATGTTCAACCCTCTTAAATGACTATCCTTTCTTACTTGCTTTATGTCTTTTCAGTGGACACATGGCGCAACATAAACCATGTTTCTCCATTCATTTGTGAACTCAAGTTCACCAAACCCTTTCCCTATATATATATATATATATATATATATATATATATATATATATATATATATATATAGAGAGAGAGAGAGAGAGAGGGCCGATCCAGTGAGAAACCCCTTATTTGCGAAACCTTGTGCGAAACCCCTCTAGAGGTTTCAAAATTTGATGAAACTTGGTAGGCACGCTACCTATGCCATGTTGATCATCCTCACATAATTTCATCAAATTCTAAAACCTCTAGGGGCATCAAATGTTAGAATCAAATTAACGGTTTTTATGAACGGTCGGTAAATCTTCTAACATTTGATGCCCCTAGAGGTTTTAGAATTTGATGAAATTTTGTGAGGATGATCAACATGGTATAGGTAGCATGCCTACCAAGTTTCATCAAATTCTGAAACCTCTAGAGGGGTTTCGCACAAGGTTTCGCAAATAAGGGGTTTCTCACTGGATTGGCCCTCTATATATATATATATATATATATATGTGTGTGTGTGTGTGTGTGTGTGTGTGTGTGTGTGTGTGTGTGTGTGAAGTGGTAAGATCAATAGTTTATGTGATTGATTCAAATATCTTATCAGTTCAAAAGCGTTGTATTTTAGGTGTGGGATATTGACAAGAAACAACTGTGTTATGCGCACATTTTCAAGGAAGAAATTTCCTCATTTGCTGCAGTACCACAAAGTCCTTACATGTTAGTAGCTCTCCAAGTTGGATCATTTCCTTCTACTGCTTTGAAACTAACATATTTATTTATTTTGATGCACTAAAAGTAAAATATTTTATGACATAGGTATGTCGGGGATTGCCTTGGAAATATTACTGTGTTGAAGCTTGAATGGGAGCTACAGAATTTAGTTCACATGGAATATACAATTCCTTACTCAGAATCTCATGGTGAGTTTATCTTCACATTTCAACGATTCTTGTTTCTTTGCTGTTGTTGCATTCACCATTTTCTTGTTTCTCCTGTGATGAAGGTTAAGTATGTCCAATAGCAGCAAAACTGCTCTCAGCATAACATATTGAACTCAAGGATTTTTATTTAATATGGAATATATTCAATGTGTGGGAATGTTGTTTCACTTCCACTCTTTGGCAGATAATTTGTTCTATGTCGTCTAGACGCTTTCCTAGTCTTAAGAGATGGGGGGGGGGGGGGGAATCCCGCCGACCACATCCGATCGTTAGATGGAGCGGATAGTCCTCCACCACCTTCCCCCATCACCTGCAAAAAGACCGAGACTCCCCTCCGAGCCAAGGCCCCTCCGACACTCAAGTCAGGGAAGGGAGAGATGTGTGTAATGTGGTCGTGGGTGTCGGAAGCGAATTGCTCCACTCGGTTTGAATTGCTTACCTACCCAAGGAGGGGCAGGGTTTCTTTTGTAGACTTACGTGTGCGCAATCACTGCAATCTATCCTCCAATGATCTCGGGACGGTTATGGCGGATCTCCTCCGATCGGACGCCTTTCAGTGCTTTCCTTCTATGCTCCCGTGGATCGTGGGCTTATTTACCCATTGTGGGTAACCCATGATCCTAATGGGCGAGATATCATCGTGGCCGCCCAGTGTGGCATGCGTTCCAGCCGTTACAATGCCTTCCAATCTTTCCTCGCCTAATGGTGGTTCTTCCGCGCCAATTAGTTCGGGCTACTCACACTTGGGTAGTCGGGCCAGGTGTGCGACCTACCCAACTTTGTTCCCGACCTGGTTCCCATCGAAGAGCTCGGGCTCCTCCGACCTTCTTCCTAGGCTCAGTCTTCAGCTGGCGGTGCAGCCCGTGGACCGAGTCTGGTCGATCTGGACTCGGTCCGCCCTTAACTGATACTTCAGATATCCGTGCTGGACCAAGCTAGGTGGTCCAGTTGTACACGTGTCAACATCCAGTGAATGTGGCAGAAAACCACTTCTACAAGGGAAACTTGGAGGGTTGCCCCCCTGTTTCGTGAGCTTAACTTCATAACCTAGGTCTCTTTCTCCCACTAACCAGCTTTCTAGGTTTTCCCCTCTATGCCAATTTACCTTGGTCAATTTTTCGGCACCAATCTTAGAGGATTGGTGACCCCATAGTACTGGGTAGACTTGGATGATGATGATAAAACATATTCCAGGTAAGACAATGTTGCGAGCCTTGCATCATATCTATGGAAAGACTTGGGAGTGCCCAAGTGAAACAGGCCTTCACCAAGTTGGGCTTTAAGTTCATTTGGTCTTTCACAATTTAACCTCGTCTATTCAAGAGGTGGCTGCAACCCTATTCGTCTATACGCTTTTCTAGTTTTAAGAGAAACTTAGAGGGTTGCTCCCTTGTTTGGTGAGCCTAACTTCATAACCAATAAGGTAGGTTTCTTTCCCCACCAACCAGCTTTCTAGGTTTTCCCCTCTATGCCAATTCACCTTGGTTAAGTTTTCAGCACCAATCTTAGAGGATTGGCATTATGATGACACTTGGAATTTTTTGACAATCTCCTTGTAGCTCTTTCTTAACTGAAATCGTGCTCCATTGCATCGACCCCGGATTAATGGGTAGACATGAATGATGATGACGCTTGGAATTTTTATTTCATTCATTCATTGTGCATATTAAGGAACTATGTTAGCCTTTAACTAAGCTCCAAGTGCACTATTAAAGTTCCCACTGGCAATATGGGAGTAAACTGAGGAATAATAAAAAGTAACACAAGTTCAAAATTTTCCTATAAAATATTCCTAAAATATAAAATAAATATTGGATGGCCCTGAAACAGGATGGACCATCAATCTGCTGGGCTCTGGGCTAGTGACTAGTGAGTAAGCCAAAGTTGAATCATTGAAGTAATCCTCCGCCGCCTACGTTGTGGTTGATAATGTAGTGATGTCCTCATCAGAAAACTTATCATGGAGAAGAAGTATCATGATACACGATCAACTTTGCATACTGCCATCATTTGTTTAGTTTTGGAATGAATGAGGCACATTTTACTGATAACTTTGCATGAAATGAACTGCACTGATGTTGTGCGATGTGGTCAACTTGCATATGAATGCATGTACCTCAACAATGACGTTTGTCTTGGTTGAACTACACATTCATATGGGAATAAAATGCCTGTCTTTGTATTGCATATCTTTATCCACTTCTATTTTCCTTCTCTCCTGCTCTAGTTTTTACAGGTCATTCAAGTCTATAACATGGAAACAATATTCTCCTAGGTACAACTGAAGTAGGTGATGATACGGCAGTCATACATATGTTGCCACAGCCTATGGCTGAAAGCAAGAGGTCAGCCTCCCCTCCCCTCCCTTTTTCATTCCTAACTATTTATATACATTGTATCTTAAGCTGCTGTTGGTTTAGTAGCGTCATGTTCAGTTGTTTGATACAAATTGTCTGCTTAGCTTGTAATGATTTAGCATCACACAGAAGCCTTTTTATAGGAACAATAGTGTTTAACAACTGTAGGTAGTGCAACTTCTTTGATGTGGATGGTCCATTTTTAAAAGGGATTGAAGAGAGGAGCATTTTTGAGAGAGGTTTCTATTAGTTTAGGATGGATGGTGTATGTTGTGTAGACTGGTAGATGTAATATCTAGATTAAAACTAGGATTCCAAGAGGTTTGATGTAGAACTTCTATTTTAGGTGATGGCGGATAGATTGAACAATTTGTACATTCCTAGATTTAAAAATGTGCTCAAGTTTATGCACAAATTTTTCGAAGCTCTTACAATTTTTTCCATTGACAGTAATAACACAGTTTAACCTTTTTTAAAAACATTGTGTAGTCACTTCATTCTTGTGACAAACCCTAGATGGGAGAGAGAGAGAGGGAGAGAGAAGGAGACTTGGGTTTGGGGAGAGAATGGAATGAATCTCTCATTAGGCCAATATAAGGGCAATACATATGAGTCCTCTATACACTGAGTGTATGTATATACATGAATACATCTATACACTAATTATATGAAAATTAGGAGCCACTGGTAATTATAGTTCGTCTTGAGTAGGCATATTGTATCCCATGTCACAACTTCCATGAGAATTACTGACATTTAAAAAAAAGGAATGTTTCAAACTAAATCATT
Source organism: Chamaelirium japonicum (assembly GCA_947650365.1). NCBI lineage: Eukaryota > Viridiplantae > Streptophyta > Magnoliopsida > Liliales > Melanthiaceae > Chamaelirium > Chamaelirium japonicum. Next base: position 19,856,797 of record OX393549.1, read on the forward strand.
TTTAAAATACTTCTACAAGAAGGTTTGTTGAACACATTTGGAAACATCTGGAAAGACAAGGGATAATTCATAGGGCCCAACTTGATAATAAAATCATCAGTAGAAAAAAAAACTCCATTTGGTTAGCTATAGCTATCCACAATAAGCAGCCGAAACAAGCTACAAATAAAATCTTGCCACAATGCATTGAACTTGCACTTGAAATTTACTTTTGTACAGTAGTATATGTGATATATTAAAAATGGCTCTATAAAATCAACTATTTAACCATCATCAAGTTGACTTTGCTTTCTGATAGTATACAACATGACTACATAGTCTACATGAGATAAAATCTCATAATATTCAGTCAACCCCCCCCCATCCCTTCCTTCTCTCTTGCACACACACTGATAAATAAGAAAATCTAAAAAAAGATTTTCTTCACCTTTATGTAAGACTTTTTGTCTAAATATTCTCGTTGTGGATCTTCTGCTGTAGATCTCAGTGCTGAACAACAATAAAAATTATGAAATGCTAATACTTTAGAATCAAGAGACTCAATTAAAAATCCACCCATTTTAGCTCTATTGTTGTTGACAATGGTTTTCATGTACTATTGATGATTCTTCCGTATGCATCAACATGTGCATCAACCGTAGTTTAGTTGTGCTAGCTTATGACATGAGGGGATGTGTTTAAGCCATGAGACTAACACATGATCAATTGAGTTATAATTTAAACATGAAGACTTGAGAAAATTTTGAGCTAGAATCTTGGCCCAATTCTTCTCCTTCCTACATGAATTCTTCTCAACCACTCTATTAACTGTCCACCTTTCAATCTTTGAATACTTGCAGCTTGTTTTAGTCCTACTTCTATCTAATTCTCATTTGGACAAATCCTTCTTCCTTGTTGTCATCTTTTGTTGCTCTAATCACATTTATATCGTGCTGAAAACTGATGAGTTACTTGCTAATTTTGATTATCTTGAGTTCAATTTGACATGAAATCCAGATTTGATTGAAAGCTCAATCAAGTGAACCGATCATTGCAGCAGCAACATTTGGATTAATTTTTGAAGCAACTGATGTATTGACATGTGCATAATTTCTGTGACTAAGAACTGATTTTTTTTTTTGAGAAATGACCAAGTACTGATTTTGATATGTTAATCTATATCTACAACTTTACATTGCTAGTGATTTTGATCTAGCTTGCTTCAAGATCAATTTCATCATAGTTTCTGCTTATTTTATGTTGAGGAAGTGTTGTAGAAATTCAGTTTTGCAAGGAAGAAATTACTTTTATTTTGTGAAGGAATGGAAAGTCCTAATTGAATTTGACGACATATGTATGCAGGATTTTAATTACTAAGTTCCCTCTAAATCATGTTGTGTTCTCTTACTTCACGTAATTCATGGACGAGGCTGCATTAGATAATGATAATGATACAGTAAGGAGTTGTGATTTTGATAGCTTCAATATTATTTTTTTTTCTAAATTATTCCTCTATTGTAAGGAAATTGATTTTTCTCCATATCAGTTTTAAATCATACTGATTAAATAGAAGCATTGATTCTTGGTAGTTGTCTGTAATTTGGTTACGTGCCCAGTTTCCAGTACTCCATTTGTGGCATCTAAAGCTTATGACTATTGAGGTTTCAGATTAAAGATTTATTTTAAGTCTGTTAGGAGATGATGGCTAGGGTTTGGAGAGAATGGAATGAATCTCATTGAGGGACTGAAGCCCAATATATAAGTACATGTATGCACATAGAACCTGACCCGACTGTACATAGAACCTGACCCAGTATATACATTAACACTCCCCAAACTCACGGTGGATCATGTACCGAGAGTTTGCTTATAAAATGACGAAATCTAACAATCGTCAGGGGCTTTGTGTGAAAATCAGCAGTCTGCTCCGTCGAGGGAATGAACGGCAATGAGATTATGTTTGCAAGAAACTCCTGCCGAACATAATGACTGTCGACCTCGATGTGTTTGGTCCGCTCATGAAAAACCGGGTTGCTAGCAATTTGAATGGCACTTCGGTTGTCACAGAACAGAGGTGTAGCCCCAGAAATCCTGACTCCCAAGTCGAGTAGAAGACGTCGAAGCCAGACAATCTCGGCAGTGGTGGAAGCCATAGCTCGGTATTCGACTTTGGTGCTGGAGCGTGCAACAGACTCCTGTTTCTTGCTGCGCCAAGAAATGAGAGAATCACCAAGGAACACGCAGTAGCCGGTAGTAGATCGACGAGTAGCAACATCGCCAGCCCAATCGACATCGGAGTAAGCACGCAGAACCAGTGGAGATGTGGAGGGAAACAGCAGCGATCGAGTGACAGTGCCACGGAGATACCAAATAATCCGAAGGACTGCTGCATAGTGAACTGAGCGAGGAGACTGAACGAACTGACTGACAATACCGACGGCATGGGCAATGTCAAATCTAGTCATGGTGAGATAAACGAGCATCCCAACCAGTCGCTGATAACGAGAAATATCCTGGAAGGGCTCACCGTCGGTAGAGAGAAGCTTCAAATTAAGCTCCATAGGCGTGTCAGCAGTACGAGAATCAGTAAGAGCAGCTTCGACAAAAATATCAGAGATGTACTTCTGCTGGGGGATCAACAATCCTCGAGCTGACCGGGCAATCTCAAGGCCAAGAAAGTACCGGAGAGGGCCGAGATCCTTCATCTCAAACTGGCTCTGGAGGTGACGCTGAAGGGAAGCTATGGTAGCACTGTCATCACCGGTGATAATCATATCATCCACATACAGAAGTAACACAGCAATACCCTGACTGGGGGAGCGGGTGAACAGAGCGTAGTCAGAGTATCTCTCAACAAACCCAGCTGCCAAAACTGCACTGCGGAAGCGATCAAACCATGCCCGAGGTGCTTATTTGAGCTCGTAGATAGCACGGCGTAAACGACAAACGTGCCCTGGAGGAACTAAAACGCCCGGAGGAGGAGCCATGTATACTTCCTCGGAGAGGTCACCATGGAGGAACGCATTGGTGACATCCATCTGATGGAGAGGCCACCCTCGAGCAGCTGCCACAGCTAGGAGGGTGCGCACAGTAGTCATACGAGCAACTGGAGCAAACGTCTCCTCGTAATCAATCCCATACTCCTGGGAGAAGCCACGAGCAATGAGGCGGGCCTTGTGCCGCTCAATGGATCCGTCAGGTCGAGTCTTGACCTTGAATATCCACTTGCAGCTAACAGGCACCACGCCTGAGGGACAAGGTACCAAATCCCATGTCTGGGTCCGCTGAAAAGCCTCAAGCTCAACTGACATGGCATGCCGCCACTCTGGATGTAAAGCTGCCTCACGGTACAATTGGGGCTCCCGGTGGGTGTGAAGAGCAGTAAAAAAATCCTGATAAGATGGCGAATAGGAGGCAATGGCAGAGTAGCCAGAGGAGTCAGGAGAGTCAGAGGGAAAGGCAGAGTAGCCAAAACTGTCCGGAGAGTAGTCATATCTGTCAGGAGGGTGATGTTCACGCGCTGGGTAGCGCCGAACAGAAGCAGGATCCACGACCGGGGAGGAGGGGGCAGCTGCATCAGGCGAGGGAGTACCAGTGTGAACCGACTCTGGAGGAGGAGCTGCAGACCGACGAACATAGACACGAGTAACAGGTGGTGGTGGAGGTGGCGAGGGAGACGGAGGAGGTGGTGGTGGTGGTGGTGGTGGAGGTGGCGGGGAAGATGGAGATGGAGGAGGCGTGGATGGGGCAACAGAAAACGGAGGTAGATTGGGGATGTGGAGAAGTGATGAGGGCGAAGAGGGTGACGCAGGAGGCAAGGAAAGATCCCGAGACTCAGGGGAAAAGTACGGGACATCCTTAACAAAGGAAACGTGACGGGAGACACGGATCCGGCGAGCCAAGGGATCGTAACAACGATACCCCTTATGCTCCCGACTGAGCCTCAAGTGAACACACCTAACAGACCTCACAGAGAGTTTCGTGCGCTTATGAGGAGGAAGAAGAACGAAGCACGTGCAGCCAAACGTGCGAAGAAGAGAGTAGTCAGGTGGGTTGGAGTGAAGGCGCTCATATGGGGTGGCACTGGACAAAGCAGACGACGGAGTGATATTGATGAGGTGGACAGCCGTCATGACAGCTTCAGCCCAGTAGGAGTGAGGAACAGATGCGGAGAGAAGCAAGGCTCGTGCGGTCTCAAGGACATGACGATGCTTGCGTTCAGCAACTCCGTTCTGCTCATGGGTGTGGGGACAGGACTGCTAGTGAAGAGTGTCGTGAGATTGAAGAATCTCACACATCTCAGAGGAGAGATACTTCTTGGCACAATCAGACCGAAACGTCTTGATGCGCCAACCAAACTGAGTATGTATCATAGTGGTGAATCTCCTAAAGATGTGAGGGACTTCAGACCGGTGACGCATAAGATAAACCCAGGTGCACCTAGAGTAGTCATCGATAAAACACACATAATACATGTGTGGGCATCGAAATTAGCCCACGGGTCGAACCCGATTTTTACACGAAAAATAGGCCCGCACCCAACGGCCTTCGGGTCAAACCCGACTCGCTCATGCAACTTGGGCCCGCACACAATGGCCCGTATGCGAAACCCGGCCCGCACACAACGGCCCGTATGCGAAACCCGGCCCGCACACAACGGCCCGCATGCGAAACCCGGCCCGCACACAACGGCCCGCATGCGAAACTCGGCCCGCACACAACGGCCCGTATGCGAAACCCGGCCCGCACACAACGGCCCGCATGCGAAACTCGGCCCGCACACAACGACCCGTATGCGAAACTCGGCCCGCACACAACGACCCGCATGCGAACTCGGCCCACGTGCGAACTCAATTTGCTCGCCATGGCCCGACCCAAAGCAAACAGGTCCCACCGGACCCGCAACTCGGACACAAAGAGGGGGGCCCACCGGCCCCCCCTTCTAGAAAACCGTGCCCCCCTCCTCATGGAGAGGTGGGGCCAGCCCTAAAAGAAAAAAAAAAGAAAAGAAAAAGAAAAAGAGAAGAAAAGAAAAGAAAAGAAAGGAAAAAGAAATCAAAACCGCCTCGATGCGGGGGGAGGTGGCGTGGACGTCTACGTAGCCGTAGATCCGCGACGATCCCTCGATCCAACGGACAAGATGACGTTGTGTCGCCATCCGATCCAAAAGTGCAACAAGAATAACAACTCAATCTTTAAAAGATCGAGTCACATCTAGCCCGTAACCACCATAGTCACAAAAATCTTCGATTTATTGAAAAAATCGCGTTTAAAACGCGACTAACAACTCTGCCGATTTTTTGCCGATTTTAACCCCGATTTAATCAAGTCACAAAAATCGCCGATTTATTCGGCGATTTTTTGAATAAAACGGATTAAGTCGGCCGTTTTTTGTGACAGTGTGATTTTATTTTAAGTTATTCTGCGGGTCTATGTTACCGCACGATTAATAATCAACTGGCCACTGTTCTCTGAGAGTAAACAATTTGATCCCTCTCTTCTCCGACCGCGAGGCGACACAGGGCCACAGGCTAGGGCCCCGAACTTGCTGAATTTTTTCAAATTTTACCCTCGCCGATTAAAACCCGAACCCGTTTTTTTTTGCCGACTTTTACCCGTTTTTTTCCCGAACTTTCCAATTTTCACCGAACTTTACCGAATTTTACATTCGCCGACTTATTGCCGAACCCGAACTTGGTGACTATGGTAACCACCCCAACTAAAAAGGAGGGGATCGAGTTTGTTTCCCCGAATCAGGGAACAATATCTTGATGGTTATGGGGGGAGATATTGGATGAAACAAAAAGATTTCAGCAATATCTCCCCCAACCGCCCCCCTTTGCCTATAAATAGAAGGGGTAGGGGAAGGCACAAGAGGTCCGAAAAGCTGAAGACGAAAGAGCGCTACGAAGAAGCTCCAACACTTGAAGACCGAAGGTTTCACGAGGCACGGTGTGGTCGCAGAAAAAGATTCGGGTCGTCTTTATTGCGGATCACACGAGATTACAAATTTTCTTTGATCAGGAGATTGTGGGATAGATCCTCTGGAGGGTCCCTTTGATCCGCGTCTCCACGTGGTATTCGTGCGAGAGCTCTGAAGGGGTTGCCCAGGACAGAGGTCTTTACAGGGTGAGGGTTTTTGAGAGGCTAAGGAGTTTCCGCCGTTGATTTTGTCCCGTCCGTGCTTCGCGCTTTCTCGGCTAGGGAGGCTTTGGGCTTCGTTCCTCGGTCTTCGTGTCTTCCTCGATCCTTGCTCGACCTCGGCGTCCTTGATCGTCGGTTCGCGGCGTCGATCGTGTTTTTGGTGTCAGCTTTTGCTTTAGCTTTCGGCTTTGGCGTAGCTTTGGCGTGGCTCTGGCTTTTGCTTCGCTTTGGCGCTTGCGCTTGAACGTAGACGGGTAGAGACTTGCGATGCTTTAGTTCTTCCGGACTTCGCGTCGTATCGGCTAGAACGTGCGGTGCTTTGCTCGTGACCGTCGTAGTTGCTTGGCTTTGGCACGTGCGTTGCTTTAGCGCGGGCTTTACCGGTGCGTTTGCTTTGGCTTCTTGCGTCGGCTTTGACTTTCGCTTCGACTCGATCTTCTTCTCGAACGACTGGCGTTACCTCTTCAAGGCTTCTTTACACTTCCGGCTTCCTTGACGGTTGTGGCGTCGGTCTTGGCTTTTCGGCGGGGGTAGCACCGATGCTCGTGCGACGGTTGTAGCGTCGGCTTTCGTTGATGAAGACGGCGGGTGTAGCACCGGTCTCCGTGCGACGGTTGTAGCGTCGACTTTTGTTGATGAACACGGTGGGGGTAGCACCGGCTTTGGCACGACGGTTGTAGCGTCGGCTTTTGGTTGACGAAGGCGGCAGGGGTAGCACCGGCTTCAGGCTTTCTTCTCCCGGCTTTCTTCTTCGTGCGAGGAGTCGACGCCTTTGCTGAAGACGACGGGTGTTGTCGGCTTCGATCTTCTTCTCCGGCCTTTGCTTATGGCGTCTTCGGAGCTGGTGAAGATCGTTGGAGCGATCGGGTGATGACGGCTCCGGGTCTTCTTCTCCAAGCTTTCTTCTTCGTGCGAGGAGTCGAAGCTTTGATCTCCGAGTGCAAGGTCTTCACGTTGATGAGGACTTGAAGGGCCAAGGACTCCCGTAGGATATGCTTGCCGTGCCTCGTGAAGCCTTCGGTCTTCGAGCGTTGGAGCTTCTCTTGCGAAGCTCTTTCGTCTTCGGCTTTCGGACCTGGCAACGGTTGTGACGTTGACTTCTTCTCCGGGCGTGTTTGGCTTGATTGGAGTTGAAGGCTTCTTTTGGAGATGGCGGGTGTAGCACCGATCTCTATGCGACGGTTGTAGCGTCGGCTTTTGTTGATGAAGACGGCGGTGGTAGCACCGATCTCCGTGCGACGGTTGTAGCGTCGGCTTTGTTGGTGGAGACGGCGGGGGTAGCACCGATCTCCGCACGACGGTTGTAGCGTCGGCTTTGTTGATGAAGACGGCGGGGGTAGCACCGATCTCCGCACGACGGTTGTAGCGTCGGCTTTGTTGGTGAAGACGGTGGGGGTAGCACCGATCTCCGCACGACGGTTGTAGCGTCGGCTTTTGTTGACGAAGACGGCAGGGGTAGCACCGGCTTCAGGCCTTCTTCTCCAAGCTTTCTTCTTCGTGCGAGGAGTCGACGCCTTTGTTGAAGACGACGGGTGCTGTCGGCTTCGATCTTCTTCTCCGGCCTTTGCTTATGGCTTCTTCGGAGTTGATGAAGATCGTTGGAGAAGTCGGGATGACGACGACTCCGGGTCTTCTTCTCCAAGCTTTCTTCTTCGTGCGAGGAGTCGAAGCTTTGATCTTCGAGTGCAAGGTCTTCACGTTGATGAGGACTTGAAGGGCCAAGGACTCCCGTAGGATATGCTTGCCGTGCCTCGTGAAGCCTTCGGTCTTCAAGCGTTGGAGCTCGTCTTTGCAGAGCCTTTTCCTCTTCAGCTTTCGACCCTTGATGCCTTCCCCGACCCCTTCTATTTATAGGCAAAAGGGGGCGGTTGGGGGAGATATTGCTGAAATCTTTTTGTTTCCTCTAATATCTCCCCCCATAACCATCGAGATATTGTTCCCTTATTTGGGGAAACAAACCCGATTCCCTCCTTTTTAGGTGGGGTGGTTATGGGCTAGATGTGACTCGATCTTTAAAGATCGAGTTGTTATTCTTGTTGCACTTTTGGATCGGATGGCGACGCAACGTCATCTTGTCCGTTGGATCGAGGGATCGTCGCGGATCTACGGCTACGTAGACGTCCACGCCACCTCCCCCCGCATCGAGGCGGTTTTGATTTCTTTTTCCTTTCTTTTCTTTTTCTTTTCTTTTCTTTCTCTTTTTCCCTTTCTTTTAGGGCCGGCCCCACCTCTCCATGATGAGGGGGGCACGGTTTTCAAGAGGGGGGACCGGTGGGCCCCCCTCTTTGTGTTCGAGTCGCGGGTCCGGTGGGACCCGTTTGCTTCGAGTTGGGCCATGGTGCGCGGGTTGAGCTTGCACGTGGGCCGAGTGCGCATGCGGGCCATTTGTGTGCGGGCCAAGTTTCGCATGTGGGCCGTTGTGTGTGGGCCGGGTTTCGCATGCGGGCCGTTGTGTGCGGGCCAGGTTTGCATACGGGCCGTTGTGTGCGGGCCGGGTTTCGCATGCGGGTCGGGTCCAACCCGTGGGCTAATTTCGATGCCCACAAATGCCCCCTCAAGTTCAAGTGCGCCTGCGGGAAACGCATAGCGCTTGGACTTGACTTGCGTGTTCGCTCGGAATTTAGGTCTTTGCAATGACCCCCGCCATTCCGTTTCCCCCATCGTTTTGCTAGCGCGGGAGACGAAGGGCTTTGGCGGCTTGGAGTCGAAGACATTTTCTAGGGTTTTGTTCATCTTCCCTGTTGTTGCGGATTTCCTTTGCTTCGAGGATGGCGCGAATGTTGGCGGCGGCCGCTGCGCGGAGTCCCAGGGTGGCAAGGCGACAGGGGCGCGAGGACAGCCGCGATGCGCCTCGGCGGAGGGTTGTTGTCCCTCTTCGGTGCAGGAGCGCAATGATGGAAGCCGATTGTCGCGGCCGATGGTGGTGACGATGCGGATGGCGCATCGAGCGGAGGAGGCGGAGTGGTCGAAGCCGCAGGAGGTTCCCTCCTTCTTCCTACTCCTCTTTTTTTCTTCCCTTCTTTTCTCTCTTTTTTTTTTTTTTTTTTTTTTTTTTTTTTTGAAACAGTGGTTGCATCGGATACGGAAGCCCACTCCGGATATAGACCCCTAGATTATGGGATAGAAGATTTAGTCGTTTCTATCCCAATAACCAATTACGCCTATATATAGGGGGGTTAACGGGTTTTCTTTTTTCAATATTCTTTTTCTTCTTTTTTTTCGTCTCTCTTTACTTTTTTTTTTTTTTTTTTTTTTTTTTTTTTTTTTTTTGGTTTCGTCTCTCGTTCGCGCGAGAGAACAGCAGCAGCAGGGTGGTGGCGCGTGTGCGGGGCGCGGGGGCCGGCGCAGCAGCGGCAGTGGCGTCGGTGCGGCGCGCGCGCGGGGCGCGGGTGACGGCAGCAGCAGCCGCAGCGGCAGCGGCGGCGGCCCGGCGAGGCAGGCGGGCCGGTGGCCGGCGTGGGTCGCGGCAGCAGCGGCGGCGCGCGCGGGCCGGGGCCGTGGCGGCCGGGCGCGGGCCGTGGCCGGCGCGGCAGGGCGCGGCGCGCGCGGGGGCGGCAGCAGTAGCGGCAGCGGCGGCGCGGGCCGGGGCTGTGGCGGCCGGGCGTGGGGAGCGGTGGCCGGCTTGGGCGCGGGGCTCAGGTGGAGCAGCAGCATAGCAGCGGCGGCGGCGCGTGTGCGGGGCGCGGGGGCCAGCGCAGCAGCGGCAGTGGCGTCGGTGCGGCGCGCGCGCGGGGCGCGGGTGACGGCAGCAGCAGAGGCAGCGGCAGCGGCGGCGGCCCGGCGAGGCAGGCGGGCCGGTGGCCGGCGTGGGTCGCGGCAGCAGCGGCGGCCCGGCGCGGCAGGCGGGCGTGGGCGGCGGCCGGGTTGTGCGCGTGGGTCGGGGGCCAGCAACGCCCCCCCGGGGCTACTGGTTTTAACCGGAGAGGGGGGGGGGGCTGCAGCTTTTTGCTGTGGCCCCCCTCTCGGTTTCTCTATTTTGCACAAGGGGCGGGGGCTGCGGCTTTTTTGCTGTGGCCCCCCTCTCGGTTTTCCTTTCTGCAAAGAGGGGCTGCAGCAGTCCCTTTTTTTTTTTTTTTTTTTTTTTTTTTTTTTTTTTTTTTTTTTTCGACTTCTGTACTTGACTGCATCTTGATTTGACTTGGACTTTTCATTTCCTTGCAGGACTTGTCCCTTCAAGTGCTTTCCGAAGGCCGGCGGGCTGACGCGGCCGGCTGGAGGCATTGTTGGGTTGTGCGCGGGGCGCAGTCCAAAAGCGAGGCGGCTGGAGCAGTGCGAGAGTGCAGGCAAGTGCGATGGCCGGCTGCAGGAGCATGAGGTGAGGTGGACGGCGCGGTTGGCGGCATCTCCGACACGCACGGGGTATGGCTCCAGCCACCATGGGGCCCCGGCTCTTGGATCGCGCGAACGTAGGCGACGGGCGACGTGGAACGGCACAGGCGGCGCGGAGGCAATGTGGCTGCAGCGGGGTCGAGGTTGTGCGCAACAGTGGCGAATGGCGTCGGTTGCGGGTGAAGACGGCTGTGAGCGGGCGATCGGTGCACGGGCCGGGGTTGAGGCGGTTGCAGCGCGCGGGGCGGCTGCGAGGTGCAGAGGCGGGCTCGGCCGGGGGCTGCCGGCGCGCGAGCCGGAGACGGGGCGCGGCCGGGGGCTGCGGTGTGCGGCCGGCGCGCGGGCTGGAGACGGGGCGCGGCCGGGGGCTGCGGTGTGTGGTCGGCGCGCGAGCTGGAGATGGGGCGCGGCTGGGGGCGCAGAAGTTGAAGACCACAACCCTGTTTGGGGGCTGTGGGTTTTCGGAGAGAAGAGGGCTGTGGCTATTTTTGCTACGGCCCCCTCTATGTTTTTGTTTTTGGCATTAAGGGGCTGTGGCCCTTTGGGTTCTTGGATTTTGAAGGAAGGAATGGGCTGCTGACCCCTCTCTGGTCTTGGGTTTTTCATGGGGCTATGGTCCCCTTTGGGGCTGCAGCTTCAGCTCCGATTTTTTTTTTTTTTTTTTTTTTTTTTTTTTTTTTTTTTGGACTTGCACTGCCCTTTTCTCCTGGAATTGACCTTGCATCTTGATTTGACTTGCACTTTTCATTTCCTTGCAAGACTTGTCCCTTCGAGTGCTTTTTGAAGGCCGACGGGACCGTTGAGGTCTATCGCGAGAGTAGAGCGACTGGCGAGGTTGCACTTGGGCAGACTGGGCAAGACGGGCTGGATGTTCCTCTGGAGTTTGGAGATAACTTTTTCTGGTGGTGATGTCAGCTTGGAGGACATCGAGATGGGTGTTCTGGAGTTCAACGAGGAGGAAGACGAAGCCACTACTCCGTATACCAGTGAGTACGGAGTTGCCTGTGTTGGCGTGCGAAACGAGGTGCGATATGCCCATAGCGCTTCGCGCATGCGTTCATCGCCGTTCGAGAGCTTTCCGACTTTTGGATGGATCGTCGGTGCGGTCTCCCACGGGAGTACACATCTTCGTTTCCCTTTTGCGCAAGTCTTCTGCCGCCGTACTTCGAAACAGGAAGTGTGTGTCGAAGTTGAACGAGCTCATTCTCACCGATTAGGGATCTTCACGGCAGATCGTTCGACCGAGTCCAGAGTTGCCATTCAGGAGTCGGTTCTAACGGATGTTTTGGCCGCAGCTTCTTTGTCAGTTCTTGTGGCGTCTTTGACAGCCGTCACGGCGATGGTCCAAGAGGCGGTTCCCGTGCGTGGGTCTTTAGGACAGGATCGCACCTTGTCTCCGTGCTTAAATGCTTGCCAGCGAAAGTGTAGATCACAGAGCCTTCTTTCTAAGCTTCTTTTGAAAAAGTTATGCTGGAAGTTTATCCAGGCGACGCTCGCACCCCTCCAGGAGGAGGGTCTTGACGTTTTGAGTAGCTGGTGGGTTTCCCGGTGGATGGCTCCTTGTTTGAGGAGCATATATGCACCCTTTTGACAGATAGCTAGGCTTATTGCTTGCAACGAGCTTCACTAGTGGAGAACGCTTCCTTGGCATTGGCAAAGGTTGAGGAAGAGAAACGTCGACTGGAGGGGCTTCACACGTTGCTACTGCAGACTTGGTTCGGGTGCAGAAGAAGGTGGAGATTACTCGCGCGTCGCTTCAGAAGCTGGAGTCCCTCCTTGCAAAGCAGCGTGCAAAGTTGGCGACGCGTTGAGCTGGTAGGGCGATCGAGAAGGCTTCCGGAGCGAACCTTGCGAAGCAGCGTGCAGAGCTTGCGACGCGTCGGAAGCTGACGGCTTCTCTACCCCTGGAGTTGCAGCACGTGTAAGCTGCGGGAGGCGAGCCACTTTGGCGCCTCTAGGACTTCAACTTGCTACTCATGCGTTGCTTCAGAAGCTGGAGTCTCGTTTGGAGAAAGCTCGAGCAACCGAGAAGACTTTTTGCAATGGAGCTTGCAAAGCAGCGGGAGGAGCTTACGAATCGCCGAGAGCTGGTGGTTTCTTGCCTTTCGGAGTTGCACCGTGTGGGTGCCTCGAGAGATGAGCTGTGGCAGCTCCGGGAGTTGGTGGCTTGACGGAGGCTGACGGCTTCTCATCCCACGGAGTTGGACTTGTGTCTTTTCTGGGCTTATTTTTCTGAAATGGTGGTTTACTTTTTTTTGTTTGGACTGAACCTTTACAGGCTGCCTACGTACCCTACTGAGAGGGATCAAGTCACACGTAGTTCCTTTTTTTTTTTTTTTTTTTTTTTTTTTTTTTTTTTTTTTTTTTTTTTTTTTTTTGGGCAAGGGGGGTAACCTTGCGCTAGGCAAAGTACCTCTTGAGGGACTTGCCGCTGGTAGGCAGAGTCGCTGCTGATTCGCAGTTGTCATCCGCCTTCTTCGCTTCAATGTAGTTAGAAGTGAAGATCTTCTTGATTGGAGTTTTGATGATTGTTGGAGTTTGACTGGAGTTGATGTCTCGGTGGTTTTGAAGACTTTGTTCGTCGCTTTTGGAGAGACGAGCTTGAGTCTTTGTCAGGCGATGTGGTATCGCAACTGAGGGTAATGAACCCATATGCTCTGTGCTTTCTTTGTTGCAGCTGGATTTGAACATCAGCTCGGTGGAGTTTTGCCCCCGAGTGTTTCCTAGCTTGATTGCGAGTTGCTCGGAGCTGGTGTACTCGGAAGACTCGGTTGAGCTCGAGACATGCAACAGACCATGTAACGGTAGTGTCATCTCTTGCAAAGTGATGAAGTTAGCCTCGGAGAATGGTGACGCTGGTTCTTTTGCTGGAGTGGAAGGTGATCGTCCTGGCTTGCGAAGCCATTGAGATTCGAGTCGTAGGACTGAAGCAGCTTGAGCAAGCAATGGAACATGTGGCATTGAGCTTGACTTGGAGTTGAGGTGAATTTTCTGTCTCGATGCTGATGCTTCTTTGTCTTTGTGCACCGTCTGGCTGGAGAATGTTGCTAGTTTTGCAAGTGGAGTGGTTTTATCCCTCGCGGCTGCTTTGACTTTCTGGGCTCGTGGAGCTTTTGCTGGAGAAACTTCTGCAACGGGGTCTTCGGCCTGGTGGCACTCGACGTCAGCAAGGTGTGATTCAGCCTCGTTGCAGTGCTTGCCGTTGGCGATGATGGTTCTTCCCATGCTTTCGATGTTGGTGCCGCTTTCTTCATTGAGCACTTGGTGAACTTCCCTCATGCAACCGGAGACCTTGAGGTTTTGATCAACTTCAAGGAAGCGGCTGGGGAAAAAGTCCTGGAGTGTCGCCAGCTCTGGGCATGTTTGCTGGAAAAGATTTTTCGAACTTACTGAAGGTACTTTGGACGTTTTTCTTTCTGGAGCTTCACTCTTTTCCTTGAAGGTCTTTCTTTCGGGGAGTTTTGTTGTCGCCTGATCTTGCTCGTGGTTGGCCAGACGTGTTATCCTATAGCTTGATCGTCGTGGCCTTCTCCTTCGAGGTGTCATAGCCCATGCATTTTCATCAGGAAGATCTTCCTTGCCAGGGTGAAGAATTGGTGTTGTAATCAAAGGCTCTTCTTTGATCTGAAGGACTTGCTCTTCTGGAGGCTTTACCGATTCATCTTCTGATCCCCAGCCGGTTGGCTTGATTTCTTTCATTGGGATCGAAGGAGGCTTGGAGTAAAAGACGTAGAAGTCGAACTTACCTGATGGCTGGCCTAGCAGGCTGACTTCAGGGTCTCTTTGTTCGTCTCTTGCTTTGAGCACATACTGGGATGTAGCTTTGTTTGGAAGAGGGAGTGTTTGCACGAGAGGCGATTGCCCCCAAGGCAGTGAGGATTTGGCCCAGGGCACTGTAGGAGCATACCGTCGTCGTCTTCTTGGAGCTGGTTTTGCCATGGATCTTTGACAGGTGATGCGTAGCCTTGCTGGAGTGCATTGTGGAGCAGTCAGCATTGGCGGGAAGGAATCGAAGGTGATTGACGTCATATTTGACTCGACGATATCATCAGAGTCGATCTCGATCATCCCTTGCTTAGCGAGTGCCATGATCTTATCTTTGAAGACAAAGCACCTCTCGATGGGATGGCTGACCATCCGGTGGTACTTACAGAAGAGCGGATCGTTGACTCGATGTGCTTGTTCTGGCCTTTTTGGTGGCGGAAGCTCGATCATCTTTTCTTGCATCAACTGATCGAATATGGAGGAAACTTCCGAGTCTGGGAAGGGATACTCCTTAGCTTCAAGCTCCTCGAGAGTCATCCTCGGTGGCCGTTGAGGCTGAGGAGGTGGTATGGCGGCTCCTTTGCCTTTGTCCAGCTTGCCACCGATCTTGAGTGGTTTGGAAGTCGAAGCGAGGTCGGTGACGTTGACTTGCTTTGATGCCGCCGGTTCGTCCTCCTCTTCTATCTTCTGGAAGGCTATGGCCTTTGAGTCCCCGCGATTCGCTAAGCTGAGCTCCATGTCGTGAGCCCGAGTTGCCAGTTCTTCGAAGGACCGAGGCTTGATCCCTTTGAGGATGTAGAGCAAGCCCCAGTGCATGCCTTGGGTGCACAACTCGATAGCCGAGTCTTCAGACAAGCGATCTCGCGAGTTTAGCGCAAGGTTTCTCCAGCGATCGATGTAGTCGATCACCGACTCATCCTTCCTTTGCTTGGTAGCAGTAAGCTCGGTCATGCTGACGATGCGCCGAGTGCTGTAGAAGCGGTTGAGGAATTCCCTCTCCATCTGATCCCAGCTATCGATGGATCCTGGAGGAAGATCAACATACCAGTCAAAAGCATTACCTTTGAGTGTGCGAACGAACTGCTTCACCATCTCATCGCCGTATGTGCCGGCGTTGTTGCAAGTTTCGACGAAGTGGGCAATATGTTGCCTTGGATTTCCCTTCCCGTCGAAGTGCTGAAATTTTGGTGGCTGGAACCCGGTAGGGAAGCGCAGCTGCTGGATCCTTGCGGTGTAAGGCTTTGAGTATGCCGCCGTGATCGGAGGTAGGCTGCCGCCGTGGGAACGCATCATGTCAGCCACCAGTGCTTGTATCTGCTGGGCATTCATCGTCGTTGCCATCGAAGGTTGCACGGCCGCCGAGGCAGGCACGGGAGTCGAGGAAAGTACAGGAGTAGTTGCTAGTATTGCCGGGCCAACTTCTGCAAGAGCAGGAGTTGGAGACGGGGCTGGAGCAGCTACTGGAGAAGCAGGAGGTTGACCGAATGTTGCGGCATCCCTGGCACTCAGCCTTTGAAGCAAGGTGTTGATGTGACGATCTTTCTCTTCCATTAGTCGGGTGAGCTGAGCCATGTGTTCACCCATTTGCATGACTTGGAGCTGGAGAGCGGACGGAGGATGATGTCGCAGGACGTCTCGATGTTGCATGCCTGCACCCTCGCCATCGTCGTCGGAGACGTAGTTACGCTGACTTGCTTCTGCTTGATGACGGACGTTTGCCCCCTGCAAAGGAGGTGCAAGGTCCGCTGGAGATCCCGAATGGGCTCTGGGTTGGGGCTGGTCCTCCCCAAATTTCTGGACAGATATTCCAGGATCGAGGCTCATTTCTTCATGCACCAAGGCCTCATTGGCGCTTTGGCGAGCATCTTCGCTAGCAGTTTCTGGCGTGAAGAAGTCCGCAAGAGTTTGAGTACGCCGAGTGTAAACGCGTACTACCGGGGGAACGTTATCCACCGGGTTTTCTGGATCGCCGCGTCGGAGTAGTGGAGACTCGGCGATAGGTGAGAGGCTTGTTGGAGCAAACGTATCGTCGTTCGTTCCGGCCATGGCGAACTTGAAGCAACTCCTTCAAACGTACGGATGAAAGGAGAGGAGGTCCCACCGGGCGTGCCAGAAATCTGTGGTCGCAGAAAAAGATTCGGGTCGTCTTTATTGCGGATCACACGAGATTACAAATTTTCTTTGATCAGGAGATTGTGGGATAGATCCTCTGGAGGGTCCCTTTGATCCGCGTCTCCACGTGGTATTCGTGCGAGAGCTCTGAAGGGGTTGCCCAGGACAGAGGTCTTTACAGGGTGAGGGTTTTTGAGAGGCTAAGGAGTTTCCGCCGTTGATTTTGTCCCGTCCGTGCTTCGCGCTTTCTCGGCTAGGGAGGCTTTGGGCTTCGTTCCTCGGTCTTCGTGTCTTCCTCGATCCTTGCTCGACCTCGGCGTCCTTGATCGTCGGTTCGCGGCGTCGATCGTGTTTTTGGTGTCAGCTTTTGCTTTAGCTTTCGGCTTTGGCGTAGCTTTGGCGTGGCTCTGGCTTTTGCTTCGCTTTGGCGCTTGCGCTTGAACGTAGACGGGTAGAGACTTGCGATGCTTTAGTTCTTCCGGACTTCGCGTCGTATCGGCTAGAACGTGCGGTGCTTTGCTCGTGACCGTCGTAGTTGCTTGGCTTTGGCACGTGCGTTGCTTTAGCGCGGGCTTTACCGGTGCGTTTGCTTTGGCTTCTTGCGTCGGCTTTGACTTTCGCTTCGACTCGATCTTCTTCTCGAACGACTGGCGTTACCTCTTCAAGGCTTCTTTACACTTCCGGCTTCCTTGACGGTTGTGGCGTCGGTCTTGGCTTTTCGGCGGGGGTAGCACCGATGCTCGTGCGACGGTTGTAGCGTCGGCTTTCGTTGATGAAGACGGCGGGTGTAGCACCGGTCTCCGTGCGACGGTTGTAGCGTCGACTTTTGTTGATGAACACGGTGGGGGTAGCACCGGCTTTGGCACGACGGTTGTAGCGTCGGCTTTTGGTTGACGAAGGCGGCAGGGGTAGCACCGGCTTCAGGCTTTCTTCTCCCGGCTTTCTTCTTCGTGCGAGGAGTCGACGCCTTTGCTGAAGACGACGGGTGTTGTCGGCTTCGATCTTCTTCTCCGGCCTTTGCTTATGGCGTCTTCGGAGCTGGTGAAGATCGTTGGAGCGATCGGGTGATGACGGCTCCGGGTCTTCTTCTCCAAGCTTTCTTCTTCGTGCGAGGAGTCGAAGCTTTGATCTCCGAGTGCAAGGTCTTCACGTTGATGAGGACTTGAAGGGCCAAGGACTCCCGTAGGATATGCTTGCCGTGCCTCGTGAAGCCTTCGGTCTTCGAGCGTTGGAGCTTCTCTTGCGAAGCTCTTTCGTCTTCGGCTTTCGGACCTGGCAACGGTTGTGACGTTGACTTCTTCTCCGGGCGTGTTTGGCTTGATTGGAGTTGAAGGCTTCTTTTGGAGATGGCGGGTGTAGCACCGATCTCTATGCGACGGTTGTAGCGTCGGCTTTTGTTGATGAAGACGGCGGTGGTAGCACCGATCTCCGTGCGACGGTTGTAGCGTCGGCTTTGTTGGTGGAGACGGCGGGGGTAGCACCGATCTCCGCACGACGGTTGTAGCGTCGGCTTTGTTGATGAAGACGGCGGGGGTAGCACCGATCTCCGCACGACGGTTGTAGCGTCGGCTTTGTTGGTGAAGACGGTGGGGGTAGCACCGATCTCCGCACGACGGTTGTAGCGTCGGCTTTTGTTGACGAAGACGGCAGGGGTAGCACCGGCTTCAGGCCTTCTTCTCCAAGCTTTCTTCTTCGTGCGAGGAGTCGACGCCTTTGTTGAAGACGACGGGTGCTGTCGGCTTCGATCTTCTTCTCCGGCCTTTGCTTATGGCTTCTTCGGAGTTGATGAAGATCGTTGGAGAAGTCGGGATGACGACGACTCCGGGTCTTCTTCTCCAAGCTTTCTTCTTCGTGCGAGGAGTCGAAGCTTTGATCTTCGAGTGCAAGGTCTTCACGTTGATGAGGACTTGAAGGGCCAAGGACTCCCGTAGGATATGCTTGCCGTGCCTCGTGAAGCCTTCGGTCTTCAAGCGTTGGAGCTCGTCTTTGCAGAGCCTTTTCCTCTTCAGCTTTCGACCCTTGATGCCTTCCCCGACCCCTTCTATTTATAGGCAAAAGGGGGCGGTTGGGGGAGATATTGCTGAAATCTTTTTGTTTCCTCTAATATCTCCCCCCATAACCATCGAGATATTGTTCCCTTATTTGGGGAAACAAACCCGATTCCCTCCTTTTTAGGTGGGGTGGTTATGGGCTAGATGTGACTCGATCTTTAAAGATCGAGTTGTTATTCTTGTTGCACTTTTGGATCGGATGGCGACGCAACGTCATCTTGTCCGTTGGATCGAGGGATCGTCGCGGATCTACGGCTACGTAGACGTCCACGCCACCTCCCCCCGCATCGAGGCGGTTTTGATTTCTTTTTCCTTTCTTTTCTTTTTCTTTTCTTTTCTTTCTCTTTTTCCCTTTCTTTTAGGGCCGGCCCCACCTCTCCATGATGAGGGGGGCACGGTTTTCAAGAGGGGGGACCGGTGGGCCCCCCTCTTTGTGTTCGAGTCGCGGGTCCGGTGGGACCCGTTTGCTTCGAGTTGGGCCATGGTGCGCGGGTTGAGCTTGCACGTGGGCCGAGTGCGCATGCGGGCCATTTGTGTGCGGGCCAAGTTTCGCATGTGGGCCGTTGTGTGTGGGCCGGGTTTCGCATGCGGGCCGTTGTGTGCGGGCCAGGTTTCGCATGCGGGCCGTTGTGTGCGGGCCAGGTTTGCATACGGGCCGTTGTGTGCGGGCCGGGTTTCGCATGCGGGTCGGGTCCAACCCGTGGGCTAATTTCGATGCCCACACACGGCAAGCATATCCTACGGGAGTCCTTGGCCCTTCAAGTCCTCATCAACGTGAAGACCTTGCACTCGGAGATCAGAGCTTCGACTCCTCGCACGAAGAAGAAAGCGTGGAGAAGAAGACCCGGAGCCGTCATCACCCGATCGCTCCAACGATCTTCATCAGCTCCGAAGACGCCATAAGCAAAGGCCGGAGAAGAAGATCGAAGCCGACAACACCCGTCGTCTTCAAAGGCATCAACTCCTTGCACGAAGAAGAAAGCCGGGAGAAGAAGGCCTGAAGCCGGTGCTACCCCTGCCGCCTTCGTCAACAAAAACCGACGCTACAACCGTCGTGTTGAAGTCGGTACTACACCCGCCGTCTTCATCAACAAAAGTCGACGCCACAACCGTCGTACGGGGATCGGTGCTACACCCGCCGTCTTCATCAACAAAAGCCCACGCTACAACCGTCGCACAAGGATCGGTGCTACCCCCACCGAGAAGCCAAGCCGACGCCACAACCGTCGAGGAAGCCGGAAGAATCAAGAAGCCTCGCAGAAGTAGCCTTCGCCGTTCGAGAAGAAGATCGAGTCAAAGCCGAAGCCAAAGCCAACGCAAGAAGCCAAAGCAAACGCACCGGTAAAGCCCGCGCTAAAGCAACGCACGTGCCAAAGCCAAGCAACTACGACGGTTACGAGCAAAGCACCGCACGTTCTAGCCGATACGACGCGAAGTCCGGAAGAACTAAAGCATCGCAAGTCTCTACCCGCCTACGTTCAAGCGCAAGCGCCAAAGCAAAGCAAACGCCAGAGCCACACCAAAGCTACGCCAAAGCCGAAAGCTAAAGCCAAAGCCGACGCAAAAAGCACGATCGACGCCGCGAACCGACGATCAAGGACGCCGAGGTCGAGCAAGGATCGAGGAAGACACGAAGACCGAGGAACGAAGCCCAAAGCCTCCCTAGCCGAGAAAGCGCGAAGCACGGACGGGACAAAATCGACGGCAGAAACTCCTTAGCCTCTCAAAAACCCTCACCCTGTAAAGACCTCTGTCCTGGGCAACCCCTTCAGAGCTCTCACACGAATACCACGTGGAGACGCGGATCAAAGGGACCCTCCAGAGGATCTCTCCCACAATCTCCTGATCAAAGAAAATTTGTAATCTCGTGTGATCCGCAATAAAGACGACCCGAATCTTTTTCTGCGACCACAGATTTCTGGCACGCCCGGTGGGACCTCCTCTCCTTTCATCCGTACGTTTGAAGGAGTTGCTTTAAGTTCGCCATGGCCGGAACGAACGATGATACGTTTGCTCCAACAAGCCTCTCACCTATCGCCGAGTCTCCACTACTCCAACACGGTGATCCAGAAAACCCGGAGGATGTCATTCCCCCGGTAGTACGCGTCTACACTCGGCGTACTCAAACTCTTGCGGACTTCTTCACACCAGAAACTGCTGCCGAAGATGCCCGCCAAGGCGCCAATGAGGTCTTGGTGCATGAAGAAACGAGCCTCAATCCTGGAACATCTGTCCAAAAATTTGGGGAGGACCAGCCCCAACCCCGAGCCCGTTCGGGTTCTCCAGCGGACATTGCACCTCCTTTGCCGGGGGCAAACATCCGTCATCAAGCAGAAGCAAGCCAGCGTAACTACGTCTCCGACGACGATGGCGAGGGTGCGGGCATGCAACATCGAGACGTCCTGCGACATCATCCTCCGTCCGCTCTCCAGCTCCAAGTCATGCAAATGGGTGAACACATGGCTCAGCTCACCCAACTAATGGAAGAGAAAGATCGTCACATCAACACTTTGCTTCAGAGACTGAGTGCCAGGGATGTCGCAACATTCGGTCAACCTCCTGCTTCTCCAGTAGCTGCTCCAGCCCCGTCTCCAACAGAAGTTGGCCCGGCAACACTAGCAACTACTCCTGCACTTTCCTCGGCTCCCGTGCCAGTCTCGGTGGCCGCGCAACCTTCAGTGGCAGCAACTATGAATGCCCAGCAAATACAAGCACTAGTGGCTGACATGATGCGTTCCCACGGCGGCAGCCTACCTCCAATCACGGCGGCATACTCAAAGCCTTACACCGCAAGGATCCAGCAGCTGCGCTTCCCTACCGGGTTCCAGCCACCAAAGTTTCAACACTTCGACGGAAAGGGGAATCCAAGGCAACACATTGCCCACTTCGTCGAGACTTGCAACAACGCCGGCACATACGGCGACGAGATGGTGAAGCAGTTCGTTCGCACCCTCAAAGGTAATGCTTTTGACTGGTATGTTGACCTTCCTCCAGGATCCATTGACAGCTGGGATCAGATGGAGAGGGAATTCCTCAACCGCTTCTACAGCACTCGGCGCATCGTTAGCATGACCGAGCTTACTGCCGTCAAGCAAAGGAAGGACGAATCAGTAATCGACTACATCAATCGATGGAGGAATCTCGCCCTGAATTCACGAGATCGTTTGTCGGAAGACTCGGCTATTGAGATGTGCACCCAAGGCATGCACTGGGGCTTACTCTACATCCTCAAGGGGATCAAGCCTCGGTCCTTCGAAGAACTCGCAACTCGAGCCCACGACATGGAGCTCAGCTTAGCAAATCGCGGGGACTCAAAGACCAAAGACTTCCTGAAGGTGGAAAAGAAAGACAAACCGCCGGCACCCAAATCAAAGCAAGTTAACGTCGCCGACATCGCCTCGGCCTCCAAGCCACTCAAAATCAGCGGTAAGTCGGATCAAGAAAAGGGAGCTGCCATACCACCGCCTCCACCCCAAAGACAGTCAAAGATGACTCTAGAAGAACTTGAGGCCAAAGAGTATCCCTTTCCAGACTCGGAAGTCTCCTCCATGTTCGATCAACTGCTACAAGAAAAGATGATCGAGCTTCCTCCTTCAAAAAGGCCCGAACAGATGCATCGGGTCAACGATCCGCTCTTCTGCAAATACCATCGGCTGGTTAGCCATCCTATTGAGAAGTGTTTCGTCTTCAAAGAAAAGATCATGGCACTCGCAAAGCAAGGAAAAATTGAGATCGACTCCAGCGACGTTGCAACGGCAAACATGACGTCCATCACCTTCGGTTCGTTTCAACCAGTACTCGTTGCTGCCCACCAGAGAAGGCCCAAGTTGCGCATCAACCGCCAAAGACCGATTGCGAAGTTAGCCCCACGACGGAAAATCTCAAGACGACAGCAGTACGCTCCTAAGCTCGCTGAGGAAGAAACGTCACTGCCCTGGGGGCAACCGTCGCTTACGTCGACGTCTCTCTCAAACAAAGCTATGTCCCAACGAAATCTCCAGACAAGGTACGAGCAAGGGGACCCGGAGGTCGGTCTGTTAGGCCAGCCTTCAGGTAAATTCGACTACTACGTCCTCTATTCCAGACCTTCGCCTGTTTCAATAGAAGAAATCAAGCCCACCGGCTGGGAGTCAGAAGGCGAACCACCAAGGTCCCCAGAGGAGCAAGGCTCCCTGACTCATGGAGAACCCACAAATCTCCAGACAAGGTACGAGCAAGGAGACCCGGAGGTCGGTCTGTTAGGCCAGCCTTCAGGTAAATTCGACTACTACGTCCTCTATTCCAAACCTTCGCCTGTCTCAATAGAAGAAATCAAGCCCACCGGCTGGGAGTCAGAAGGCGAACCACCAAGGTCCCCAGAGGAGCAGGTCTCCCCGACCCATGAAGGACCTACCGCTCCCACTCCAGAGCTTCACCTTGGTAACGAAGAATCCACTGATGAAGATGCATGGGTCATGTTGCCTCGCAGACGAAGGCCATGGATGCCAAGAAGTCGCAAGTTCGATCGGGTAACAAGAAAGCTTCCGGAACGAAGAACTTACAAAAAGAAAAGCAAAGCTCCAGGAAGGAAGGCATTCAAAGTATCGCCAGCAGATCCTGATGATCTCCTCCTGCAAAACCCTCCAGAACCGACAACGTTGCAAGAGTTCTTCCCCGATTACTTCCTCCCAGCTAATCAGCAGCACGAAGCCTCCTGTTGCATGGTTGAGATTCACGTAGCGCCGGAAGAAGAAGATAGGATCAAGCCTTCCAAAGAAAGCAACACCGACAACGAGGAGGATGATTCCGACAAAGATAGTACTGCTGCTTACGATGAGGCAATCCTGCACTTGCCACTCATAGAAGCACTACACCTCCCAGAGAAAGCTCGCCTAGCAATGGCCGAGGCTTTGACAGACCCAGACAGCTACAAAAGAAAGAAGAAAAACGCCGAGAAGGACAAAACTATTGTCTCATGTTACGCAGCAATAACTTTCTCGGACGAAGATCTGCAACTCGAAGCACGACTGCACAATCGACCTGTCTACGTCTCGGGATACATCAACGAGAAGCCGGTAAATCGAATCCTGTTGGACTGTGGCTCCGCTGTCAACATCATGCCTATCCAGACAATGCGCCAGCTCGGCATCACCACCGACCAGCTCTCACAAAGCCAGCTGGTCATTCAAGGGTTCAACCAAGGAGGACAGTCCACCATAGGGATCATTCGTCTAAAACTCTCCATCAGTCAACTTGACACGACGGTTCTTTTCCACGTCATTGACTGTCAAACATCATATCACCTCTTGCTGGGAAGACCGTGGCTGCACGAAAACGGTGTCGTAGTGTCTACCTGGCACCAATGCCTCAAGTACTACGAGGAAGGTCTGGAGAAGTGCATTGTTGCAGACGACAAACCATTCAATGAGGCTGAAGCGTACCTCGCCAATGCCAAGTTTTACCAAGCAAAGGACCTTGTCGCAGAAGTCCTTCCAGCTAAAGCTCCTCGAACTCAGAAAGCTAAAAGGATGGAGCAGGAAGAAGCTCTGCCAACTCCAGATCCAGTACCACTATCTAAGGCGATACGCGAAGTCAAAGAAGTGCTAGCGCCGAGACGAAGAATGCGCATCAGCTCCAAGCCAAGATCCATGAAGCACACTCCATTACCTGCCCAAGCTACGACAGTCTTACGCCTCACGCCTCAGTGGCTTCGCAAAGATGAACCACCACCTTTTGCCTCGCCAAAAGGGATGGTCCAGCCGCTATCAGAAGCTAATGTCATCACTCTGCAAGAGATGACACTGCCACTACCCAGCTTGGGGCAAGCTTCAAGTTCGCCAAAACCCATCAATCCCTTCGAATCCAGCCAACTCACATTCAAGCCAAAAGGAAGCTGCTGTTCAAAGCTGGCTACGACAAAGACAGTGCTGCACATATGAGTACGCTCCTGCCAGCTCCAATACCACACGGGATGACTAAGACTCAAGCTCATTTACTCCAGGGTGGCGAGCAGATCCCACCAAATCGGCGAGGCATCGGCTCTCGTCAAACCCCGATGGTCATCAAAATAACAGGAGAAAAGACCTTCACCTCTAACTACATTGAGGTGAAGTTGGTGGATGAAGCGAAAGAAGGATCGTCAGCCTCCGATGCACGCTCCACCAATATCATTCATCCCGCTACAAAGGGCGCCAAAAGAAGGCGATATCAAGCTCGGCGTCGGACCATACCTCAAAAGCAAAGGAAGAGCGTCAAAAACCAGGCAAGTCAAAACCCAATATCAGTATTCAAAAGACTTGGGCCAATCGGGCAAGCAAAGCAAAGGTCAGTATTCGACCGTTTGGGAAAGCCACCCACTGAGGTGAGAAAAATCATTCCCACCCACCCACCCAAATTTTTTCAAACTGCCGATGTTCCCAATATCATTCTGGTCTCTCTTAATCATATCACAATTGCCGACTCCTCGGTCGACGTCACTTCTACTTCGGACGACGAGTTGCCTGATGCACCGCCAGTCCTCGAAGAAGGGGGCAATCTACCGTCGACGATCTGAAAGAAATCAACTTGGGGACACAGGAGGATCCTCGACCCACATTCGTAAGTGCACTCCTGACTCCCGAAGAGGAGGCCGCGTACATCAAGCTACTCCAAGAATACAGAGATGTCTTCGCATGGTCCTATAAGGAAATGCCGGGACTTGACCCCAAGATTGCAGTACACCAGCTTGCTGTCAAACATGGAGCTAGCGCCATCAAGCAAGGACAAAGACGTTACCGGTCGGAACTGGTACCGCAAATAGAGGGCGAAGTCAACAAGCTCATTGAAGCCGGCTTTATCCGAGAAGTTAAGTATCCAACGTGGATCTCCAGCGTGGTCCCAGTCAAGAAGAAGAACGGCCAGATCGGAGTATGCGTGGACTTCAGGGACTTAAACAATGCATGCCCCAAAGATGACTTCCCACTGCCAATCACAGAACTAATGGTGGATGCAACAACAGGCCATGAAGCACTAACCTTCATGGATGGATCCTCAGGCTACAACCAGATCCGGATGGCACCCAAAGACGAAGAGCTTACGGCATTCCACACGCCAAAAGGGATCTACTGCTACAAAGTCATGCCTTTCGGCTTGAAGAACGCAGGAGCCACTTACCAACGAGCCATGCAAAAAAATTTCGACGATATCCTTCATCAGTATGTAGAATGCTACGTCGACGACCTCGTGGTAAAATCAAGACAAAAGTCAACACATCTTCAAGACCTCGAGCTAATCTTCAAGCGACTTCGAAGGTACCAGCTCCGCATGAACCCGCTTAAATGTGCATTTGGGGTCTCCTCTGGAAAGTTTCTCGGCTTTGTCGTACGCCATCGAGGCATCGAGATAGATCAATCCAAAATAGATGCTATCCTCAATATGCCAATCCCGAAAACCGTGCGAGACCTCCGAGGTCTCCAGGGCCATCTAGCATATATCAGAAGGTTCATCGCCAACTTAGCTGGAAAATGTAGGCCCTTCAGTCGCCTCATGAAGAAAGGAGCAGCATTCAAGTGGGATGAAGCTTGTCAGGAAGCCCTCCAAAACATCAGGGATTACTTACTCAAGCCCCCGGTTCTGACAGCACCAGTTCAAGGAAAGCCATTGGTCCTTTACATCAGCGCCCAGGAGCAGTCCTTGGGGGCACTCCTGGCTCAAGACAACGAGCTAGACAAGGAAACAACATGCTACTATTTGAGCCGCACTCTCATCGGCGCGGAGCTAAACTACTCCCCGATTGAGAAGGTCTGTCTGGCGCTCATCTTCGCTACAAAAAAGCTGCGACACTATATGTTAGCTCACGCCATCGGGCTCATCTCAAAAGCCGATCCGCTCAAATACATCATGTCGAGACCAGTGCTCTCCGGACGTCTGGCCAAGTGGGCTTTGCTCCTCCTTGAGTTTGACATCACCTTTGTCCCTCGTAAAGCGGTCAAGGGTCAAGCTCTCGCAGACTTCTTAGCAGAATACCCCCTTCCAGCAGAATGGGAACTATCGGAAGATCTCCCAGACGAAGAAGTATTCTGCATCGACATCGCCCCTTCTTGGAAAATGTTCTTCGACGGTGCGGCCAAGCAAGATGTAGCAGGAGCGGGAGTTATCTTTGTCACACCAAACGACGAAGTACTTCCCTTCTCGTTTCTACTATCAGAGCCATGCTCCAACAACAGGGCGGAATATCAAGCTCTGATCATTGGCCTCGAACTCGCCAATGATATGAAACTTCAAGGGCTCACAATTTTCGGCGACTCTCAACTCGTCATTCAGCAAATATTGGGGGCATACGAGGTCAACAAAGAAGATCTCGTGCCATTGCACCTACGAGCCCTGAAACTCCTTGGTACACTCAAAGATGCTTCAATCCAGCATGTTCCCAGAAACCTCAATCAGCAGGCTGATGCGCTTGCAAATTTGGCGGCTACACTTCCGTTCCCAGAAAAAAGCCAACTCATCATCCCTATCTGTAAGAGAATGGTGATCACCGAGGAGGACCTCCCTATGGGAATCCCGGACCAAGTCAATACAGTACACGTTTTCGTGACCGACGAGCTAGACTGGAGACAACCATTCATAGACTTTCTTGTCCACGGGAAACTCCCTGAAGATCCGAAGCGTAAGGTCGACATTCGCCGACGGTCTCTGAAATTCTTCCACTTCAACAACGAGTTGTACCGTCGAAGCTACGATGGTGCGCTCCTGAGGTGTCTTGCAAAAGAAGAAGCGGAAACAGCACTAGAAGAAGTCCATGCCGGGATCTGTGGCTCACATCAGTCCGGTCCAAAGCTGCACTTCCGCATCAGGTGGATGGGGTACTACTGGCCCACTATGATCAAGGACTCCCTCGAGTTTGCAAAAAGATGCCACACTTGCCAGCTGCATGGCGACTACATCCGTCAGCCTCCGGAACCTTTGCATCCAACCATCGCATCATGGCCCTTCGATGGATGGGGACTCGATATTGTCGGTCCGCTACCCAAGTCATCCAAGCAGCATCTTTATATCCTGGCGGCAACAGATTACTTCTCCAAGTGGGCTGAGGCAGTACCATTGCGAGAAGTTACCAGGCACTCTGTCATCAACTTCATCCAGAGCGACATCATCTTCCGGTACGGCATCCCTCGCTATATCGTTACGGATAACGGGAAGCAATTCAAGAACGCCGCTGTCAGCCAATTCTGCGCCAAGTTCGATATCAAGCAAAGGTGTTCAACCATGTACAACGCCTCTGCCAACGGCCTAGCTGAAGCTTTCAACAAAACACTCTGCAAACTTTTGGAGAAAGTCGTCTCAAAGTCGAAGAAAGACTGGCATGAACGCATGGGTGAAGCGCTATGGGCATATCGCACCTCTTTTCGCACGCCAACACAGGCAACTCCGTACTCGCTGGTATACGGAGTAGAAGCTGTCCTCCCACTTGAACTCCAGATCCCGTCACTCAAGATAGCCGTCCAGGAAGGCCTCGTCAATGGCGACAACGCTCAACTTCGCCTAGCAGAATTGGAAGCCCTGGATGAAAACCGCCTCGAAGCCCAGCAACGCCTGGAATGCTACCAAGCCAGGCGGACCCGAGCCTTCAACAAAAGGATTCGCCCTCGATCCTTCCAAAAAGGAGAATTGGTGCTCGCAGTCAAACGCCCCATCATCCTTTCACATCGAGGAGGAAAGAAGTTCGACGCCAAGTGGGATGGACCTCACGTTGTCAAAGAAGTCTACTCCAACGGCGCATATCTTCTCACCACGCCAGAAGGGCTTACACTCGGCCCCATCAATGGCAAGTACCTCAAAAGGTACTATGCCTAAAAGCAGGGCTGCTTTCCTTCCAAAAAAAAAAAGGAACTACGTGTGACTTGATCCCTCTCAGTAGGGTACGTAGGCAGCCTGTAAAGGTTCAGTCCAAACAAAAGAAAAACACAACCAAACTCTGCCATTCCAGAAGACAAGTCCAAAAAAATAGATGCATGATATTAAGTTATTACCAGATAAAGAAAAACAGAACTACAAGTCTACAAGTCTGTTCAGCAAAAATGACAAGAAAGAAAAGGAAATGCGACATTGCTAGTAAAGCGAATTAAGTTCTTTGAGACGATGGAGCAGCTCGCCGTCAGTAACCTCCATGCGCTGCAACTCTGAAGACCGAGAAGCTACCCGCTCCCGATGCGTCACCAGCTCGATACGCTGCTTTGCCAAGTCTGCTCCAGAAGACTTCTCGATCGTCTCAGCTTTCTCGAAAGATGCGCGAGCAGCCTCTAGCTTCTTCTGCGCCCGAACAAGGCTCGCAGTGGCAAGTGCATGCTGCGCCTCCAGTCGACGCTCCTCGTCCTCGGCCTTTGCCAGTATCAGGGGGAGGTCATCTTCCATCGAAGCCCGTTTCAAGCAATGAGCTTCACTATCCGCCAAGAGAACACGCATCTGTGCCTCAAACAAAGAGCCATCTACCTGGAAGGCCGCCAGGTTCTTGCAAAACTCAGGCCCCTCAAGAACCCACCAGCTGCTCAAAGCGTCAAAGCCCTCTTCCTGGAAGGGTGCGAGCGTCGTCTGGATATACTTCCGATAGCTCTCCAAAAGAAGCACAGAGAGAAGGTCTCGCGAACTGCACTTTCTCCTGTCAGCCTCTGAGTGCACAGGCAAGGTGGGCTCCGGTCCTGAAGACTCAAGTGTAGGAACCGCCTCCTGGACCATCGCCGTGATTTTTTTTTTTTTTTAGAAAACCCTCTCAGTGGATGAGGGGGGGTTCGGCCTAGACCCCTACCAGTTCATTAAAAAGAGCTAAGAAAAGATCTTACAGTCAAGTGAGCAAAAAATCAAAAAAGGTTACAAATAATATTGTCTAGTTGTTCAAGCTTCTTCCCTTGAAGGACTACTTTCCATTGCAGCAATCTTCTCTTGATAGCCAACCGAACCTGGCCTAGAGACATTTTGGCCTTACGGAAAATCCTGTTGTTGCGTTCTATCCAGATGCTCCAGCAAACAGCCATAACTAGGAAGTCCCAGCTGTGCCGCAAGCGATTTTTAATTCTCTTTCTTCCTCCAAACTGTCCACATAGAAAAAACAGAGCCTGGGGTCCCAGAAATCTTCATACCTCTCTTTAAGTGGTCCCAGATTCCCTTAGAAAATGGGCAGTGAATAAAGAGGTGGTTAGTATTTTCTTTGGCCTGACCGCAAAGCACACACGTTGTGTCGGAAATGTTGGTGTTCCCCCTGCTTTGAAGGTTGGCTCTCGTAAGGAGCTTCTTCTTGGTCATTAGCCACATGAATATGCGGATCTTCAGAGGCACTCTAGACTTCCAAAGATGATTGGCTATCGGACAGATAACACCCCCCTTGTTGATGAAGTTGTAGAAGGATTTAGAAGAGAACCTGCCCGAGGATGACAAACGCCATGTCACCTCATCTTCCTCTTCATTAATGGAGAGCAGTTGTAAAAGGCTTTCCAATTCCCTCACCTGGTAGAGGAGGAAGTCTGGAATATTCCGTCGGAATTTGATGTTCCAGATTGTCCTATTGTCTCGAAGGACACACTGCGATCTAACAGAGCAAGACTTCGACCAAGCGAGATCGTACAGATCCGGGTACCAGTTCTTCAGACAGCCTTCGACTAACCACCTGTCCTCCCAAAAGAGAGTAGATTTCCCGTTGTGGATAGCCAAACTAGTACCACATTTATAAATATTACCAATTTTCTGAATGCCCTTCCAAAACGGAGAGATCTTGCCGGAAGCTCTACTTCTCATCTGTAAAGGTTTGAAGCGTTTGAAATACCGTCCCCTGATCACAGCGCTCCAGATGTCTCCTTGATCTCGTTGGAGTCTCCACCACCACTTACCCAACAGAGCTTTATTGTGATCAGCAAGGTTGATGACTCCCAAGCCCCCTTCTTCTCTGGACTTGCAGACCGCGCCCCAATTAACCAGATGGTAAGCTTTAGAGTTGGGATCTGCTCCCTTCCAAAGGAAGCGGCTACGGATAGTATCAATTTTTCTAATCACCCACTTCGGCATTAAGAAGGAGGAGTGGTACGAGGGGATAAGGGTCAGAACAGCGTTAACCAGAGTCAATCTGCCTCCTAGAGAGAGATGCTTCCCCTGCCAACCCATAAGTCTAGTCTCCACACGCTCAATGACTTTGAACCAGTCGCTTCTGAGAAGTTTCGCCGAAGACAAAGGAAGGCCGAGATACTTGGTAGGAAGGGAGTCTAGTTTACAGTTCAGAATAGCCGAGAGGGAAGTAGCCGAAGCTGTATTCTCCCCCAGATAGAAGAGAGAGGTCTTAGAAAAATTAATCTTCAGACCTGAAACGACTTCCAACGAATAGAGGAGGATCTTTAACAAACTGATCTGCTCCTTCTTAGCTTTGCAGAAGATGATCGTGTCAACGGAACCACCGGAGCCGAAGGAGGAGGCACAGGCAAACCTTCCGACAAAACGACTGCGGGAGTAGCCTCTGCCGGAGTACCGGACCTAGCTGGAGGAGTCTGTTCTCTCCCTACACTGGAGACTTCATCCTCCTCCCCAAAGCCCAACTGCTCCACGTCAATATCATCTAGGTTGACAGCACTGCCGGCAAAATCTGCTCCACACGCTCCCAAAAGCTCCAAGTTATCCCAGGGAACATCCAGCCCGCCACCTTCAATCTTGCTCTGAGGGGAGAGCACTCCTGCCCAACTCCCTTCGGGGCAGACTCGCAGTCCGGTCCAGCAGACCCTGCCAAAATAAGAGCTGGACAACTCAGCCAACGAAGTAAGAGTACAAGCACAGAAATTCATGAAACACTAAAAACAAGGTATACCTGCAGCATCCGAAGAAGATACCCCAGAAGGAGGGATTACCTCATCGGCAAAAAGCCCTGGCTCTCCCTCTCGAGCTGATCCTGCCTCGCCAGCACCAGTCAAAGCTGCCTCACACAAGAGGTCCAACTTTCTCCTCTTGGGAGAAGCACACCCACTCCAAGAAGCCTGAGTCTCAGGAAGACTCTGAACCTTGGAGGACGGAGCCATCTCAACTTCTTGCACAGAAAGTGAAGCCTGGGAAGTACTCTCTCGACGGCCACAAGATTTCTCTGACCATCGCTCCTCGGACCAGAGACGGCGATCCTCTGACCCCGCCAGAGAGTCAAAAGGAAAGTCAGCCCGCTCGCTGCTAGCAAGGACGTCTAGCGGAAGGCCAGCCAAGAGGGGAAGCACTGACCCGTTGACCCAGCGGTGATACTCAGGAGTTGCGGCATCCTTGCCGCCCGACTTAATCCCCGGTGAGAAAGTACACCCAGTAAATCGATCGTAAAGCGCTCCCCAGAGGCGGTACGCCTCCTGCGGAGTGTAACGTAACCGCAGGCGCAAAGAAGTCCCAGGCAACTCCTGCCGAAAACCCTGCTGACGAGCAAACCGGTGGGGAGAGTACCGGGCCACCTCCACTACATCCCCACGGCGCCAAACAAGATACCCAGGCCTGCAACTCACCATGCTCCAGTACAAAGGCTCGGACATCTCCGCCCCATCACACACCAGGGATTTCATAGAAGGCGCAAGTGCATTTTCCGATACAAATTCAAAGTCAGAAGGGCCCATGCGTCGCAAACACTCTCGGGCACTAGGCTTCGGACGCTCCCATGCGTAATAGGCGTTCATCACACCTCCCACACAAGGAAGGAAGGGCACCGAGGTCGAAGGTCCACGCGCCGCGAAGGTCCCCTTCGGAAAGTGGAGCCCAATCCAACCATAGAGGTAATGCAGGGGGCAAAAGGAACTGGCTCTGCCTACTTCCCCTCTTGCATTACCCGCACTCGATAAACTCCAATAGGTGCCGCTAAGCCCGCCGTACAACGAGCAGAGGATCGCCGGCGCCAGGTTAAGAAACTCTCCAGTCACCATCCGAGCAGCTGCAAGGAAGGTCCCAGGGCGTACCACATCCCCTTCCCAGGGTAAAGCAAAGCGGCAGAGAAAAAGTACTAACCCCGCTGACCAGTAAACAGCACGCCAGTCATTGCTGCATTCTTCAAGTCTCAAGACTTCCCAGGGGCGTTGCGCCTCGGCCATGGAGCACCACTCTTTCTTCAGAGATTCGATCGGTCGCCGGAAGGTGCCAGGCGCCGGTCTCTTTGACGAGGCATATCTCCACATCAGGTGACTCGAAGGGGGAGCGTGACGATACTCTCCTCGAAACCAGAAGTCCACCCAATCCGAGTGAAGTACCCGGTCTGACCGCTCGCGCGCCGCTATAATAGCATACGCCTTAAAAAGCAAAAGGCAGAAGCTAGGAGACTCGTCTGGGTCCGTCAAAACCTCCAGAGAAGGAACCTCCTCCTGATAGTAGCTCCGAACTTCTGGACACCCAGAGATGACGTGCACGTCACGAAGGGTGATCCCGATTTCACCAGCTCCAGTCAAAAGGGTATTGGTCTCGGGGCACCACTGCTCACACAGAGCCCGGTACATACCGTCCGGTCGACTGTACTCCCAACAAGCTGGCTCCACAAACCTCGCCAAACGTTCCATCCCTGGCTCTGCCTCCAACGCGCCGGACAGCTCTTTCATCCAGTCCCGAAAACCCCCCAGATACGTGACATCTCCACGCGATTGAATCCCCACACCCCATCGCGTACGGCGGGAGCATATCTTCAAAGCAACAACAGGGACCGGAACTGACTCCTCACCAGTGTGGTGGAACGGCAACCCCAAGCTCGGCCGAACGATTTGCCGGGAAGATCCTTCGTCAGTGAGGATACGCTCGCCAAGTTTCAACACTCGACAAGAGCCGTCGGTCACGCCGTCCTCGCAAACTCTCTCGTGCGTCAAAAGCTGAAGTACTGACAGTCCGGTCTCCTGTCTCAAAGCACGGTGGTGGAAGACCTGCGCGAAAGGAAAGCGAAGATGCGTACTCCCGTGGGAGACCGCATCAACGACCCAGCCAGAACTCGGAAAGCTCTCGTAAGGACGAGACCTGAAAAAGAAAGAAGACAAAGCCCAAGTTAGATAGATTCCGAAACAGAGAAGTCGGGGGGGCCTTGAGCAAATAAAAAAAGAAGAGAGGGGGGTCACAACAAAAAGCCACGACCCTCTCCTCCTCTCTCCTGTTAAAACTAGCAGGGGGGGCCCTTGAGCAAATAAAGAAAAATAGAGGGGGGTCACAGCAAAAAAGCCACGACTCTCTCTCCTCTCTCCTGTTAAAACTAGCAGGGGGGGCCCTTGAGCAAATAAAGAAAAATAGAGGGGGGTCACAGCAAAAAAGCCACGACTCTCTCTCCTCTCTCCTGTTAAAACTAGCAGGGGGGGCCCTTGAGCAAATAAAGAGAATAGAGGGGGGGTCACGGCAAAAAGCCGCGACCCTCTCCTTCTCTCTCCTGTTAAAATTAGCGGGGGGGGCTTTGAGCGAATAAAGAAAATAGAGGGGGGTCATGGCAAAAAAGCCACGACCCCCTCTCTCTATCTCTTCTATTTTTACATGCAGGGGGGGGGGTGCGTCGTCCCCGACCAGCACCGGCCGCGCCGCACCCCGCCGGCCCCCGCGGCCCCCGCAGCCCCGGCCGCCTACACCGCCGGCCTCCGCGCGCCCGCCTGCGCTCTCCTCCGCGCCCTGCCGCTCCGGCCCACGGCCCCGCCCGCGCCCTGCGCCCGCGCCTCCGGCCCCCGCGCAGCGTGCCGCTCCGGCCCCCGCGGCCCCCGCAGCCCCGGCCGCCTACACCGCCGGCCTCCGCGCGCCCGCCCGCGCTCTCCTCCGCGCCCTGCCGCTCCGGCCCACGGCCCCGCCCGCGCCCTGCGCCCGCACCTCCGGCCCCCGCGCAGCGTGCCGCTCCGGCCCCCGCGCCCTGCCGCCCTGCGCCCGCACCTCCGACCCCCGCGCAGCGTGCCGCTCCGGCCCACGGGCCCTGCCGCTCCGGCCCACGGCCCCACCCGCGCCCGCCGCTCCGCGCCCCTTCTCCAGCCCACGCGCCGGCCGCATATCGCAGCCCCCGGCCGCGTCCCACCTCCAGTCCCCCCGCGCGCCGGCCGCCACAGCAGCCCCCGGCCGCGCCTCGCACCCTCCGGCCCGCAGCCCCGGCCGCGCCTCGCGCCACCGGCCACCGCACCGGCCCACGCCCACCATGCGAAGAAGAAGAAGAAGAAGAAGAAGGAGGAGGAGGAAGAAGACGCGCCTCGCTTGCGACCCTCCGCCGTCCACGGGCCGGCGGTCTTCCCTCCTCCGCAAACCCCATGGCGTCACCATCTTCATCCTCCTCGGCATCGTTGCGAAGCAAGAAACCCTAGCAGAGCTCTCGACTCCAAGCCGCCGGGAATTGCCAATAATGAAGAGAAACAAAAACGGGGGGCCTTTTAAAGACCTAATCCCACACGAATACGCGACTCAAGTCCAAGCGCTACGCGTTTCCCGCGGGCGCATTCGAACTTGAGGGGGCACTTGTGGGCATCGAAATTAGCCCACGGGTCGAACCCGATTTTTACACGAAAAATAGGCCCGCACCCAACGGCCTTCGGGTCAAACCCGACTCGCTCATGCAACTTGGGCCCGCACACAATGGCCCGTATGCGAAACCCGGCCCGCACACAACGGCCCGTATGCGAAACCCGGCCCGCACACAACGGCCCGCATGCGAAACTCGGCCCGCACACAACGGCCCGTATGCGAAACCCGGCCCGCACACAACGGCCCGCATGCGAAACTCGGCCCGCACACAACGGCCCGTATGCGAAACTCGGCCCGCACACAACGACCCGCGTGCGAACTCGGCCCACGTGCGAACTCAATTTGCTCGCCATGGCCCGACCCAAAGCAAACAGGTCCCACCGGACCCGCAACTCGGACACAAAGAGGGGGGCCCACCGGCCCCCCCTTCTAGAAAACCGTGCCCCCCTCCTCATGGAGAGGTGGGGCCGGCCCTAAAAGAAAAAAAAAAGAAAAGAAAAAGAAAAAGAAAAAGAGAAGAAAAGAAAAGAAAAGAAAGGAAAAAGAAATCAAAACCGCCTCGATGCGGGGGGAGGTGGCGTGGACGTCTACGTAGCCGTAGATCCGCGACGATCCCTCGATCCAACGGACAAGATGACGTTGTGTCGCCATCCGATCCAAAAGTGCAACAAGAATAACAACTCAATCTTTAAAAGATCGAGTCACATCTAGCCCGTAACCACCCCAACTAAAAAGGAGGGGATCGAGTTTGTTTCCCCGAATCAGGGAACAATATCTTGATGGTTATGGGGGGAGATATTGGATGAAACAAAAAGATTTCAGCAATATCTCCCCCAACCGCCCCCCTTTGCCTATAAATAGAAGGGGTGGGGGAAGGCACAAGAGGTCCGAAAAGCTGAAGACGAAAGAGCGCTACGAAGAAGCTCCAACGCTTGAAGACCGAAGGTTTCACGAGGCACGGCAAGCATATCCTACGGGAGTCCTTGGCCCTTCAAGTCCTCATCAACGTGAAGACCTTGCACTCGGAGATCAGAGCTTCGACTCCTCGCACGAAGAAGAAAGCGTGGAGAAGAAGACCCGGAGCCGTCATCACCCGATCGCTCCAACGATCTTCATCAGCTCCGAAGACGCCATAAGCAAAGGCCGGAGAAGAAGATCGAAGCCGACAACACCCGTCGTCTTCAAAGGCATCAACTCCTTGCACGAAGAAGAAAGCCGGGAGAAGAAGGCCTGAAGCCGGTGCTACCCCTGCCGCCTTCGTCAACAAAAACCGACGCTACAACCGTCGTGTTGAAGTCGGTACTACACCCGCCGTCTTCATCAACAAAAGTCGACGCCACAACCGTCGTACGGGGATCGGTGCTACACCCGCCGTCTTCATCAACAAAAGCCCACGCTACAACCGTCGCACAAGGATCGGTGCTACCCCCACCGAGAAGCCAAGCCGACGCCACAACCGTCGAGGAAGCCGGAAGAATCAAGAAGCCTCGCAGAAGTAGCCTTCGCCGTTCGAGAAGAAGATCGAGTCAAAGCCGAAGCCAAAGCCAACGCAAGAAGCCAAAGCAAACGCACCGGTAAAGCCCGCGCTAAAGCAACGCACGTGCCAAAGCCAAGCAACTACGACGGTTACGAGCAAAGCACCGCACGTTCTAGCCGATACGACGCGAAGTCCGGAAGAACTAAAGCATCGCAAGTCTCTACCCGCCTACGTTCAAGCGCAAGCGCCAAAGCAAAGCAAACGCCAGAGCCACACCAAAGCTACGCCAAAGCCGAAAGCTAAAGCCAAAGCCGACGCAAAAAGCACGATCGACGCCGCGAACCGACGATCAAGGACGCCGAGGTCGAGCAAGGATCGAGGAAGACACGAAGACCGAGGAACGAAGCCCAAAGCC
The DNA here is from genome assembly GCA_947650365.1 of Chamaelirium japonicum. Lineage (NCBI taxonomy): Eukaryota > Viridiplantae > Streptophyta > Magnoliopsida > Liliales > Melanthiaceae > Chamaelirium > Chamaelirium japonicum. The sequence continues at coordinate 19,893,476 of OX393549.1, forward strand.
TCCCTAGCCGAGAAAGCGCGAAGCACGGACGGGACAAAATCGACGGCAGAAACTCCTTAGCCTCTCAAAAACCCTCACCCTGTAAAGACCTCTGTCCTGGGCAACCCCTTCAGAGCTCTCGCACGAATACCACGTGGAGACGCGGATCAAAGGGACCCTCCAGAGGATCTCTCCCACAATCTCCTGATCAAAGAAAATTTGTAATCTCGTGTGATCCGCAATAAAGACGACCCGAATCTTTTTCTGCGACCACAACATGAAACCAAAAATAGATGCAACAGGTGCAGGACCCCAAATGTCAGAATGAACTAAATCAAATAAAACATCAGATTGGGAAGCACTAGCAGAGAAGGGAAGAGCTAAATGTTTGGCCAGTCTACAACCCGTACAAACAGAGAGAGGGGAGAAGGACGATCGACCCAAAGTGCCTGAACGGAAAACGCTTTTGAGTCGATCACTCGATATATGACCTAACCTTCTGTGCCACAGGTCGGCATCAGAAGTAACAGACATGACAGACGCAACAGGAACAGAAGACACATGTAGATGGTCCAACTGGTAAAGTCCTCCTGCTCTACGGCCCAGCCCAATCCTCTGACCTATCCGCGAATCCTGCACAACACAAGCAGAAGGGGTGAAGGTGACAGTCAGTCCAGAGTCGCAAAGAGAGCTGATAGAAATCAGATTAATGTTAAGACGGGGGGCATGATGGACATGGGGCAGGGTCAGGCGACCAGAAGGATCAGAGGTAGTGGTGATGGATCCACATTGCGGAATAGGGACTAAAGTCCCATCCGCAGTACGAACCTCTAGGTGAGTGGGAGTAGAAGAACAGTCAGTGAGTACAGTGGAGTCAAAGGTGAGATGACAGGAGGCACCCGAATCGAAGATCCATGGAGCAGTAGTACCAGAGGTGGCAGACAAGCCGTGAGCAGTCGCGGAGCCGGTGGAGGCTAGGTGGCGAAGGAGGAGCTCCTCGAGGCGCTGAAGACGATCCAGCTCAGGTGCTGAAGAAGGTGCAGTGGTAGCAGTGGAGAGCGTCGAGGGCTCTACAGTAGCGGCTGTACCACCAAAGTGGCGGAAGGAGGATGGACCACGTCCACGGCTCCGTCCACCTCGACTGCCTCGTCGATCGTCCCGGGAAGCAGGAGCCCAGCGTGATGCTTTCTCATCCGGACCCCAGGGGGGTTGCGTGGAGGACGTGTAGGACATTCACGCTTCATGTGTCCGGGCTCCTTGCAGTAGTGACAGAAAACAGCCTCATCGGAGAACCCGGCCGCCAGGACGGTGTCGGAGCTAGGAGCAAGTGGAGGAGGACGAGTGCCCTGAGTCTGAAGGCGTGTCTCCTCATCGACCAAGGCGAGCAGAGCATCCTCTAGCCGAGGGAGTGGCTCACGGTGCAGGAGCTGAGCAGCGATGAGAGCAAAGTCCGACCGAAGCGCTGCCAGGAACTGGTGCAGGTGGCCCTCATCAAGGTAACGCTGGAAATCTCTAGAGCGTGGGCAAGCACACCGCTCCGGGATCAGGGAGTCCAGCTCATGCCAGTAGGCACTCATCAGACTGAAGAAGTCTTGAATCGTACGCTCCCCCTGACGAGCAGACTGCAAGTCACAGATAAGCTGATGCCAGCAGGCGCCATCGCGCGGGAGAAACTAGTCCCGAAGATACTCCCACATCGCGCGCGCTGTGGGAAGACGGCCGATGGGAGCAAGTAGCGGACGAGCAACGGAGTCCAGGAGATAGGCCCGGATGGCTTGATCGTAGCGCCGCCATGTGAGAGCAGCAGCCGTGGCTGCTGTGGGAGTAATCGTGATGGTAGCAGTCGCAGCAGAAGACGCGGCACTGCTGGTGACAGAAGAGGAGCCGGAGAGAGCAACTGGAGGAGGATCATCACCGGTGATATGTTACCCCACAGATCACAACTGGAGAGCGCGGCCTCGACGGTGAGCGACCAATCAGGCCAGTCGCTGGCCGAGGACAACTGAAAGGCGACCGCCTTTAGCGGTGGAGAAATCGCAACGACGGACGGCACGGAAGGAGAAGCCATGGAGGAGGCTCAAAAGAGAGGGGATTCGGGAGAGGCGATCGAAGGGAGGGGAGGGGTCGGGGGGGTCGGGCGGGCGGAGGAGAGGTCGGGGGCCGGGCGGGCGGAGGGGGGGGGGGGGTCGGGAGGGTCGGGCGGGTGGAGGGGAGGGTTGCCGGGTGGAGGGGGGGTCGGGAGGACCGGGCAGGTGGAGGGGAGGGGTCGGCGGGGTCGGACGGTCATAGAGGAGGGGTCGGGGGGGCCGGGCGGGTGGAGGGGAAAGATCGGGGGGGTCGGACGGGCTGAGGGGAAGGGTCGGGGGGGTCGGGCAGGTGGAGGGGAGGGGTCGGGGGGTTAGGGCGGGCGGAGGGGAGAGATAGGAAGGGCTGGGTGGGCGGATGGGAGGGGTCGGGGAGGCCGGAGGGGGGGGTTGCCGTCGTCGCCGTTGTCACCGTCGTGGCACGAGAAAACCCTAGAGCTCTGATACCATGTTAGGAGATGACGGCTAGGGTTTGGAGAGAATGGAATGAATCTCATTGAGGGACTGAAGCCCAATATATAAGTACATGTATGCACATAGAACCCGACCCGACTGTACATAGAACCCGACCCAGTATATACATTAACAAAGTCAATTCTAAATTTCCATAATTGATAAGATATTAACACGTTGAAGTTTTGAAGTAGTCAGCTTTTATGCTCAGTCGCCAGACTCGCCACTCTATTTGTAACAAGTAAATTTATTTGGTTAAACATACAAATTCCATGTCCTTTATATAATATATATGTTACAATGATGAGGTTATCATACTTCTATTTTACTTGATGTTCTATTTATCATGAGTATTTCACCATTGCATGACTCATGATGTAAGGCATCTTATCTTCCACAAAATTCTTGACAAAGCAGGGTTCTTATTATATTTAAAGACGGGCTTCTAAGCTTATGGGCAATTCAGGAAAGTCAAGTAGTGTTTACTGCTGGTGGTAATTTGCAACATTCATCACACCAGGAACCCAAAAAAGTAGTATCTGCATGCTGGGCATGTCCCTTTGGAAGTAAAGTTGTTGTTGGATATAGTAACGGGGAGATTTTCTTGTGGGCCATACCAGTGATGAACAAACAAGAGTTACCACCTGCATCTAATATTCCTCTTTTGAAGCTCAATCTTGGATATAAGACGGACAAGGTTCCTATAGTATCTTTAAGGTGGGTTTCTGGTGATGGAAGGTCAAGTCGTTTATATGTCAATGGGTGCTCTGATACTGGTTCTTCTCATTCATTTCAGGTATTATGCTTTTAATCCTTATCTGATTTGTTCATCTTATCTGTTCAATTTTTTTTCACCGGCACTGTTCTTTCATATGGTGAAGAGAGAGTTCACATTTATTTTTTAAACATATACTTCAATCATTTTTGCTCTTATTCCATGGTTAATTACCAATTTGATTAAAATTTTAATAAGACTCCCTGCTTGAATTAATACAATATTCGTCAGCGTAGAAATAACTCCATAATCATTAAATCACAATAGCAACACTTCCAATGTAATATATTCCCTCCACCATCATCATTAAATCACAATAGCGACACTTCTCTAGAGTTGATCCTGTTTTGATGGGGAAAAAATTTAGATGATGAGGAGAAATTTCACTTCTCTCTTACACCAATGACTTATGATAAGTACATAGGGCTTGATTTAAGCAAACAGTGTTTATATTATGCACTCTTTTGATTTAAATTTCCCAAAATCTTGCAAGCTTATCAATATTATTGTAGTTCACATTGTGAATCGTCTATGGTGGAAATGCAATGATTCCTGGTGGTTTTTTAATGTTAGAATAAATTATAAGACTAGATATTATATGGTATATTGCTATGATGGTGCCTATACAATAAGAAGGTTATTTATGGATATTATTTAAGGTTGCTTCTTGATTAGCTTGTTCCCCATTAAAAGCTTGGAAACATCTGCCTGCTACCATTTACTACCACTTTCTTTCATATCCTTTTCTTTTTTATTGTATGTATATATATGCCATAATAGTTTTGAAGAAGATATGTTATCTTTGATTTTTTTCTTATAGGTTGATTATCACATGATAGGTAATCATTCTCAACGAAAACTCTGAATCTCGAACGATCAAGTTGGTTCTTCCTTTGTCTGAAGCTTGTCGGGCTCTTGAAATTATTTCATGCTTCGGTGACCGGAATAAGCACAAGCAAAATTCTCTTGTTCTGTTGTTGAAATCTGGTCGCTTATACCTCTATGATGATTCGGAGATTGAGCATTATCTATTACAATGTCAAACTAAATCACCTCCAGCACTCCCAAACCAATTAATGGTGAAGCTACCGTTTGGTAATTCAAACATCACTGTTGCAAAGCTCTACGCAGGAAGCTCTGATTTATCAAGTCATATGGATGAGGTAGTTTATTCATAAAGTATAAACATTGTCTGTTTTCTGGGTCGTTGTAGTTTCCTTGATGATATGATTTCATTCTTTTGTGTTGTGTAGGATCATATTTTATTAGCCAGCAAATATTCTTACCTTCTTTCAACCGATTGGAAGGAGAAGGATGGAAACCATACAAGTTCTACGTGCTTTAATATATTCTCAAAGACAAAAAACCTATATATAACAGGACACCATGATGGATCCATAAACTTTTGGGATGCGTCATGCCCGCTTTTTATCCCGATTTTATCAATAGAGCAACAGGTAATTTATTTAGTGTCTATATATACGTGTATTTGTAGAATGTGAATGGAGTATGCTAAATACCACCATTGATTTGGCTATTTTTCAGGATTACAAATTTATTATATATTATCTTTTAATTTCCTTTTTTTCATGTCTGGCAAATTTAAAGCAGATTGAAAAGAATAATTCATCAAGTGGTATTCCAGTAGCAAATACTCGTATCCCATTTTATTAGATATTTTGTTCTAATTTCCTTTCTTTTCATGTCTTGCAAATTTAAAGCAGATTGAAAAGAGTAATTCATCAAGTGGTATTCCAGTAACAGCACTGCATTTTGATATATCTTCCCAAATTCTTGTTTCTGGAGATCGAAATGGATTGGTGAGATGCTACTTGTATTAGTCACAAGGAAAACCTATGTCAATTGTATCTGTCATGACTTGATTAATGAATACTGCAGGCTCGCATCATCACGTTCAGAAAAATGCAAACCGCCTCTGAGAACATTTTTTCCTTCCTACAAGGTTTGTTGAGTTGTTCTTTTGATATGACTCTTGACACTTAAAGAAATGGAATGAATATTATTGCCTTGTAATTTATTATTTCCTTTGTTGCCACTATTGTTGTTGCCTCTGCGACTGAATATACATTGAATGGGGATAAAGCTTGAGATTTGAGGTCCCCCTAAATGACAAAATTGCTCTTTCACAAGCTTTTTTGTAGCGACTCCAATCTGTTTATTCTTGTACAACATGTCAGAGCATCCAAACACAAAAAGATTTACCTTATGGTGTATTTGACCTGTATTATCCATTCTCTTCATATAATTTGGCCATGATGCACTGCATGCAGTATGTTCTTGAAATAACTATGAAATAGTTTGCTCTTACTTGAGGGAAAATATATGTATCTAGATTTTTCCTTTGAAAATCGATGCTGAAATTCATTTTCAATGCTTACATAATGCGATATAGATATTAGTTTGCCAATTTAATTAAGTGATAATCACATACATTAAATGAAAACCTATTTGTGTTTAAATATCTTATCAAGGCTTCTGAAGTATTGGAGGGTTTCATGGATGCATTATCTTAGTCTTAGCATAAAGGTTGGTAGCGTGACGCAAGAAAAAGATTGAAGTCTCATCAGACTTCAATTCGTCATCGATGATTCCCCTTTAATATTGTATGTTTCTAAGCTTAGTATTGTTGATCTAGTTAGGAGAATGTTTTCTATTTTCTTTTACCCCTTGGGTGAATTTTTTCAATTCAGAAGTAAGACTGTAATGCAAAATATCTAGAAGGAAGTTTCTGTAATATTGTATTCATTCAACTATAAGCAGATGGACCTATCAACCCACAAAGTTTCATCCCAATCGGAATTTCTGAACTAAGTAAAAAGGCAAAAATACCCCCCTTTAAATTATGCACCTTTCTAAACTCAAATCATTCATCTAGTGTGAGAACCCATGATTTTGGTAGAAACCTCTTAGTCCGTCCTATATCAACAAAGGTAAGGACAACCTCAGCCCAGAACTATTGAGGGACGGAAGTAGGAAACAAAAGAGATACGTCTGAAGAATGTGACAATTCTTCCTCTTAGATACCCAATTTTGAGAGAGTCCTCTTAGAGAAGAGCACCTCACAAAAATGAGCAGAGATACTCAAGGGCACATGAGAGCTCAAAATCTTAATCCTCTTCCCAAGTTCAGTGTGGACCACATTTTCATTTTACTTGTAATTTTCTGAAATTTTATAGGATCTTTGTACTGGGACCTCCCCATACTTGAAACTTGTGCCCGTATCTGTGCAACATAGTCCCTGCCAAGTGCCAACTCCAAGTCATCAAACAGGGACTTGACTGTCGCATCCGGAAGGATGCACCACAAATCCCATTAGCAGTCCTACATTAAGGGCATGTCTAGCAAAAGCCAACTTTTTGTTCCTTGTTCTCTTACATTTTGCAATATGATATTATGAAGTGTTAGGAGATGACGGCTAGGTTTTGGAGAGAATGAGATGCTCTCTATTGAGGGACTCAAGCCCAATATATATGTACATGAATACACAAGTAACCCGACCCGACTGTGCATAGAACCCGACCCAGTATATACATTAACACTCCCCCTCAAACTCACGGTGGATCATGTACCGAGAGTTTGCTTATAAAATGACGAAATCGAGCAATCGTCAGGGGCTTTGTGAGAAAATCAGCAGTCTGCTCCGTGGAGGGAATAAACGGCAAAGAGATGATGTTTGCAAGAAACTCCTGCCGAACATAATGACAGCCGACCTCGATGTATTTGGTCCGCTCATGGAAAACCGGGTTGCTAGCAATTTGAATAGCACTCTGGTTGTCAAGAATAGAGGTGTAGCCCCAGAAATCCTGACTCCCAAGTCGAGTAGAAGGCGTCGAAGCCAGACAATATCTGCAGTGGTGGAATACATAGCCCGGTATTCAGCTTCGGTGCTGGAGCGTGCAACAGACTCATGTTTCTTGCTGCGCCAAGAAATGAGAAAATCACCAAGGAACACACAGTAGCCGATGGTAGAGCGGCGGGTAGCAAGTAGCAATATCTCCAGCCCAATCTGCATCGGAGTAAGCACGCAGAACCAGTGGAGAGGTGGAGGGAAATAGCAACGAACAAGTGTGACAGTGCCACGGAGATACCAAATAATCTGAAGGACCGTTGCAATGTGAACCGAGCGAGAAGCCTGAATGAACTGGCTGACAATGCCAACGGCATGGGCAATGTCAGGCCTAGTCATGGTGAGATAAACGAGCATCCCAACCAGCCTCTGGTAACGAGAAATATCCTGGAGAGGCTCACAATCTGTAGAGAGGAGCTTCAAGTTGAGCTCCATGGGCGTGTCAACAGTACGAGAGTCGGTGAAAGCAGCCTCTGCAAAAATATCTGAGATGTACTTCTGCTAGGAGATCAACAATCCACGAGCTAACCGGACAATCTCAAGGTCAAGAAAGTTTCGGAGAGGGCCTAGATCCTTCATCTCGAACTGACTCTGGAGGTGACGCTGAAGGGATGTTATGGTAGCACTGTCATCCCCGGTGATGATCATATCATCCACATATAGAAGCAGCACAACAATATCTTGACTGGAGGAGCGGGTGAACAGAGCATAGTCAGTCTCTACAAACCCAGCTACTAGAACTGCACTGCGGAATCGCTCAAACCGGGCCCGAGATGCCTGTTTGAGCCCATAGATAGCCTGTCGAAGACAGCAAACGTGCCTTGGAGGAACAGGAACGCTCGGAGAAGGAGTCATGTATACCTCCTCGCAGAGGTCACCGTGAAGAAACGCATTGGTGACATCCATCTGATGGAGAGGCCACCCTCGAGCAGCTGCCACAGCTAAGAGGGTGTGCACAGTAGTCATTCGAGTAACCGGAGCAAATGTCTCCTTATAGTTAATCACATACTCCTGGGAGAAGTCACGAGCAACGAGGCAGGCCTTGTGCTCTCTATGGATCCGTCAAGTTGAGTCTTGACCTTGAATATCCACTTGCAGCTGACAGGCACCACGCCTGAGGGACAAGGAACCAGATCCCATGTCTGGGTCCACTGAAAAGCCTCAAGCTCCACTGACATGGTCTGCCACCACTTTGGGTGTAAAGTTGTCTCACGGTACGACTGGGGCTCTCGGTGGGTGTGGAGGGCAGTAAGTAAAGCCTGGTAAGACGGAGAGTAGGATGCAACAACAGAGTAGCCAGAGGGGTCAGAAGAGTCAGAGGTAAATGCAGAGTAGCCAAACCTGTCTGGAGAGTAGTCATATTTGTTAGGAGGGTGATGTTCGCGCGCAAGATAGCGCCAAACAGGGCCAAGATCCGCGGCCGGAGCGGTAGGAGCAGCTGCAGGCAAAGAAGTACCAATGGAGACAATCTCGGTGGGAGGGACTGTGGAGCGACGAACGTAGACACGCGTGATAGGTGGTGGTAGTGGTGGAGGTGGCGGTGTAGGTGGCGGAGACGGGGGAGGTAGAGGTGAGGAAGGTAGGGGAGGGTCAACAGGGAAGGGCACAGCCGTGGGCGTGGGAACAAGATACGGAGGTAGGAAAGGGATGGTGAGAGGGGATGGAGGCGTAGAGGGTGGCATAGGCGGTGACGAAAGATCCCGGGACTCAGTGGAAAAGTATGGGACATCCTCAACAAAGGAGACATGACGAGAGATACGGATCCGGCGAGGCAAGGGATCGTAACACCGATAGCCCTTGTGCTCCCTACTAAGTCCCAAGTGGATACACCTAACAGACCTAGCAAACAGTTTAGTGCGCTCATGGAGAGGGAGGAGGACGAAACACGTACACCCAAAGGTACAAAGAAAAGAGTAGTCCGGGGGTGTGGAGTAAAGCCGCTCGTACAGTGTAAGACCAAAGAGGGTAGAGGATGGAGTGATGTTGATAAGGTGAACGACGGTCAGAACAGCCTCGGTCCAGTAGGAATGTAGAACAGAAGCAGACAGAAATAGAGCTCGCGCTGTCTCGAGAACAGCGATATTTGCGCTCGGCGACTCCGTTCTGTTCATGGGTGTAGGGGCATAACTGTTGGTGAAGAGTGCCCTGAGTCTGAAGGATCTCAGATGAGAGATACTCCTGAGCGCAGTCAAACTGAAAGGTCTTAATGCGCCGACCAAACTGGGTGTGAAGCATAGTAGTGAAGGTCCTGTAAATATGAGAAATCTCGGAGCGGCGACACATGAGATAGACCCAGATGCAGCGGGAGTAATCATCTATGAAACTCACATAATACAAAAAACCAGTAAAGGAGGCAACTGGAGCAAGACCCCACACGTCAGAGTGCACGAGATCAAAAAGCGCATTGGAACGGGAAGCACTAGTAGAAAAAGGAAGAGCAAGGTGTTTTGCTAAGTAACAACCAGTGCAGACAGAGGGGGGGAGGACACCCGACCCAAAGTGCCAGAGCGAAAAACGTTTTGGAGTCGATCACTGGATATGTGACCTAACCTTCTGTGCCATAAGTCGTTATCAGAGGTGACAGACAGAGCTGACGGAGTGGGAGTGGAAGTGTGAACCTGAAGGTGATCCAACTGATAGAGTCCCCCTGCTCTACGACCTTGTCCAACTCTCTGACCCGTCCGCAGATCCTACATAGAACAAGAGAAAGAAGTAAATATAACGGTCAGGCCCGAGTCACAAAGAGAACTAACAGATATTAAATTAATATTTAAGAGGGAAGCATGGTGAACACGACGTAAGGTCAGGCGACCAGTGGGATCGGAGGTATGGGTAATGGATCCACACTGCGAAATGGGTACACGAGTCCCATCAACAGTGCGGACCCCCAGGTGGGTGGGAGCAGGGCTATAGTTCGTGAGTACGGAAGAGTCGGAGGTAAGGTGGCAGGAGGCACCTAAGTCGAAGATCCATGGAGCAGTAGTACCAGGAGTGACAAATAGGCTGTGAGTTATCGAAGAGCTGGTAGAGGCGAAGTACCGGAGAAGTAGCTCCTCAAGCCGCTGAAGACGATTAGAGTCAGACCGGGGCGGAACAGTAGTGGTGACAGAAGGTGCCGGAGTAGCTGGATCGATAGTAGCAGCAATATCGCCACCATGGCGGAGGAGAGCCTAACCACATCCACGACCGACTGTCTCGACGAAGGGACCCGGCCCGAGAACACCCTCAAAGCGGAGTGACGGAGGAGCATGATGAAGGCCATAGTGCTAGGAGATGTCATCATCGCGCAAAAGTAAGGAGACACGGAGGTGGATGTAGAAGTGCCCTCGGAAAACCTCGACGAGAGACGATAGGGAACCGACTAAGCAAAGGGGCCGGAAAGGGGGCTGCGAGGATGTGGATCGGGTGAAGGGGATTGGGAAGGGGGTCAGCCCGGTGAGAGGGGGATCAGGTGGCTGGAGGGGGGCTGCAGGGGCTGCCGGTGCGGGTGCAGGCAATCTGGTGGATGCAGGGGCTGCGGGAGAGAAATCGAAAAGGGGGTCGGCTGGTGGGGGGAGGAGCGGGTGTCTAGAAAGGACCAGAGGGGTTGTCGGTGCGGGTGAGGCTGTCGGGGACTGGAGTGGCTGCCGGAGAAGAAAATCGGGTGCTGGAGGGGGTGCCGGAGGGGGAATCGGGTGCTGGAGGAGGCTGGGGGGGGCTACCGGAGGGGGGAATTGATTGCGGGAGGGGGTTACGGTGGCTGCCGGTTGCTGCAGGGGCCGGCGGTGGCTGCCGGAGGAAGGGGCTGCGGTGGAGGGGGAAGGCCGGGGAAGGGGCAGGAGGTGTGCTGGAAGTCGGCGGGTGCTGGAGGTGGCCGGCGGGTGCTGCGGGGGCCGGAGGTGGCTAGAGGGAGGGGTTGCGGTGGCCGGGGGGGTGCTGCGGAGCCGGAAAAGGAGCCGGAGGAAGATCGTCGTCGTCGTCAATGTCGGAGCCGGAGAACCCTAGAGCCCTGATACCATGTTAGATACCCTCACGCCCCAAAACCCGGGTTGTAAGGGGAGGTCCACATGGGGTATATTAAGCGGGTGATGGGTGCCTCCCTTACCGATGTGGGACTATCCGTTAACACTCCCTCTCACACGGAGCACATGTGGCAAGGATCCTCCCACGCGGAGCACACGTGGCAAGGCACGATCGGTGGAGAGCACCCGGAGCGGGAGAAGGAGCAGGAAACGGGCTAGCCTCTAATACCATGTTAGGAGATGACAGCTAGGTTTTGGAGAGAATGAGATGCTCTCTATTGAGGGACTCAAGCCCAATATATATGTACATAAATACACAAGTAACCCGACCCGATTGTACATAGAACCCGACCCAATATATAGATTAACATGAAGTACATTTTGTATTGATGGGGCAATCTTGTCTTTTATATTTTTACGTCAGTAAATTGTCTCAGAAACTGACGAATGTCATGCTGGCTGCAAACCTTCTAAATTGATAATTTAAAAATATTCTTGTTCAATTCTACTTGGCATAAAAAGGAAAATGTCATGTTAGTTGCACTATTACCTGCTTCTTATGTCAGGGCTCTTCTAGTGCAGATGTTTTTACTCTTCTAATTACCCTTGGAATTATAATCATGCATGCAAATATGCAATACATAATAGTGGTGTTTTGAGAGGATGGATTTACTTCAAAATTTGTATCTTAAGAACCCTTCTTTGATTACAATATGTTTGTCATTTACTGTATTTTTGGTTCGTGGACTAAATTTGATTGGTGATGCAACAAATTTTTTCAAAGAAACTACTATTCTTCATATTTGCATTTATTACTCATTTAGATGATTGTTTAAATGGAATTTCCTTGAATTTAACACATGCACCTTTTGGATACATCAGCAAAGCAAGGAGGCCACTACACTGTCCAAAGTGTTAAACTTAAAGGAGCTATACTATCCATCAGCATAAATCCTGATTCCAGACACCTTGCTATCGGAACAGATAAAGGATTTGTAAGTTCTACTTACTATTTTTTTCTGTTAGTATAAGCTATAAAATTTCTTTAGTCATTTGTTTAAAACAAAAATTGGAAGTTGTCTTTTCCTATAATATTTTTAAATTCAAAGTTAAATCATTGTTCTTTGTTGTAGAGATGGTCATGCCTCACACGGGTTAGTCCCACATCGGTAATGGGAGCGGGTGATGAGCTGTTTATATACCCGCATTGGATCTCTCCTTATAAACCGGTTTTGAGGGAACACAGGAATCGTAACATGGTATCAGAGCCAGACCCGCTCCGGGAGCTCCTCCCGATAGTGCCCTTGCCACACGTATCCCGCGTGAGGGGAGGGGGTGTTGAGATGGTCATGCCTCACACGAGTTAGTCCCACATTAGTAATGGGAGCGGGTGATGAGCTGTTTATATACCCACATTGGACCTCCCCTTACAAACCGGTTTTGAGGGGGCATGGAAATCGTAACATTGGTAAAGGATTAATGCAGCCTGATCGACATCCTAACTACAACAGTTGCTTCTCTTTTATTTATGCCATGTAATAGGGGACTAGTAGCCGATTTTATATTTTCCTGCTCTATTTTTTCCATTTAGAGACATTATTTGGGTAGTATTTCATGCTTTCTCATGTGAGGATGTCCACAACCGCATTCGGGTGGCTTTCAGGTTCAATCCGGGTGCCTTTTGACCACCTAATATGACATATAAGCTAAAAGGCAGCATATGGGCAACAAGCGGTCGAAATTGGACTTCGATCTGACAGTAAATTAATCATTGATGTGGCATATTGGACTTCAGTTTTGTATTATTGGGTAATGCGACTAGCACATCTGATAGTTTTCAGTCGTGCACGGGTTTCGATGCAGTAGAAATAAGTATTATTATCCTAGAATGTTGCTCTTTTATTTCCAAAACTTTTGGTTTTCTTTCGTTTGAAAGCTAGTCGTTTTTTATTATAGGCTAACTCGGGTGCGAGAGTTGTGTCTGCATCAACTTTTCTACTTGGTTTATTAATGAAATAAATAGGCATCGTCAGATGGCTTCTAACATGGATGAGATCAAAAGGGGTTTAAGTTGCAATCAAGGGGCGAGATTACACGACTTATGAGTGGATGCATCGGATCAAAAGGGGGCCAAATAACCCTAATTTATATGTGTTATCCTCTCTCTCTCTCTCTCTCTCTCTCTCTCTCTCTCTCTCTCTCTCTCTCCCCCTAACCGTACATCATACAGACGTCTACCTCGGTCCACAAGGGGAGAGCGGCTACTCTCCTTTTCGATCGGTTCTCTCTTTTTCTCGTTCCTACCCTTCTTTGGGTGGGTTGCATTTGGGGTCCATCTGCTTGATCATATGACTATTGTTGGGCCTCCATGAAACCCTAAGTTTATAAAATGGAGAATTTTGAGAGAAGAAATCAGATCTGAATTGTTTTGAAGAAACCCTTGTGGTGAATCTCAATATTTCCCTCGATCCCTCGACTAGTCTTCACCCCATCATAAGTTTCTACCCCCTCCACCACCAAAATGATATTAAACTAGTGGCAAATCAGCACTTATCGTTCTTTCTCCTTCGACAAAGCATCGTCCAGCTTCGAACCTCGAACTTCTCGTCCACCCCCTCTCTACAGCCACTTCGTATACACTTTGAACGTGATTTGGAGCGCTTCCGGCAACCACCGTGGTACTTTCAGAGCTACACCCCCTCTTTACAGCCACTTCGTATACACTTTGAACATGATTTGGAGCGTTTTCGGCAACCACCGTGGTACTTTCAGAGCTACAGATTCATAGGTAATTTCTTCCCAAAGGTAGTCCCCATCATTGCTATCCTTTTTGTGAGCTCTCCATGGCTATTGTTACGAAAAAAGAGAGAGAAAGGGATTAGGGTTTGGGGAGAAAACTCCTTCAATTATATCACATCTTTACATAAGACTATCTCTCCTTATATAAGGAGAGAACACACACCATTGCATTACCACAACTAGGTGCCGACTAATAGTAAGTCTATATCTAATACCCCCCGTCAAACTGATGTAAGGTATAAACCGACATTAGTTTGCTTAATAAAAGAAAGGAAAAGAAGAAAAAAAATTACATCAAATATCCCATTTTTATGCTGATAGTGCTAGGGCAACTTGCAAGCAAGTCGTTTTCGAAACACGATTGACCTGTAAGTAGGACAACCGGGGAAACCCGTCCAACCTGTAAGCAAGTCAACCGAGGAACTGACAATGATCACTAAGGAGCGGAACGGAGGAAACCAGCTGTAATGGAAGCCGGCAATGAATGAGGCCCAAAAGGGGAGAGATCAGTTAAGAAATGTGTGGATGCATGAGACCTCATAGGAGGCAAGCACTCGGCCGAAGTAAGCACTTGACACCTCCTAGAAGATATCAATCATCACAGACGAAGAAGAGAAAATAGAGTCGTAGCTTTGATAGGGTCACACAATCGGGAAGAAAGAGGATCCGAGAGCCAGCACAAGTGTGACTGGAGAGAGGAGATCCTAGAGCCCGTGCGACCAAGAAAAAACAAGCCGGATAAGACAACGACCAAAAAAGAGACCCCAGAGAGAGAGAGGCTCGATTGGAAGAAGGGAGAGGATCTCGATCGGCAGGACGCGGGCGGGCCGGCAGCGCGTGGGGCGCAGAAGGGCGGGCCGGTAGAGCGCAAGGCGCAGAGCAGACTGGAGATGCTAGACTGAAAAAGAGATACCAGACTAAAGCAACCAGTGAGAAAGAAATACCGGAGTGCAGGGCATAGGCGCAAGCAGATCGGTAAAGTGCAGGGCACGAGTGCAGGCATTGGTGGACCGGTAGAGCGCAGGGCACTAGTGCAGGCGCAGGCGGACCGGTTGAGCATAAGGGCGAAGGTCACAGGCGTCGACAAAGTGCAGGGTACAGGCAAGCAAGCAGAGTGCAAGGCGCAGGCAAGTCGATGGAGTGCAGGGCATAAGGTGCAGACAATGGACCGGTAGAGTGCAAGACGGATCAGCAGGGTGCATAGAGGGTCGTACTAAAGAGAGAACGCACACCAAGGAAAAGAAGTCGACAGGAAGCAGATGATCAGCAGAAACGAGCAGAATGATTTGAGATGGTGAGGACGACCACAAGTGTTGTCAACAAATCCTGATCGGATATAGAGGTCCAATAGGTGTTTGGTGGAGGTTACCTGGAGGTCTGAGAATAAATCCGGCCAAGGTGGAAGGCGGGAGTTCGAGAATAAGGGAAGGTTGTGATTAGCTTTAAAAGGATAGAATCCAGAAGAGAATTAAGGAACGCGAGAGATAAGTAAGGAGAGAGAGAGAAAGAGAGAGATCCGGCCAGGGAGTAGGCAGATCCAGCGGTGGTTGGTGCGAGGGAAGGAGGCCGGTCAGAGAGAGAGACAAACAAGGGGAGGCAGAGGTGGTCGGCGCGAGGAGGGAGGAGACTGGCGGTGGTCAGTGCAAGGAAGGAGGTCGGAGGTGAGACTGGAGGGCTCGCGCGCAGGGAAGAAGGGGTTCAGCGGATCGCATGAGGGCCAGCAGATCGTGAGACGAGGGTCGGGCGCAGGGGACGAGTACGGTGCAGGGCTGCAGGCGAACGACTGCCTATTGGATCCGGCGGCCTAAACTCAAGGTGGTCGTCGATGCCGATCACCGGACCCTCCCCCTTTCCGACAGAGATCGCGAGATTGGGATCACGAGATCGCCCCATGGGGCGGAGAGGGAATCTGGGCCACCGGATCGTGCAGGGAGCCGAATCTGAAGATGAAGGCCGGAAGGAGGTCCATGAGAGGAGCCCGCGCAAGACAATCGGAATGATGCGGGCTCGCACAGGTGAGGCCATAGGGATTGCGATGCAGAGGAGAGGGGGAAAGCGCTGGAGCTAAGCCAGCGGCCGGGGCGCAGACGGGGAGCTGAATCTGGAGCGCAGGGCCGGGAGAGCAAGTGCAGCAGATCGCGATCGAGATCGGCGCGTAGGGAGGAGGCCGGTGCGGCCAGGGAGGAAGTAGATCCGACGGCCACGACAACAAGCGGCAATGGATCGAACGACGTCGTACGGATGGCTCCAGTATGGACAGGTCTGGCAGGAATCTCGACGGGGAGGCCGCTCGAGAGAGGAGGCAGTGCACGAGATTTGAGATCCAGGATCGAGCGCACGGGATCGGGCCGCACAGGCTCTGCTCAGGATATAAAGGGGGGTGCTCAGAAGAGAGACGGGATCAAGATGGGAAAAATAAATCTTACTATGCCCGGCCTCCCCGAGGTCGCCGGCGGCGACCGAGGAGGCCGTGGCTAGTGATGGGATCTCCGAAACCCTAGGCCGGCTCTAATACCATGTTATGAAGAGAGAGGGAGAAAGAAATTAGGGTTTGGGGAGAACTCCTTGTATTATATCACATCTTTACATAAGACTACCTCTCCTTATATAAGGAGAGAACGCACACCATTACATTACCATAACTAAGGTGAGACTAATAGTAACTCTATATCTGATAGCCATATAGCACAATTTCATAGAAAATCTGATTGTTCTAAATTTTCAGCATCCCTATTTGATAGAACTTGATCCAATTTAATCTACCTTGTGGGGGAAATTCATCTGATATTTAGTGCCTATGTTTATGCTTTTAAATTATTTTGATTCCTGGATCTCAATAAAAGGGGTAAGATTGATCAACAGTGGTGCCTCTTCTAACCAAATTATCAATGACAAGAATGTTATTATGCAAGGTGAGCCAAATGAAAAACCTAACCTTAGTGGGTGCTTTGATGGACCAAACTTCTGAGATGTGACTCTAGGAAACACCTCTAAAGGAGAGAATGGGGTAAATTCAGTGTTTTAAGTATCGTTATCGTTGTCGATGTCGCCAAGTTGCCAAGGGAAAAAATCGGGGATATATCGTTATTTATCGCCAAATATCGCTAAAAATTAGGGAAAAGAGGAAAAATAGGGAAAATTTAATATTTTTTTGGAGGATTTTTCTATATATCCCTTGAGGATGTATATGTACACCATTATGATCAATAACATACAAAAAAATCATTTACTCTAGGGGGACACTCAATTTAGACTCTATAGATGAGTCTGTGAACTGTCTGACACTTTCTGTGAACTCTTAGAAACTTTGCAACAATTTGAATTAAACAATCATAATAAGATTACACACACTAGGAAGCATGATGAAACATATCAAAACCCATATGGTTCACCGTACATAAAAGCATATCACAAATTCAAAACTCATAAAGCATAAGGCATAATAAGCATAAAGCATCTCACAGACTTGATGTGATTCATGTTTATCATCTATTCTTCACGAATATCTACTTAAGATATTTGAGAAATTAAAAAAAAAAAATTGAAAACATACCTCAACTTAGAAACTTGGAAGAAATTTCAAATCCGTGAAGGAAGGCTTCAAATCCACCAAGAACAACAAATGGAGGGTTTAGATTTGTTTTAGATTTTGTTTAGAAACCTAAATCAAACAAAAAAATGGGATGAAATGGGGAAAAAAAAAGGGGGCAAAGGTCTCTCCGGGTGATAATGGCGATTACTGGGCGACATTCCCCTTTTGTCAGAAATCCAATAAAGGCTAGGAACCAATTTATCACCGAACTAGGCGATAAATTGACGATATTTAGCGATATTTGGCGATATTTAGCGATATTTGATGATATATCGGCGATACATAGATGATATTTCGACTTTTTCCCCAAAACAGGGGAATTTAGTCTGCTTTGATGCCGGAGCCTGGCAATATAGCGATATATATCGCCGATATTTTAAACCATGGGTAAATTGACATAACCAAGAAGGAACCTTCGTGTCCCCAGACCCGAAGATTGGAGTCGGAGGTAGGTGTTGTGAGAAATGAATGTACAGATAAGAATGGAATTATAGAAGGAGGTTGGTACAATGTCTCCGCGAAACTTGGGAGATCTAAATGGGAAACCCCATGATTGAGAGTTGCTTGGAGAAGAGGTTGGGGAAGGAGAACGCTAAGGTCAAGGGGTAAGACCAACTATCATCCCAGATCTAACCTTTGGCCATCGTTGATAATTATCCTCTCGTCTGCTTTGAAAATGGGTCTTGAATGGAGAATTCCTCTCCAGAAAAGGAAAATGTGATACAAAAAGGCAAGAGACAGGTCGAAAGGATTCTTCTTCCTTCTGTAATAGGCCATTTAGTATTAGTTTTGATAGATTTCTTTTCCTGATATACTCTCCACCATCATTTGCTGAGGAGTAGTAGTTTAAATATCTTGAGATCAATGACGTTGAGGCCTCCTTGATCTCTTGGCTGACACTGACACTTCCTTCCACTGACCAGGTTGAGACCTCCCATGTGTCCTTTAGGTCTTATCCATAGATAGTTTTTTTTTATATGGTCGATTCTATTAATGCCCCAAGAGTGGAGGTGAGAGCAGGACGTAAAGTAGATTTGCGGGGTTGAGAGAACAGCATTAAAGGGGACAGGTCTCCCACATGATGAGAAGGATTTACCTTTCCAGGAGAAGTCCTCTTTCTAATCTACCAAAGGGGTACAAGTCTGCTCTGTGTAGAGAGGCGTATTTGATTGGTAGACCTAGGTAAGTGATGGAGAGAGCTTTAGCTAGCAACCAGTTTAGTCGACAAAAGTTTGCCTTTACCTGGAATGGAGCCTAGGTAGATGATGGCGCTTTTACTGAAGTTAATCTCAAGTCCGAGATAATCTCGAAGTTCAGCTGGGAAAATTTGAGGGTCGTAATTTATTTGGCATCAGCCTTGCAAAAGGTACTAGTATCATCTACGAATTGAAGATTGGATATACTGGTTCGAAGACTTCTAAACACAAGACTTTGATTATGTCCTTTGTCCCTCGCATTGGAGAAAAGTTTGTTCAAGACATCACCTACTAGGTGGGAATTAGCATTGGAGAAACGTTTGTTCAAGACATCACCTACTAGGTGGGAATTAAGTGAGAATGGGGATTCCCCTGATCGATGACCGCGAAAGTTTCTGAAAGAATTTTCAGAAGACCCGCCTTGAACAGAATAGAGGGTTTAGAGGAAGTTAAGCATTGTTTAATCCAGCTGATCCAAGTGTCACCTGAGCCTCTAGCTTTCAGGATATTGAGCAGGGAAGGATCAGATGACTCTATCAAAGGACTTCTCAAGATCATGTTTGAGGAGTGCTCCTTTGGATTCACAGTAGTCAGAGGGTTTCGTGATCTCAGACAGAGTGACTGAGACATTTTTAAGATCTGGGTGTACCTGCTTGAGTCCGTCTGATAGAACTTTAGTAGAAATTTTGTTGATGCCTATGATGAGGCTTATATATCTGAAGTCGCCTAGTTTGTTAGCTTCTTAGTTTTTGGGATGAGACCTATAACTAATAGTTGAGCTGCTCCATGTGTTTACAAAATGTTGGACTCTCAGAAATCGTAATCTACACAGTTGGAGAATGCACAGAATAGGTTCTCTTAAGATCAGAGGGTTTTTTTTTTTTTTTGCAATTTATATCAGAGGTTTTGCAATTTGATTAAATGAGAGGAATTTGTTAAGACTTACCTGATGAGTTTCAATATACTTGTTCTTTTTTTTTCTGCAACTTCTTGTAACTTGATGCATTTCGTGAAATATCTCTAAAAAAAATTTCCTTACTTTTATCTTCAGGTATTCGTACTTGACATGGAAACGACCACTATTTTATATCAAAAGCAGTTTCCAAGCCAACTTTATACTGGTATCATCTCTTTGCAATTTGAAAACTGCATCCAAAATGGTTATGAGAAGAATGGTCTTTTGGTTGGTATGGAAGACTCAGCAGTTTTGGTTATTGAAGAGGATACAGGAAATGCATTGAGCCCTAGTATAGTCCATACTAAGAAACCCTCTAGGGCTTTATTGGTGCAGATTTTAGGTAAGTAAATCATTTCTTTGTCTCCATTTTGATGTTTTTTATATTTAAATAAATGACCTTAAACATACAAGAAAGTAGTTGGCTGACAACAACGGGTTATCTCAAACGGTACATCAATGAACCAGGTGCATCACCTGATGGAGCATGTATATCAAATAGCCAGGATATTAGCAGTGAAAATTCTTTCAAGGAGACCTTACCAAAGCAGTCATTATTGTTGCTTTGTTCCGAAAATGCTGTGCGTCTATATTCCCTGAGTCATGTAGTTCAGGTAATTTATATTCTTGTATGTGTGTGTTAACTTTAGAAGCAACTGTTGCTGAATATTATCTTCTTTTTTTCTCTGTTTCTTGTTATCCTCAGGGTATCAAGAAGAGTTATGGAAAGAAAAAATTAAATGGCACATGTTGTTATGCATCAGTAGTGTACGGCCCTTCTTCCAATGTCGGTCTGATACTTATCTTTGCCGGTGGCAAAATAGAGATAAGGTGTAGATTTCTTTCTTATAGTATCCCTCAGTACTGTTAATCAATTTCAGATGATACATATAGATACAATTGTATTGCATATATCAATGGATTTGTTACCACAGTTTCCCTCTATTGACTTTGTTAGTCAATATGTATAGGTGAAGGTCATATATCAGGATGACCTTTGTTTTAAGTTATTTTGTTGAAAATGTTGTATGCAGGCTGAAGGTAACTGGATTGAATGCATCCTACCCAATGCTGGTTAATCCCTAATTTTTTATTGTCAATTCTAGGTTAACCCTTGGCTGTAGAATGGACTATCATGAAGAATCTAGATTATTTGTCTCTGTGATTGGTAACTGATACCTTTCTTGTATCCTCTTCATGGGGACCTCTATGGATGGGCTTGGGTGTATTGTTGTTTACCTTGATGGAACGAACTAGGACATTTGGCCCATTATAGTGAAGCTTCACATATGATGATCATCTTGATTTCACTAGTCCATCATTTTATGTTGGACATTTTATGGTGGGCGTCTCATGATGTTGTATATCTATCTGGGAGCTTCGTGATCATCCTAGTTGGATCTTTCTTCTTCTGTCTATTACCCCGACTTCATTTCATCTTCTTCCATGTGTTACTTTTATGTTGGCTATATGGAACTATCTATACAAGCTATGTAGTTGGACTTCTTAGGAGCATTGTCAATGTCCCTTTTTGACTCCATCATTGATGCTTCTTATTCTAGTGAACATTTTTAGTGTTAATGCCACCGCATTGGCCATTGACAAGGTTCTATCCTTACCTTCATCAAAAAAGGAACACTAACAACAACCTATTACAGTGACTGTTGCTTTTCTGACCACTCTCAGCTTCTTCTTGTGAGAGCAAAAACTTCACAAGTGAAAGGGGTTAGGCAGAGAGAGAATAATAAGTTAAAAGGCACCCAAAGAATTGAGTGCCAGAAGTACATCAGTATCGAACCCCAAAATAGATAACTACACATCAGAGGAGTAAAAACAAGGTAAAAACACACAAAATAGAGTAAAATCTGGCAAAGCGGTTCTTAAAGATGGTCTGACAAAAAATGGTTTTCTAGATCTTTCCAATACATCAATTGTTGGGCAAACTTAAGAGAGTTCTGTTTTACTTACATTCTAGAAATTGGACAATAATTGGATCTGGGTTTGAATTATTGAGACTGGTTTTGAGTCATTTGACAATATTCTGGCATTTTTTCTAGTCAAATTGACCAGAGTAAGGCCATTGTCCCATATGGGTCTCTGATGAATTGGAATTGAAGCTAATATCCACATAGAATAGAGCTCAGACTAGGAGAGACGAAGAAAAGGGGAGCGGAAGTCCAAGAGAACAAAGGTTCACAGAGTATTAAGGTTGGTGGAGGAGGAAAAGATGATCAATAGATATAGAATTCTAAGTAGAAGGGAAAATGTTGGTTTATAATAAGATCTTTGGAAACGTGTAGGTATACAATATAGACTTTGTAGCGAAGTTGAAAGGAAGAATCTGACCTAGTAGGAGCCTGGGCAAACCAAATCATTGAGGCAAAGGGGTAGGAGAACCCCATAAAGTAAAGGTTCCAGACAGACTGACTGTGAAGACACATTTCCAACGGATCGCATCAGGGCATTTGAAGGAGAGAAAGGGTTAATGTAGCTAGGTGATTCACATCAATAATCTATGCTTTTGGGTTATCCTAATCGATGGGTCGTTCTTCCATATGCCACCATCCCATCATCTATTAGTGTTCAAGTTCCAAATTTCAATATTCTCATGGGAGGGATGTTTGCTAGTTGTTTATCATGGTGAACTTGATCTTATTCTCCGGCATCCAACTGCAATACATAAGGCGGTCAAAGGCAGGGCTCCCAGAGAAGCACTCACACTTCGAAACTTAAGTCAGTCACCGACAGGAGGGTAGAGAAGTAGAAATAGATGACATGACAGTATTACTTTCCTAGACTAACCCCTTATTCCCCTCGGGCCCCTTCTACAGAATGAGGTCAAAGAACAGGGTTGGTGAAGAGGCAACTTGGACCACCGCGTGGTGATGCCAAGTGGCTAAGGTGACCCGAATGGAGACCTTGCACCAATGTGAAGGTCATGCAGCGTTGGGACTGTGCGGCAGTCGTCTTACGTCTCGTCGTGTTAGATGACTAGCCACGAAGGTCGGCCATCCTTGAGGTGACTGGCGTCGCCCTAATGTGACAGATTGGTAACCAGCATTAAATGCTAGGACCCCACATGGAATGAGGCCGAGGGTCGGGCTAAGGCATTCATGCCTTAGTGAGATCTTTGCTAGACTTGCTTAGTAGAGGTCACTCGATTTGGGACTTGGGAGATCGTTCAAGCTCGGAAGTTGATCGAGGCATCGTCCTATGACCACACAATGGGTTGACCGTTGGCGACTGTGGGCAAAGAATTTGTGGGACAACTTTGGGTCGTCACTTGGTGCCCTAAGTCGGGTAGGGAGACGTCCCGAGGGTTTTCCACAGAAGGACGCCTTTCCGGGAGCATCTGTTAACCATGCCACATCTAAGATGTGTTGTGAAGCGCGCTGCATTGCCTCCTTTGTTGGGACCTCTGGGAATCCACCGTATTTGGGTTACTTTGTAGAGCCTGTCTTCTTTGCCGATACCTCTGTGAGTCTGTCGTATGGGGGATACTCTGCAGAGCCCTCCTTGCAAGGTCATCCAGGGAGCCCGCCATATGAGGGCGCTTTCTAGAGCTAGCCCACCTCCTTTACGAGGGCGGGGAGTGGTCACTCAGGTGTCCTCCCTTTGTCTCTATGTCGCCGGTCTTGGGATGCTTGAGGTCATTGGATGTGTTTGACGTCCGCCATCCATGGGGCCCTGGGTAGGACGTGGGGGTACATATTTTCTGCACCCACAGAAGGCTGGCTTTGGATATTTGTACTGAAGATCCTCAGTTAGCTAATCCTCTTGTTAACGGATAGTCCCACATCGGTAAGGGAGGCACCCATCATCCACTTAATATACCCCCTGTGGACCTCCCCTTACAAGCCGGTTTTTGTGAGGTGCGAGGGTTTCTAACATGGTATCAGAGCTAGCCTGTCTCCTGCTCCTGCTCCGGGTGCTCCCCACCGATCGTGCCTTGCCATGCGTGCTCCGCATGGGAGGATCCTTGCCACGCGTGCTCCGCGTGAGGGGGAGTGCTAACGGATAGTCCCACATCGGTAAGGGAGGCACCCATCATCCACTTAATATACCCCCTGTGGACCTCCCCTTACAAGCCGGTTTTTGTGAGGTGCGAGGGTTTCTAACACCTCTAAATGGGCTCCTCAATGACTAAGTTGTTCCATATGCCTTTGTGATAGATTTGAAATATTATCAGATAGACCTAGACAATATTTGGAGCTGGCTAATGTTGTGAAAATAAGGCCTTGACGTAATGACGAAT
The DNA here is from genome assembly GCA_947650365.1 of Chamaelirium japonicum. Lineage (NCBI taxonomy): Eukaryota > Viridiplantae > Streptophyta > Magnoliopsida > Liliales > Melanthiaceae > Chamaelirium > Chamaelirium japonicum. The sequence goes on from OX393549.1 coordinate 19,917,433, forward strand.
ATACAGATAAGAATTTGAGAAGAAAATTGTTGTATATGGATTCATTTGTGAGGAAATAAGTTCTGATATAATAATGCTTGTTAATGATGGATTACTCGATAATAACCATCTGGTTTGTTTAAAGGACTTCCATCACATCTTGGGTGATAAGTCTTGTTCAGATTTTTCTTTGTAAATTGTAACCTTGATGTGTTCTTTTAACTTAGTCAATTGTTAGTCAATCCTGTTTATATCAAGTTAAATGCATCTTATCGAGTGCAAATGGTTCCTCATACTTGTCATAAGCTTGCATATCTTTAGATTTCTGTGGGACTACTGTATTAATGATTATAACTTAATCATGTTAGGTTCCCTATATATTGCTCATTAGGAATCTTAAACAATGAAATTGAATTCCTCTTCTACCTGTTGTCAGTCTGCAGATATGAATCTTATATAATGAAATTGTTGCAGATTCTGAAGTTCTAATCCAATTTAGTTGCATGTCTATTCTCTTATATTGTTCCTTCATTCTTTATTTGCCAGATTTACTTGTAAGTTGTAACTCATAGTTATATGTCTATTTATGTTCTTATTCTTTTATGTCACAATTGCTTTCAAAATGTCTCAGAAATTTATCTGAAACTTCCAATTGTGAAATATCAGATCCCTTCCAGATCTAACCCTCTTAAAGGATGCATCGTTAAGAGGCTTCATGTATCCAACATTGAGACCACACCCGAATTCTAGTGGTGCAGTATGTGCATCATCTGAAGGAGAGCTTGTTGCAGTAAGAACAAATGACAGGCTACTGTTTAAACAGTGATTTGGCTGATTCGTAGGACATGTTTCCTGTAGAATTACTCATCCACTTATTCATATAGGTTAACGGTGATACAGAGATTGTCCTCTTCTCAGTTTTGTTTCAGAAGAACATCTACAGGTATATTAGTATAATTAAACCCTTGAAATCGGGCTCTTATTAGTTTTAAATTTGCTTATAGACGTAGCACTTTAGCTGATTAATTCTTCCATTGCTTGTCAATATAGGTTTATTTATCATAATGTTTTTCTTTCCCTTCAAATATATGATGTTTTCATTACTTTGCGATAATTTTAATCCTCTAAAATGGAGAATTTGTTAAAGTTAAACTTAACACTATTTAATTAAATTTTCTTGTTACTTGACTTTGAGGTCCAAAATAAAATAAAAAAGAAAATATCTCTTGCTAGTGAACTGCGAATGTTTTTCCTTTTGCCTCTTACCTGAAGCTACGTAATTCTTGTCAGCCATCTGGAGCATATTAGTAAAGTATACAAGAAGGATGTGGTTGACCCTCAAGAAGGGCGCTCCTTTGTGACAAATTCTCACAAAGAAAAGAAAAGGGTAAGATAACCAATGAGTTTATTAACCTTTTAGGGCTATTTTTAATAAGTTAACTTGCATTTCAGGGTTTATTTAGCATGGTTAAAGATTTAAAAGGAAACAAGTCAAAACATAGCCAAGAGATTGATCTTGAAGATTCAGGCACAAGTACTGCAGAAGAACTCTCTGCCATATTTTCAACAGCTAATTTTTCACTTGTTGCTGAGACCAGGAATAGCTCACTTAAAAATAAAGAAGATGTCGAACTGGATATAGGTATTAGGCATCGTTCTCTCCTTTTATTTTTTTCTGTTTGAAATGCATTCATGTTCATATTTCTATCTTTTCTACCTGCAAAGATGATATTGACCTCGAAGATGCCAAAGAGAAACCCAAAGGACAAAGCTTTGCCGTCCTGAATAAGAACATGCTAGGCAAGAAATTTCAGGCAATCAAAGGTTAGTTGACTAGTGTTATGTATAAACTTCCTGTTTATTACCAAAATTTTTATGTTTAAATCATCTATTTAATTTCACTTTTATTCATTTTGATGTGAGATACTTTCAATGTTGACATTTTTATAAATTTACGGTTGCTGTTTGCATCTAAATCGAGCTAAGTGCAGGTAAAATGAAATCTAAGACTGATGAAAAGGTGAACTCTGGGAAAGAGAAGCATGAAGATGATAAGGCTATAAGTTCAATCGATCAGATCAAGCAGAAATATGGACATTCCGTGAGCAGTGTAAGGACAAATGAAGATGATAAGGCAATAAGTTCAATCGAGCTTTATGCACGTTACCACATATTTTAAGCACAAAAACACTACAAACTTCAATGGAAACTTCTTATGTAGGTTCTACATTGCATACATCTATAGAAGCTTTTGTTCATAATCCTGATCCTCATGAAATTGTACCTGATCCAACACTTTTCCTTCGTCACTGAAGATACAACTTAAAACGCCACGATACATTATGATCTTGAAATGTCTTTCTGCACTATGGTCTCTGTTTAGAACATATTATGTCATTCTCATCATTTTTTCATTCATTGGATAATATATATGATTTGTTCATTCTTTCCTGATGCAGGAGTCAAGCTCTCTAAAAATGGCAGAAAGCAAGCTGAGCGAGAATATGGGGAAGTTACAGGTGATTTGACTGCCTCATACTTTGAATGTTGTTGGTTCCTTTTCAACTCCTAAGTACGTACAAAATGTCCTAACGGCAAATTCATATTCACCATGTACATTTAATTTATCTCTTTGACCTCCTTTTTGTCAATGCGATGTGTATTCTAGAAAAAAAATACTAAAATACAGTTTCTGACGTGAAGAGATGAAACAAAGGATACCATAACCACAATAATAAGCGATTTTTTCATATATTCCCCTAACAAAGTTTGATATCGTAGAAGAAATCCTATGTTTTACAAAATTCTCTGGACACCTTTGACATATCTCGATTTTTGCAAACAACCCTGTATAGTCAACTTTATGACCATTTCACCCTTGAAACATTGCATGTCCTTGTGTTTTTTTTTACAAAAATCAAGATATGTGAAGGATGCCTAGAGAATTTTGTACAACATATGGTTTTTTCTACACTACCGATCTTTGTCAGGGTGGTATATATGCAAAAATCCTTAATAAAAACCATCAAGTCCTCCTATTTATTGAGGTTGACTTTATGAATCCTTGGTCACCAATCATTTTTGTTAGGGTTTTCTATATTGTGACCATGGTAAAAAAAAACAGGCTGATACCACAACGTATCAGCCATACGTACCGGTTTTGGCTAGACCAAGACTGATATATGGCCCTTACCGGCCGATACCGGTACATACCGGTCTGTATCAGTTGGTGCAAGACCGAACCAGCCGGTACGACCAGTACGAGATGGTCTCGACAGTTTGGGTCATATGGCTTTTCATTTTTTTGGGCTTTCCCAAATTAAGAAAAAGTAAAGGCCTCAACTAGTATTGGTCCCTAACAGCCGATTCGGGGCTGATCGATACAGCAGTCGATGTTGTGATTTTGAACCTTGATTGTTATGCAACCTTTTCAATATTCTTTTAAGAAACTTTCATCAAAGTTGTTGTGGGCCTTCCCCTCCTCTTTTTTGACCTCTCCACTATAATTTGAAACCTCTCCTTACTAGGGCCACCTTTTCGTATACATTCATTCCTCATCCTGCCCTCCTAGTTTTGTTGCACATACACCTCAACATCCTTATCTTTGGAATGCTCATTTTGTGAGCTTGATTCCTCTTAATGAAATGAAGGATGCTTTGGTCAAATAGTGATTACAATCCTTGTGCCTTTACATGTATCTTCGTTCAAATTTATGAAGAAAGGATTTAAATGTCTGTTAGATTTATATTTCGGTCTCCTATAAGTTCCCAATTCTTTAGCAATGCCTATTGATTTGTCTTGCATGATAAAAATATGATTAGATTTTTAAAATCTTGTAGATACTATTGTGCATTTTCATTCCCAAAAGGAAGGTTTAAATGATAATATATTGCTATCTTCTTATTTATTGTTAAACTAACAACGTTAAATTTCATAGAATGACTAAAGCCACATCAATAACATATATCTAATAATATCGTACGAGAAGAACATGTGGCTTTGCTATTTTTATATCAGGGACAACCTTCTAAATATAAGGCTAGAAATTTGGAAATACAAGTCGGATGGAGCATGAATTCAAAACATATAAGCTTTTGGCGAAGACGAAGTGAAATTTCATTAGTAACCCTAACATAGATCTCTCAAAACACCTTTTAGAGGATTATGTGGTACGATTGGGTTGAAACGGTAGGAGGTACCCATTCATTCTTGCTCCATCAGTGGTAGATATGAACCAAACAACTACTTGATTCGTTTGGCCATTTCATATCCTCGATCCCTGAAACAGACAGTCCTCTCTTTGCCAACATGCAGTGGCATACTAGAAAGAAGATAGATTTATCACCCGACATGTGACGGGAACAACCACTATCAGTAAACCATTTGTTTGATTGAAAAGCCTTAAGAGCATATGTGCAACTTTGCACTTCAAGTTTTCCTTTAGAATCCATACGGCTCTAGTCTTAGAAATCAACTTCTAATCATTCAATTTATCAGTTTCTTTCTTAGCATCCTTCGGTCCTTTTACTTTCTCATCTCTTTTAATTTTTGGACTCATGCTGCTAGGTAGTGGTACTAGTCATCGAGAAAACATATTTTTCCCACGACCTAAACTCCAAAACACACTCTTTCCTCCAAATACTATAGGCAGAACTAGTAGTAAGTATCCTAACAGTAGTATTGGAGGTAGTAAGACACTAGGTTAATTCAACAATTTCAAATTTTAGTTTATTGTTGTCACGCCTTACTAAGCTAACAAGCATGTCCATATCTGTCATCTTGACCTCGTGAGATCATTTTTTCAGAATTTAATTGACTCACCAAATTATTGTGACTGCATTCTAAAAATTTGACCTTTTCATTGAAGTTAGCTATCTCAACTTTTTGTGATTTCGTTAAGATCATGGATTCCTTCAACTCCAAATAGTGTCATCTAATTGTGATTCAATCATTCAAGGACTTTAATCTTCTCAGCATTCTTCTTTTCAACCTATTAACTTGAGCTAAAGCCTTCGAACACATCTCAGTTACATCAAAAGTGGTATTCATCTCTCTAATCTCTTTATTCTCTTCACAACTACTATGTGAATTGGAATTATCCATATTGAAAGATCTCCTTTGTAAGAAGGGTCCAAAGGACCCACTCTGATACCAGAGGAGTGGATGCTCAGGGCCTAACAAAGATACCCATCAATTTGGATCAACAAGTAAACTTGTGTGAACTTGGCAAAACCTTTAATGCGGAAGGGGCACGAGATGAGTAATTGCAATTCAAACACACACAAACAAATCTTGGTTCGATCCTAAAGTCTAAAGGGTGAAACCATACAAGGATATTGGGACTGAAGCATACACGACTCTAGTTCCACAACCCACCACGAGTCTGGCACCGACAATTAGCACCCACCTCGACTAGCCACCTCTTGGCATCTCCTCTTATGATGCTTCCCCACGTTCAAGTCCACGAACATCGCCGTCGTGCGATCCGATGTGCTTCAGATTTTTGTAACAACTCCGAAAAACTCAACTCCCCGCAGGCAAGCATGTGTAACACCTTGGATCTCTCCAGCAGTTTTCTTCCCAAACTATGAGAGCAATGATTTGGAAAAGCGGACAAAGCTTGAGTAATACCTTGGATATCTTCGGCAGTGTTCTTTCTAAAAAGTTTTCAGTATATTCGTGATTTGATGGACCGTATGGTGGGTGTGATTGGGGAAAGCAAAGTGGTACACGTAGTGATAGTAATAGCCCCAACTTCAAGTTAGTTGGGCAGATGTTGATGCAAATTGGACCACGTCTATACTGGACTTCTTGTGCAGCACAATGCCTTGATTTGATGCTGAAGGATATTGCAAAGGTGAATGAGGTAAGAGGGGTCATTACCATATCCAGACATTGACCAACTTCATTTACAACTCCGAGGTACCCTATCGTATGTCTGTTAGTTATGTTATTGTAATATATATATATATATATATATATATATATATATATATATATAGAGAGAGAGAGAGAGAGAGAAAGAGAGAGAGAGAGAGGAAACGGGAAATGAGATGCCAGTCTATTTCGGCGAAATGGACAGCCACCCATTTGAAGCCCTTAGGAGTTTTAAAATGTGCTGATTATTTGTGAGCATAAGTACCTTATTTTAGATAGAACACCCACAAAAAATCAGCTCATTCTAAAACTCATAGGGCCATCAAATGTTAGAAGTTTTATCGAGCGTCCGTTCTAATCGTTAATCTGAAATATAACATTTGATGCCCCCAAAAGTTTTAGAATTTACTGGTTTTTTGTAGATGTTCTATCTAAGGTAAAGTGTTTATGCTCACAAAAAATCAGCACATTCTAAGACTCCTAGGGGCATCAAATGGGTGGTTGCCCATTTCGTCAAAATAGGCCGCCAGCTTATACTCGGCATCTTATATATATACTAGTGTATGCCTGTGCCTGTCGGCACTACACCGGACCACCTTCGGCTGCAACAAACCTGAAATTGTTCGGCAACAAAACACTTTCGACTATAACACCTGCATTCATAGGGGACACCTATTTCCCTGCCCATGCTGATTGGCATGAAGCGGGCGCCTTCGGCGCGACCAACTCCCCCTCCCCCTTATAATCTATCAATCACAGTTGTCTCTGTTCGAACGGATTCCTCGAGATCAACCCGATGGTTTGGGGCGGCCGAAATTTCAACAGGCGGGTTTATAGCCGTTGATGCGAACAACGATAACGAGATGAACGGTCATGATTAATACAGTTTCAATGGGCCGGGATTTTAGGGATTTAGTGCATTTTAAATGGGTTGGGATTTGAAACCAAAGAGAGATCATGCTTTGATTTTTGAACGAATGGTTAAATCTATTCGGTTCTTTTTTGTCCAGTCAGCTTGTCTTAGTCAGTTTTTTTGTTCCGTTTTGTCTAATCAGCACAAAACCAACGTCCCCTGTTATATAGATATATATTGATATTTGACTCATTTGAAACATTTGCATTTTACATAGGCCAATTGCATATGACATTTACATATGGTTAAATGTTTGCATTTTTTTCCTAACCTATATTTATTTTCTTTAAAAAAAATAATTTTTCTGTTTTAAATTTTTTAAAAAATACCGAAATCAAAACCACTAAAACTTCGACAAAAACTATCAAAATCATCTGAAACCGGTCTCCAAGGGTTGTTTATCCCTCTATCAGTTTATTTCTCCATGTGCGAGAGAGGTTCACATGTAGGCGGTTCTTAGCATGATATGCATTGATGGTTCATTCCCTAACAAGTTATAGCTAAAGCTGTTAAGAGATATTGTATTTAGTGTGTATGCTTGTATATCGCCCTTAGAGGGCTGCCTTGTATTGTCTATTTATACCTGGCCTATTGGCCCAATGGAGAAGTATTCTATTCTCCCCAAACCCTAGCCGTCGCTATCTCTTTCCTTTAGGGTATTGTCACATGATTTTAGAGCCAGGTTCACGACGTCCCTAGATCGCACGATCGCGAGAGGAGCCCTACGCGCTGTCCCACTGTATGCGCAGAAAAAGATCTGGGTCGTCTTTATTGCAAACACACGAAGATTACAGAAGGCCGGGACCCGGGGACTCGGGGGTGGTGAGCCGAGTGTGGCGAATATTGATCAGGAGATTGTGGGAGAGATCCTCTGGAGGGTTCCTTTGATCTGCGTCTCCACGTGGTATTCGTGCGAGAGCTCTGAAGGGGTTGCCCAGGACAGAGGTCTTTACAGGGTGAGGGTTCTTTGAGAGGCTAAGGAATATCCGTCGTTGCTTTTGTCCCTTCCGTGCTTCGCGCTTTCTTGGCTAGGGGCTTTCGGCATCGTTCCTTGGTCTTCGTGTCTTCCTCGCTCCTTGCTAGACCTTGGCGTCCTTGATCGTCGGTTCGCGGCGTCGATCGTGCTTTTGGCGTCGGCTTTGGCTTTGGCTTTGGCTTTCGACTCCGACTTTGCTTTGGCGTGGCTCTGGCTTTTGCTTTGCTTTGGCGCTTGCGCTTGAACGTAGACGGGGGAGACTTGCGATGCTTTCGTTCTTCTGGACTTCGCGTCGTATCGGCTACAATGTGCGGTGCTTTTGCTCGTGACTGACGTAGTTACTTGGCTTTGGCACTTGCGTTGCTTTGGCGCGGGTTTTACCGGGGCTTTTGCTTTGGCTTCTTGCGTTGCTTTTGCTTCGACGTTGACTCGATCTTCTCCTTGAACGGCGGTGGCTATTTCTTCAAGGCTTCTGGCTTCCTCGACGGTTATGGCGTCGGCTTGACTTCTCTTCTTCTCCGGGCTCCTTTTGCTTGATTGGAGTTGAAGGCTTCACTTTGAAGACGGCGGGGGTAGCACCGATCTCCGTGCGACGGTTGTAGCGTCGGCTTTGCTTTGAAGACGACGGGTGTACCGACGCTTCGGGTGTTCCTCTCCAAGCTTTCTTCTTCGTGGATGGAGTGGACGTTTGTCGAAGGCGACGGGTGATGACGCTTCGGTCTTCTTCTCCGGGCTTTTGGGCTTGATCGGAGTCAAAGGCTTGTTGGAGACGACGGGGTGGTGCCGCTCCAATCTTCTTCTCCGGCCTTTGCTTCTGGCGTCTTCGGAGTCGAAGGGTTCTTCTCCGAGCTTTCTTCTTCGTGCACGGAGTCGAAGGCTTGATCTTCTTGTGCAAAGGTCTTCACTTTGATGAGGGCTTTCAATGGACTAAGCCGGTCCCGAAGGGATATGCTTACCCGTGCCTCGTGAAGCCTTGGGTCGATAAAGGGCGCGTCTCCTCTTCTGCAGAGCTCCTTCGCTTCGTCTTCAGCTTCAACCTGCGACGGTTATGGCGTCGGCTTCTTCTCCGGGCTTTTGGGCTTGATCGGAGTCGAAGGCTTGTTGGAGCTGACGGGATAGTGCCGCTCCGATCTTTTTCTCCGGCCTTTGCTTCTGGCGTCTTCGGAGTCGAAGGGTTGTTGGAGACGACGGGGTGATGCCGCTCCGATCTTCTTCTCCGGCCTTTGCTTCTGGCGTCTTCGGAGTCGAAGGGTTATTGGAGACGACGAGGTAATGCCGCTCCGATCTTCTCCGGCCTTTGCTTTTGGCGACTTCGGAGTCGAAGGGTTCTTCTTCTCCGAGGTTTCTTCTTCGTGCACGCAGTCGAAGGCTTGATCTTCTTGTGCAAGGGTCTTCACCTTGATGAGGGCTTTCAATGGACTAAGCCGGTCCCGAAAGGATAGGCTTGCCCGTGCCTCGTGAAGCCTTGGGTAGGTGAAGGGCGCGTCTCCTCTTTTGCAGAGCTTCTTCGCTTCAGTCTTCAATCTTCGACCCCTTTTGAGCCTTCCCCCTCCCCCTCTATTTATAGGTGAAGGAGGGGAGGGGAGAGATATGGGAAGATTTATTTGAATCCCTTTAATATCTCTCCTATAACTACCCAAGATTTATTCATCCATTGATGAGGGGAATAAGTCTTTATTTGCTTTCCTTTTCTGGCGGAGTACTTATGGCTCAATCCTTTTTGAATTTATTTTGAATCTTGCACATAAAATCGATGGCGACCCGGCTTCGTTTCTTATCCGTCGGATCGAGGGATCGGCGCAGATCCACACTTATGTAGACGTCATACGCAACCTCCCCCGCGCATGGCGGTATTTGTTTCCTTTCTTCTTTTCTTTCCTTTTCTTTTCTTTCTTTCTTCCTTTTCCTTCTTTTCTTTTCTTTTCTTTCTTTTCTTTCTTTTCTTGCATGGCTGGCCACCCCCCCCAAAGGGTTCGGATTTCTATAGGGGGGCCGGGTGGGCCCCACTTGGGGATGGACCCACCCGCCCCCTTGTTTGGCGCGGGTCGGGTCTGGTTTGCGTGTCGGGTCTCCCACCGCATTGGTGCATGCGAGTCGGGTCCGGGTCCAAGTGCGTGTCGGGTTTGCCTCCGCATTGGTGCATGCGAGTCGGGTCCGGGTCCGAGTGCGCGTCGGGTTGGCCTCCGCATTGGTGCATGCGAGTCGGGTCCGGGTTAGACACAATTTGTGTCTACAAATGCCCCCTCAAGGATGAGTACGCCGGCGGAAAACGCAGAGTACTTGTGTACGTAGGAAACGCACAGCACTTGTCCTTGATTCCTTTCTTGGATGGGATAGGTGGCTTATTTAAGGGCCACTACCCCTTTCATCCAACACCTTGCTCTTGCGAAGGCTCTGCTGGCGTTTGGAGACCGCCGTCGGAAGAGTGCTGCCTGGGGTTGCACGTGACTTGCTCCGTCTTCCTGGTGTCGCCTCTTTCGTCGGCGGCGGTGGCAATGGTGCGCGAGTTGAAGAACTTTGGAGACGAAGGCTTCCGTCGGCTTGGAGACGAAGGCTTCTTCGATGCTTGGAGACCGTCGACGGAAGGGGCTGCTTAGGGTTGCACGCGACTTGCTCCGTCTTCCTAGTTGTCGCCTCTTTCGTCGGCGGCGGCGGCTCTTGCGAGAGATGAAGAATTTTGGAGACGAAAGCCTCCGTTAGCTTGGAGACAAAGGCTTCTTCGATGCTTGGAGACCGTTGCACGAAGCTTAATGGCGGCTCGGGAAAGACGGGAGCACGAGGATGGCCACGGCGTACCTCGACGGAGGACTGTTGCCCCTTCTTCGGTGCGGGAGCACGATGGCCCTTGCTAGGGTTTTGATCATTTTTCTCATTGCGGACTTCCTCTTGCTTTGAAGATGGCGCGAATGTCGACGGCGACCGTTGCACGACGTCCGAAGGCGACTCAGGAGAGACAAGAGCGTGAAGACGAAGGCAACACGTCTCGGCGGAGTCCCATGGCGGTGCGGGGGTGACGAAGGTGCGAAGATGAAGGCGATGCACCTCGGCGGAGTGTTGGCGATGGTGACGCGTCTCGACGGATGGCTTGTCATCTCCTTGGTGCGAGAGTATGATGGTAGGGGCGAGTCTTCGCGGCCCAAGACGGTAACGACAGCTCGGCGCGACGAGGAGGCGAAGCCATCGCAAGCGAGGTAAGGCTCCTCCCTTCTTCTTTTTTTCTCTTCCCCTTTTTTTTCTTTTTTTTTTTCTTTCTTTTCTTTTTCTCTTTCTTTTCTTTCTTTATTTTTTTTCCTTCTCTGTTTCTGTCTCTTCTCCTTTGTGTGCGCAGAGCACAGCAGCAGCGGCGGTGGCTGGCTGTGGCGCGCGCGGAGGCCAGGGTGCCGCTACGGCGGTCAGCGGCCAGGCGCGGAGGCCACGGTGCAGGCGGTGTCGAGGCGCGGGCGCAAGCGGCGTCGGGGCCGAGTCGGGCGAGCTCCGATCGGGCACGGCCAAACAGGCTGAGCGGGTGCGGGCGGCGATGGCTCGCGGAGGCAGCAGTAGCAGCAGCGCCGGGCGGTGGCCGGGCAGCGCCTGGCTGCGGCGCGGGGTGTGGCGACGGCGTGCGGCGCGCAGCAGAGGCCAGGGCGCAAGTGGCAGCGGTGGCAACGGCGTGCGGGCGGCTGCGGTGGAGCACCAGCCGGCGGTGGCTGCAGGTGGCCGGTGCGGGCGTAGCGAAGGCCAACGGAGCGGCTGCGGGTGCGAGTGGCCAGTGCGGGTGCAGCGCAGGCCGACGGGGCGGTTGCGGGTGGCCGGCGCAGGTATAGCGCAGGGCGACGTGGTGGCCGGCCGAAGGTCTGGCAGTCGAAGCCCGGCGTGGGCTGCGGGCTTGGGCTCAGGCTCCATCCTCCCCCTTCATGGGGGTTGCAGGCCTTTAAAGGAAAGAAGGGGGGCTGCGTCCCCTTTCGAGGTCGTGGCCCTTCCTTTTTTTCTCTCTTTGTTTCCTTTTCCCGTTTCTTTTTTTTTTGTTTTTTTTCATACTTTCTTTCCCTTTTTTTTTCTTTTATGTTTTGTTTCCTCCCTTTTTTTTTCGTTTGCGTGGCACAATAGCAGCAGCGGTGGTGGCGCGTGGACGAGGGCCAGTGCCGACACGTGCGGGTGTGTGCTGAAAGTGGACGGGCGTGTGTGGTCAGCGCAGGCGGCATGGGCCGAGCTGCAGGCGGCACGTGGATGAGGCGCAGGCGACGGGCGTGCGGAGAGGCGCCGGTGTGGCATAGGCGGGCGGTGGCCAGGCTCCGGGCTCCCCTCCCCTCTCCGGGCTTTTTATCGTACAGATGACGCCCGTATGTATTGGATAGAGAGATGGGACCTGCGGCTATTTTTGTTGCGGCCCCCCGCCCCCCCCCCCCCCCCCTTTTTTTTTTGCGGATCTTATCGCCTTTATTTTCTGGGTCTTGACATTTCCTCTGGACTTGACTTCTTTTCCCTCGACTTCTGTACTTGGTCTTTTTTTTTTTTTTTCGGAGTTGACTTTGCCTCTCGATTGGACTTGCATCTTTCGTCTCTTTGCAAGACTCGTCCCTCTGAGTGCCTTTCAAAGGCTTGCTGGATTGTTGATGAGGTCAACCACGGGAGTAGGGTGACTGGCGAGGTTGCACCTTTCTGGCGGCAATGTTAGCTTGAAGGATACTGAGATGGGCATTCTGAAGAGGATGAAGACGAGGTCACGAGCATTGACAAGGAGCAGACTGCTTTGGTCGTCTTCTGCTTGCCGATCTTGTGCTTGGTGACAGCTTCAACGGTCCTTTTGACTTTGTGGAGGTCGCGAAGGATGCGATTGTCGTTGATGCGTCTGCCATTCTTTGGGTTGCTACTTTTGTCTTCGGTAGCGGTTCCCATCCTTCAGGTGGGCCCGAGTTTTTGCATGAGCCCGGGGGACTTCAAGACGGGTGACCCCTTATTTGCGGAGCAGCTACTCACCTTCTTGGGGTAAGCGATGTTTATTACTTGTCACTTGCTTTGCTGGCGAACGTTTCCTTGGCTTTAGCTGTGGACAAGGAAGAGGAACATGGATTGGAGGGGCTTCACATGCTTGCTACTGCAGATTTGGTTCGGGTGCAGAAGAAGGTGGAGGCCGCTTGTGCGTCGCTTCAGAAGTCGAAATCTCGTATGGAGGATGCTCGGGCGACTAAGAAGACGTCTGGAGCAGAGTTTGCAAAACAGCGAGAAGGACTGACGAAGTGCCGGGAGCTGGCGGAGCGATCGAGAAGGCTTCCGGAGCGAACCTTGCGAAGCAGCGTGCATAGCTGGCGACGCGTCGGAAGTTGACGGCTTCTCTACCCCTGAAGTTGCAGTGCGTGTAAGCTGCAGGAGGCGCGCTTCGGCGCCTTAAGGACTTCGACTTGCTACTCGTGCGTCGCTTTAAAAGCTGGAGTTCCGTTTAGGGGAAAGCTCGAGCGATCGAGAAGACGTCTGGAGCAAAGCTTGCGAAGCAGCGTGAAGAGCTGACGAAGTGTCGGGAGCTGGTGGAGCGATCGAGAAGGCTTCCGGAGCGGACCATGCGAAGCAGCGTGCATAGCTGGCGACGCGCCGGAAGTTGACGGCTTCTCTACCCCTAGAATTGCAGCGCGTGTAAGCTACGAGAGGCGAACCATTTTGACGCCTTAAGGACTTCGACTTGCTACTCGTGCGTCGCTTTAGAAGCTGGAGTTCCGTTTGGGGGAAAGCTCGAGCGACCGAGAAGACGTCTGGAGCAGAGCTTGCGAAGCAGCATGAAGAGCTGACGAAGTGCCGGGAGCTGTTGGAGCAATCGAGAATGCTTCCGGAGCGGACTATGCGAAGCAGCGTGCATAGCTGACAACGCGCCGGAAGTTGACGGCTTCTCTACCCCTGGAGTTGCAGCGCGTGTACGCTGTTGGAAGCGAGCCGCTTTGGCGCCTCAAGGACTTCAACTTGCTACTCGTGCGTCGCTTTAGAAGCTGGAGTTCCGTTTGGGGAAAGCTCGAGCGGCCGAGAAGCATCTGGAGCCTAGCTTACGAAGCAGCGTGAAGAGCTTTCGAAGTATCGGGAGCTGGTGGAGCAATCGAGAAGGCTTCCGGAGCGGACCATGTGAAGCAGTGTGTATAGCTGACGACGCGTCGGAAGTTGACGGCTTCTCTACCCCGGGAGTTGTAGCGCATATAGGCCGTGGGAGGCGAGCTGCTTCAGCGCTTCAAGGACTTCGACTTTCTTGTCATCTTTAGTTTGCTGACTGGACTTGTGGATCTTCATTCGTTCTCTTCTGGACTGGCCTTATGGGACGATGTTGGTGTGTTTCTTTTTATCTGGATTGAACCTTTGTAGGCTGCCTACGTACCCTACTGAGAGGGATCAAGTCGCACGTAGTTCATTTATTCCTTTTTTTTGGGGGGGGGCAAGGGGGGTAACCTTGCGCTAGGCAAAGTACCTTTTGAAGGACTTGCCGCTGGTAGGCAGAGTCGCCACTGTTTCGCAGCTGTCGCCCGCCTTCTTCGCTTCAATGTAGTTAGAAGTGAAGATCTTCTTGACTGGAGTTTTGATGAGTGCTGGAGCTTGACTGGAGTCGATGCCTTGGCGATTTAGAAGGGTTTGTTCGCCGCTTTTGGAGAGGCGAGCTTGAGAATTTGTCAGGCGATATGGTATTGCAGCTGAGGGTAGTGAACCCATGTGCACCGTGCTTTCTTTGTTGCGGCTGGATTTGAACATCAACTCGGTGGAGTTTTGCACTTGAGTGTTTTCTGGCTTGATTGCGAGCTGCTCGGAGCTGGTGTACTCGGAAGACTCGGTTGAGCTCGAGACATGCAACAGACCATGTAACGGTAGTGTTATCTCTTGCAAAGTGATAAAGTTGGCCCCAGAGAATGATGACGCTGGTTCCTTTGCTGGAGTGGAAGGCGATCGTCCTGGTTTGCGAAGCCACTTAGGTGCGAGCCACGGGACTGAAGCAGCTTGAGCAGGCAACGAAACGCATCGCATCGAACTTAATTTAAAGTTGATGTGAATTTTCCGTCTTGATGCTGGCACTTCTTTGTCTTTGTGCACCGTCTGGCTGGAGGATGTCACCAGTTTTGCAAGTGGAGAGTTTTTGTCCCCCGCAGTTGCTTCGACTTCCTGGGCTCGTAGAGCTTTTGCTGGAGGAGTTTCTGCAACGGGGTCTTTCACTCAGTAAAATTTGGCGTCAGTAAAGTGTGCTTCGGCCTCATTGAATGGCTTGCCGTTGGCGGCGATGCTTCTCCCCATGCTTTCGACGTTGGTGTCGCTTTCTTCATCGTCTTTCCGGAGCACTTGGTGAACTTCCATCATGCAGCAGGAGACCTTGAAGTTTTGATCAGCTTCAAGGAAGCAATTGGGAAAGAACTCCTGGAGTGTAGTCGGCTCTAGGCATATTTGCTGGTGAAGATTTTTCGGACATGCCGGAGCTACTTTGGACGCCTTTCTTTCTGGAGCTTCATTCTTTTCCTTGAAGGTATTTCTTCCGGGGAGTTTTCTTGTCGCCCGATCTTTCTCGTGGTTAGCCAGACATGCTATTCTGTAGCTTGATCGTCGTGGCCTTTTCCTTCGAGGCGCCATAGCCCATGTGTTTTCATCAATAATATCTTCCTCACCAAGGTGAGGAATTGGTGATGCGACTGAAGGCACTTCTTTGATCGGAAGGACTTGCTCTTTCGGCGGTTCTGCTGGCTCGTCTTCCGATCCCCAATCGGTTGGTTTGACTTCTTCGTTTGGAAGAGGGAGTGTTTGCATGAGAGGCAATTGCCCCCAAGACAGTGAGGATTTGGTCCTATGCACTGAAGGAGCATGCTGTTGTCGTCTTCTTGGAGCTGGTTTCGCCATTGATCTTCGACAGACGATGCGCAGTCTTCCTGAAGTGCATTGTGGAGCAATCAGCGCTAGCGAGGAGTCAAAGGTGATTGACGTCATGTTTTTCTCAACAACGTCACCAGAGTCGACCTCGATCATCCCTTGCTTGGCGTGTGCCATGATCTTATCTTTGAAGACAAAGCACTTCTCAATGGGATGGTTGACCATCTGGTGGTACTTGCAGAAGAGCGAATCATTGACTCGATGTGCTTGTTTCGGCCGGTAACGTCTTTGTCCTTGCTTGATGGCGCTAACTCCGTGTTTGATGCTGAGCTGGTGCACTGCGATTTTAGGATCGAGACCTGGCATCTCCTTGTAGGACCATACGAAGACATCTCTATATTCTCGGAGCAGCTTGAGGTATGCAGCTTCTTCATCAGGAGTCAAGAGTGTGCTGACGAATGTAGACCGAGGCTCCGTTTCTGTACCCAAGTTGATTTCCTTTAAGTCATCAACGGTGGACTGCCCCCCTTCTTCGAGGACCGGCGGGGCATCTTGCAACTCGTCGTCCGAAGTAGAAGTATCACTGTTGTCAGTTTCGATAACGGAGATATGATTGACGGCTGCCATGGGTGGGTGGGCGGGTGTTGAAACGACATCCTTGACTGGCATTCCCAAATGGTCGAACACCGACCTCTTCTTTGGTTGCTTGACTGGCCCGAGCCTTTCGAACACGGATGTACGCTTTAGATTCGACCGGCTTTGGCTGCTTCTGTTTTGCTTCTGGAGTAAGGCTTGGCATCGAACCCGTCGCC
Source organism: Chamaelirium japonicum (assembly GCA_947650365.1). NCBI lineage: Eukaryota > Viridiplantae > Streptophyta > Magnoliopsida > Liliales > Melanthiaceae > Chamaelirium > Chamaelirium japonicum. The sequence continues at coordinate 19,933,787 of OX393549.1, forward strand.
GTCTTCTTTTGCTATCGGGACGGCTGACGTAGGTAGAGCGTGCATCGGAGATTGTCGATCCTTCAGTTGCTTCGTCTACCATCTTTGCCCCAATGTAGTTGGAGGTGAAGGTCTTTTTCGCTGCAATCTTGACGACCATCGGAGTTTGACTGGAGCCGATGCCTCGACGGTTCGGGAGAATTTGTTCGCCGCTTTGAAACAAATGAGCTTGAGTTCTGGTCATCCCTTGTGGCATTGCCGTTGGAGGAAATGTGCCCATTTGCCTAGCGCTTCCTTCATTGTAGCCGGCTTTGAACAGCAGCTTGGCGACGTTTTGCCCCCAACTCCCTTTTGGCTTGAATTCAAGTTGACTGATGTCGGTAGATCCGCCAGGCCCGATCGGGTTCAAAGCTTGCGTCAGACTAGGTAACGGCAATGTCATTTCCTGCAGAGTGATGACATTGGCTTTCGATAATGGCGGGATCGGATCTCTTGTCGAAGTAGAAGGTGGTCGCTCGGGTTTGCGAAACCATTGAGGTGCGAGGCGCAGGACAGGCGTCACTTGGACGAGCAACGGAGTATGTTGCATTGTTCTCGGTTTGGAACTGATGCGCATCCTTTGTCTTGATTTTGACACTTCCTTGACGTCGAGTATCGCCTTGTCGGAGGGTTGCATCGGATTTGCAGGTGGAGGAGCCTTATCCTGCTTCGCTTCTTCAGCCTTCTGGGCTCGAGGGGCTTTAGCTAGAAGGACTTCTGCTACAAGGCCTTTTGCCTGATAGAACTTGGCGTCAGCAAGGTATGCCTCGGCTTCATTGAACGGCTTATCATCAGCGACGATGCACTTCTCCATGCCTTCCTCGTAGTACTTGAGGCACTGATGCCAAGTGGACACTACAACGCCGTTCTCATGTAGCCATGGTCTTCCCAACAGGAGGCGATACGACGTCTGGCAATCAATGATGTGGAAGAGGACCGTTGTGTCGAGCGGGCCGATTGAAAGCTTCAGGAGGATGATTCCGATAGTGGATTGTCCACCCTGGTTGAACCCTTGAATGACCAGCTGGCTGTGCGAGAACTGGTCATTGGTGATGCCGAGTTGCCGCATCGTCTGGATGGGCATGATGTTGACGGCGGAGCCTCAATATAGCAGGATTCGATTCACCGGCTTCTCTTTGATGTATCCCGAAACGTAGACGGGTCGGTTGTGCAATCGTGTTCCGAGTTGCAAGTCCGAGAAGGTTATCGTCGCATCGCACGAGGCCACAGTCTTGTCGTCCTTTCTTTTCCTCTTGTAGCTGTCCGGGTCTGCCAAGGCTGCAGCCATTGCCAGGCGAGCCTTCTTCTGGAGGTGCAAAGCTTCTACGAGTGGTAAGTGCAGGATTGCCTCGTCGTGAGAGGCGGTGCCTTCTTTGTCGGAGTCGTCTCTTTCGTCAGTGGAGTCGCCTTCTTCAGAAGTCTCGATCTCGCCTTTTTCCTTCCGACACTTTATAAACTTCGACCATGCAACACGAGACCCTGATGTACTGACCGGCTGGGAGGAAGTGATTGGGGAAGAACTCTTGCAATGTTGTTGGTTCCGAAAGGCTTTGCTGGAGATCATATGGATTTGCTGGCGGCACTTTGAACGCCTTTCTTCCTGGAGTCTTGCTTTTCTTCTTGTAAATCCTTCGCTCGGGAAGTCTCTTCATCACCCGGTCTTGCTTATGTTGCCTTGCTTGTCGTGGCCTTCGTCTCCGAGGTAGCATGACCCATGCCTCTTCATCGGTAGATTCCCCCTTGCTAAGATGATGGTCGAGAGCAGCAGTTGCGGGTTCCTTATTGGTCAAGGTTCTCCCGGAGGCTCTACTGGATCGTCTTCCGATCCCCAGCCGGTGGGCTTGATTTTTTCGACTGAAACGGATGGAGGCGTAGAGTAAGGGATGTAATAGTCGAACTTGCCCGAAGGCTGGCCCAGCAGACCGACTTCTGGATCTCCTTGCTCATACCTCTGTTGGAGAGTACATTGAGACATGACTTTGCTTGGGAGAGGTGCTGACGTGGGTGATGGTTGCCCCCAGGATGGCGTTTCCTCCTCAGCGAGCATAGGAGCACGTTGTCGTCGCTTCGAAACCTTCAATTGGGAAGCTGACTTCGCGATTGGCCTTTGCGGTTGACGCGCAATTTAAGCATTCCTTGTCGTGCATCAACGCGTACCGGCTGGAAGGAACCGAAGGTGATGGACGTCATGTTTGCTGTAGCGACCTCTCCGGAGTCGATCTCTATCTTCCCTTGCTTTGCGAGCGCCATGATTCTTTCCTTGAAGACGAAGCATCTTTTGATAGGATGACTTACCACTCGGTGGTATTTGCAGAAGAGAGGGTCGTCAACACGATGCATCTGCTCGGGTCTCTTTGAGGGAGGAAGCTCTATCATCTTCTCCTGCAGCAACTGGTCAAACATGGAGGAGACTTCCGAGTCCGGAAAGGGGTACTCCTTTGCTTCGAGCTCCTCGAGAGTCATCCTTTGTCTTTGCGGCGGAGGCGGCGGTATGGCGACTCCTTTTTTTTTATCCGACTTGCCATCGATCTTGAGCGGCTTGGAGGTCGAAGCGACGTCGGCAACGTTGACTTGCTTCGGTTTTGGTGCCGGCGGTTTGTTCTTCTCCACTTTCAGGAAGTCCTTGTTCTTCGAGTCTCCGCGGTTTGCTAGGCTGAGTTCCATGTCGTGAGCCCGAGTTGCGAGTTCTTCGAAGGACCGAGGCTTGATACCTTTGAGGATGTAGAGCAAGCCCCAGTGCATGCTTTGGGTGCACATCTCGATGGCCGAGTCTTCAGACAAGCGGTCTCGTAAATTTAGCGCGAGATTTCTCCATCGGTCGATGTAGTCGATTACCGGCTCATCCTTCCTTTGCTTGACGGCAGTAAGCTCGGTCATGCTGACGATGCGTCTAGTGCTGTAAAAGTGGTTGAGGAACTCCCTCTCCATCTGATCCCAGCTGTCGATAGATTCTGGAGGAAGATCCATATACCAGTCGAACGCGTTACCCTTGAGGGTGCGAACAAACTGCTTCACCATCTCGTCGCCGTATGTGCCGGCATTGTTGCAGGTTTCGATGAAGTGAGCGATGTGCTGTCTTGGATTTCCCTTCCCGTCAAAGTGCTGGAACTTTGGTGGCTGAAACCCGACGGGGAAGCGCAGCTGCTGGATCCTCGCGGTGTAAGGTTTCGAGTATGCCGCCGTGATCAGAGGAAGACCACCGCCGTGGGAACGCATCATGTCAGCCACCAACGCTTGTATTTGCTGGGCATTCATTGTTGCTGTCGTCAGAGGTTGTGTAGCCACCGAGACTGGTACTGGAGAGACGACTTCCGCCGGGACGGAAACCGAGGAAAGTGCCGGAGTAGTCGTTGGAATTGTCGGGACAACCTCTGCAGGAGCGGGGGTTGAAGACGGAGCTAGAGCGGCTACTGGAGAAGCAAGAGGTTGATCAACTGCTGTAGCATCCTTTGCGCCTAGCTTTTGAAGCAACGTGTTGATGTGACGATCCTTCTCCTCCATCAGTCGAGTAATCTGCGCCATATGTTCGCCCATTTGCATGACTTGGAGCAGAAGAGCGGACGAAGGATGATGACGGAGGACGTCTCGATGTTGCATGCTTGTATCATTGTCGTCATCGTCGGAGACGTAGTTGCGCCGACTCGCTTCTGCTTGATGACGAACGTTTGTCCCCTGCAGAGGAGGTACAACGTCCGCTGGGGAACCCGAACGGGCTCGGGGTTGGGGCTGGTCCTCCCCAAACTTCTGGACATGGACTCCAGGATCGAGGCTTCTTCCTTTATGCACCAAGGCCTCGTCGGCGCTTTGGCGAGTATCTTCTGCAGCAGTTTCTGGCATGAAGACATCCGCCAGAGTTTGAGTACGCCGAGTGTAGACGCGTACCATCGGGAGAGCATCACCCTCCGGGTTTGCTGGATCACCGTGTCGGAGTAGTGGAGACTCAGCGATTGGTGAAAGGCTTGGAGCAAACGCATCGTTGCTTGTCCCGGCCATTGCGAACTTGAAGCAACTCCTTCAGACGTACGGATGAAAGGAGAGGAGGTCCCACCGGGCGTGCTAGAAATCTGTATGCGCAGAAAAAGATCCGGGTCATCTTTATTGCAAACACACAAAGATTACAAAAGGCCGGGACCCGGGGACTCGGGGGTGGTGAGCCGAGTGCGGCGAATATTGATCAGGAGATTGTGGGAGAGATCCTCTGGAGGGTCCCTTTGATCCGCGTCTCCACGTGGTATTCGTGCAAGAGCTCTGAAGGGGTTGCCCAGGACAGAGGTCTTTACAGGGTGAGGTTCTTTGAGAGGCTAAGGAATATCCGCCGTTGCTTTTGTCCCTTCCGTACTTCGCGCTTTCTCGGCTAGGGGTTTTCGACGTCGCTCCTTGGTCTTCGTGTCTTCCTCGCTCCTTGCTAGACCTTGGTGTCCTTGATCGTCGGTTCGCGGCGTCGATCGTGCTTTTGGCGTCGGCTTTGGCTTTGGCTTTCGGCTCCGGCTTTGCTTTGGCGTGGCTCTGGCTTTTGCTTTGCTTTGGCGCTTGCGCTTGAACGTAGACGGGGGAGACTTGCGATGTTTTCGTTCTTCCGGACTTCGCGTCGTATCGGCTATAACGTGCGGTGCTTTTGCTCGTGACCGACGTAGTTGCTAGGCTTTGGCACTTGTGTTGCTTTGGCGCGGGCTTTACCGAGGCTTTTGCTTTGGCTTCTTGCGTTGCTTTTGCTTCGGCGTTGACTCGATCTTCTCCTTGAACGGCGGTGGCTACTTCTTCAAGGCTTCTGGTTTCCTCGACGGTTATGGCGTCGGCTTGACTTCTCTTCTTCTCCTGGCTTCTTTGGCTTGATCGGAGTTGAAGGCTATACTTTGAAGACGGCGGCGGGGGTAGCACCGATCTCCGTGCGACGGTTGTAACGTCGGCTTTGCTTTGAAGACGACGGGTGTAGCGACGCTTCGGGTGTTTCTCTCCAAGCTTTCTTCTTCGTGGATGGAGTTGACGTTTGTCGAAGGCGGCGGGTGATGACGCTTCGGTCTTTTTCTCCGGGCTTTTGGGCTTGATCGGAGTCGAAGGCTTGTTGGAGATGACGGGGTGGTGCCGCTCCGATCTTCTCCGGCCTTTGCTTCTGGCGTCTTCGGAGTCGAAGGGTTCTTCTCTGAGCTTTTTTCTTCGTGCACGGAGTCGAAGGCTTGATCTTTTTTTGCAAGAGTCTTCACTTTGATGAGGGCTTTCAATGGACTAAGCCGGTCCCGAAGGGATAGGCTTGCCCGTGCCTCATGAAGCCTTGGGTCGATGAAGGGCGCGTCTCCTCTTCTGCAGAGCTCCTTCGCTTCGTCTTCAGCTTCGACCTGCGACGGTTATGGCGTCGGCTTCTTCTCCGGGCTTTTGGGCTTGATCGAAGTCGAAGGCTTGTTGGAGCTGACGGGATAGTGCCGCTCCGATCTTCTTCTCCGGCCTTTGCTTCTGGCGCCTTCGGAGTCGAAGGGTTGTTGGAGGCGACGAGGTGATGCCGCTCCGATCTTCTTCTCCGGCCTTTGCTTCTGGCGTCTTCGGAGTCGAAGGATTGTTGGAGACGACGGGGTGATGCCGCTCCGATCTTCTTCTCCGGCCTTTGCTTTTGGCGTCTTCAGAGTCGAAGGGTTCTTCTTCTCCGAGCTTTCTTCTTCGTGCACGGAGTCGAAGGCTTGATCTTCTTGTGCAAGGGTCTTCACTTTGATGAGGGCTTTTAATGGACTAAGCCGGTCCCGAAGGGATAGGCTTGCCCGTGCCTCGTAAAGCCTTGGGTCGGTGAAAGGCGCGTCTCCTCCTTTGTAGAGCTTCTTCGCTTCGGTCTTCAATCTTCGACCCCTTTTGAGCCTTCCCCCTCCCCCTCTATTTATAGGTGAAGGAGGGGAGGGGAGAGATATGGGAAGATTTATTTGAATCCCTTTAATATCTCTCCCATAACTACCCAAGATTTATTCATCCATTGATGAGGGGAATAAGCCTTTATTTGCTTTCCTTTTCTGGCGGAGTAGTTATGGCTCAATCCTTTTTGAATTTATTTTGAATCTTGCACATAAAGTCGATGGTGACCCGTCTTCGTTTCTTGTCCGTCGGATTGAGCGATCGGCGCAGATCCACACTTATGTTGACGTCATACGCAACCACCCTCCGCGCATGGCGGTATTTGTTTCTTTTTTCTTCCTTTCTTTCCTTTCTTCTTTCTTTCTTCCTTTTCCTTCTTTTCTTTTCTTTTCTTTCTTTTCCTGCATGGCCGGCCACCCCCCCCCCCCCCAAGGGGTTCGGATTTCTATAGGGGGTCGGGTGGGCCCCACTTGGGGATGGGCCCACCCGGCCCCTTGTTTGGCGCGGGTCGGGTCCGGTTTGCGTGTCGGGTCTCCCTCAGCATTGGTGCATGCGAGTTGAGTCCGGGTCCGAGTGCGTGTCGGGTTTGCCTCCGCATTAGTGCATGCGAGTCGGGTCCGGGTCCGAGTGCGCGTCGGGTTGGCCTCCGCATTGGTGCATGCGAGTCGGGTCCGGGTTACACAATTTGTGTGTCTACACCCACGCCATCTGCAAACCCGGTTCGTGATCCCCCCCCCCCCCCCCCCCGTGTCATCCCACGCCCCCCGTGCACAATCGCGCGAAGAGCCTCGCGCACATCCCGCGCCATCCGCAGACCCAGTTCGCGATCCCCCCCCCCCCCCCAGCGCCGTCCCACGCCGATCGTGAGTCACGATCGCGAGGCCCTATCTCTCGCGCACTGTCCACCCTGCCTGGTGGATCGCAAGCAATAGATCGAGAAACCTAGTGGATCGTGAGCAACATATCACGCTGTCCACGCTCCAATCACTTCTCGCGCCTGCCTGGTGGATCGCGAGCAATAGATTGCGAGGCCTCGTCGTCCCCACTGCACGTGGTACTGAATCGTGAGACTCTACCACAGCCGAACCCCCTACTGTTACCTCATCTCGCAGCCGAGACCCCTGTTGGTGTTGCTGCCTTCGTCTCCTGCAGCCGAGGTCATATGTTTCCTCACTCCTCTTGCAGCCCTCAACCTCACCATCTTGTTGATCTGATTGAAGATTATCTCGGAAAACCTTCGTCCATGGCTTCGTCTTCATCGGTAACGACTTCGCCCACACCTCCGGCCACGACTCTCTATGAGATTCCGTGGGATTTTCTCTCTCTCGCAACGGACTTCCTTCTTCAAGAGGCGTCCCGATTGGCCGGCATGGTCAGCCACTGTGGAATCTACACTTGATGGTCGCAATCTTCGAGGCCATCTCAATGGCTCTGTCTTTTATTCTTCCTCTGCTGCTGAGTATGGCCCATGGCGACTTCGTGACCAATGCATCAAGGCCTATCTTATTGCATCTGTCGATCGTTCTCTCTGCCGAGATATTGTTGGACTTGCCACTGCCGACACCATCTAGGGACACCTCATTTCCCGCTTCGTTGAGAAAAGTGGTGCACGTGAGTATCAACTTCTTACTCAGGCTCAGTCCGCACAGCAAGGCGAGTTGATCGTTCAGCAATTCTATTGTCAGATGCGGTCCTATTGGCGGGATCTTTAGGATCTCGCTCCTGTTCCTGATCCGTCAAGCGCTCAGGAGTACCAGCTCTATAGAGAGTGTCTTCAGCTATACCAGCTCTTTGCCGCCCTACGACCTGAGTTCAGTGCTTTGGTAGGCCAGCTTCTTCACAGGATAGCCTTTCATGTCTTGATGAGGCTGTTGCTGAGCTGGTTGCTAAAGAAACTCATCAATGTACACTCGCCTCCAGGGCATCACCTCTTCCACCCAGTCTTCAGGGTGTACTCGCTGCTGCACCACTACCAGTCTCCGGTCCTCCAGCTACAGTCACTGTCAGATACCGGGCCACTTTGTGGACACCTGCTACTCGCTTCATCCAGAGAAGTGTCCTACTTATCGCGACACAAAGATCAAGGTCGCGACTCCGGCTCTCACCACGGTCGAGGTCACGGACATGGTCAACTGGCTCCTACTGCTGCAGCTGCTATCACTTCTGTCTCAGTTGGAGACCTACAGTCCATTCATGAGGAACTGGCTCAGCTTAGACTCTCTCAGCAATCTGTCACTCCTCCTAGGCCTTCTAGCGCCTCGGTCTTCTCTACCTCTCTTGGTAGTTCTCCCGTTTGGATATTGAACTCGAGCGCCTCACACTAGGGGTGGCAATGGGTCGGGTCGGGTTCGGGTCGGGTTGAGACATATGTATAAGGGCAAAACACCCAACCCGAACCCGACCCGTTTAATAAACGGGTCAAAAATTTAAACCCAAACCCGACCCGCCTAATAAACGGGTTGACCCGACTCGACCCGTTTAACCCGTTTATTAAACGGGTCGGGTTGGGTCAATAGAACCCATGTAAACCTGTCGGGTTGGGTCAAAACAAGTCGGATTGGGCTGGGTTTGATCGGTTTGGGTCGGGTTGGCTCGAGTTGGCTCGGGTTGGATCAACAGAACCCATGTAAACCTGTCGGGTTGGGTCAAGACAAGTCGGATTGGGCCGGGTTTGATCGGGTTGGCTCAAGTTGGTTCGGGTTGGCTCGGGTCGGGTTGACACGACCCATTTGTTAAACGGGTCAAGTCGGGTCAATCGGGTTATAAGTACAAACCCGAACCCGATCCATTAAATAAACGGGTCAATCGGGTCGACCCGTTTATGACCTGAACCCGTTTAGGCCAAACCCAAACCCGCTAACTTCAGGTCGGGTTCGGGTCGGGTTGGCGGGTCGGGTCAAGAATTGCCACCCCTACCTCACACCATATGACTCCGGATGCCTCCCTGCTCACCGCATGTCAACCTGCAACGCACCTGCCACCGATTCACATTGCGAATGGTTCTCGCTTAACCATTTCACAGTTTGGATCTATTACTACACCCTCCGCTCCTGCTAACTAACTCTCCTTACCCTCTGTGCTTCACGCTCTCACACTCCACATGTGTTTTGTGTGACTCTAGCTGCTCTGTGATGTTTACCTCTTCTTGTTCTGTGCAGGATCTACGTACTGACCGACTGATTGGAGCCGGTCGTAGGATAGGCAGACTATACCAGATGGAGTTTCTTCACTCTCTGCCTCCATCATCTTTTGGTTTCTGTGGAGCTGTCTCTCCTGGTGCCGACATATGGCACAGGAGACTGGGTCATATATCGGAACCACGACTTATAAGATTACTCCACTCTGGAGCTCTAGGTCGTGGTCCTTTTTTGTCTTTATCTACTTGTACCGACTGCAAACTTGCAAAAGCTGCAGCCCTTCCCTTTTCATCTAGTACTTCTCAGAGTTTTGCTCCTTTTGAACTTGTCCATTTTGATATTTAGGGACCTTCTCCTCTCCCCTCTATAAATGGTTTTTTATATTATGTCTCTTTTGTGAATGATTACAGTCGTTATACATGGGTGTACCTTCTTCGTCGTCGCTAAGATATCCTCCAAGCCTATTAGGATTTTACATCCATGATACACATACAGTTTAGTCAGCACATCAAGATCTTTCGATCTGATTGTGCACTTGAGTATCTATCTACGGCTATGCACAGTATTATCCAGTCCCATGGGACGATGTTTTAGCACTCGTGTCCTCATATCCATTAGCAGAATGGTGTTGCTGAGATAAAGCATCGCCATATTCTTGTGACTACTCATGCTCTTCTCCTTTCTGGTTCTGTCCCTCGGCGCTTTTGAGCTGAGGCTCTTCTAACCTCGGTCCAGCTCATCAACATCACTCCTTCGTTAGTTCTTCCGAATGACTTATCTCCTCACAAGCGCCTCCTCTCTACCACTCCCGACTACAGTCCCCTTCGCACGTTTGGGTGCACCCGTTTTGTTCTCCTTCCTCCCCATGAGCGCATGAAGTTGTCTGCTCAGGCCACTAAATGCATCATTCTTGGGATCAGTACTGAGCACAAGGGATACTGCTGCTATTATTGGAATTGGATCCGCTTATCAGAGTCGCAGCGGAAGCAAAAGAAAGATCCGAAGATCATACGGTGTATGTTTCATTACAAGTAATTCTTTAAAACAACCTACATGCAAATCTACGATCTTAGCATATGTGCGGACACCCTAGAGGCATACTACGATCTACGGAAGACATGCATGCATCTAGTTAGGTGTTTAGAATCATCATACCTTTTTGGATCTATGATCCGGAGATGACGGAACGATAAAGAACCGCACTTGAATCGCAAGGGAAACTGTCGGATAGCACCTTGTCCTTTGCGAATTGAAGAATCCTCGAAATCCCGTCTTTGAGTGCAAGGATTACGAGCCGACGGAGGAATCCGTTGCGAAGACGATGGCTAGCCGCGAGATCTCCTCCTTCTCTTTCTCTCTTCTGCCTTCTCCTTCCTTCCTCTTTCTTCTCCCTTCTTCTTCCTCTCTTTTCCTTGGCCGAAACCACAAAGGAGGAGCAAAGGGGGGGTGTTCGGATTTTTAGAGGAGAGGAGCTCTTAAGGCCAGCCCATCCCCCTCCCTATTACTTATAGGGCCGGTCTCCTAGTGCCTTGGGCAAGCTAGGGCCGGCCCTAATAGGATTAGGATGAGGGGGTCGGTTATTAGGGATTTCCAATGTCTATCGTGAAGCCTGGACGAAAACGCCCTTCACGAAAAGTGAAAAACTGAAAAAGAGACAGAGTGAGGTGCGCTACTTGGAATCGAGTTTTGTCAGCGCCTATGAGCTCCTGGAATTATTCCGCTCATTCTAAGATCCATATTCAATGTGTTCTGAGCCATATTTCAGTATTTACCAAAATACCCCTACGGCCCGTAACACATATGAATTAGGTTCTTAGGCTTCGGGCTTGCGCTACTTCGCATCCAACGTATCCAACTAGGTCAGGGAACAATTCCTATAAGCAACGACAGGGTAGAACCTTCAAGGTTCGGGATCTCTAGCTCCAACCGGATTCCTGATTAACTGTTCCGGTGACACACCGAAAGTTCCGTTAATCAGTCCTAATCCGAGTAACCCGCGTAGCCACCCAGAGTGCGACGCGAGTTGAACTCTAGTGATCCTAAACTTATGTTACTCCCTCGTAACCCTGTTCTCTACTATACTCCGATAATCCTCAGTCCCTCCTATTACTGGTGCCATGATTCGACTCGGGCGGTGAGGAGCACCGTCAGATCCCGATCGTTCATCTGATTAGGGTTTAATAACTTGTCATCTATAACACCACACACCTTCCGGTGCTATGCCTAGCATCCGGAACATCGTCAGTCATACTGACAACCACCAGGCCTGGGTTAACTGTGTGGACAGATTGACTCATCAAAACGCACCCATCCAACACTGGACGTCGGATAACCTGTAGGGATTACATGTCACTCAAGCGCCAGCCGGGTAACCCAACGTACCGTGGTATTGGACTATGGAAGGTCCGCACACGTTGGCACATCAAAGCACCACACAACTGGTTGGCCCAGTGATCATGGTCCCTCAGGGTTAATGACAGATTATCTATAGTAGTAAGACGGTTTATGCACCAGTGTCTGAATCACTGAACTGTGCACCGTCTTGGTTCCTGTTCAACACGATCATCGTGCTTGGTCAGGTGAATGGGAATCCCATGTTCCCGTGGTGGAGACTTCACCACATCCTCTACCTACCAACAGCTTGTTCTCGGTGAAGCGACCGGCATCACCTAAGCTGTGAACTAGTTCTAGATCTACACAGAACTAGTCCACTGGGTCTCCCAAGCATGGATCCTCCATGCGCCTCAGTGGCCTACTGTGTTCCCTAGGGTCCTTTTATTATATGAGTATTATCATATACCAGAGTAGTATTCTAATTAAAGCAATAACCAAAGGCATCTTTATTAATGTTAATACAGAAAATCCACTCTAAGGACACACGAGCTACAACAGCTATAACCATGTTGCTCATCGCTTGTGTATCTCCCGGCATGTCTCCTTTGCCGAGGATACGCCTTATTACTCTCCTAAGGCTCAGGATCTTACCTCCTCGAAGTTTCTTCTTCTCCCTCCTCACCACCTGAGCCCTTTTCGTCGGCTCCTTCGCCCCCTCTGGCTCCACCAGCTCTTCTCTCCCCACCGGCTTCTTCGGCTCCTTTACCGGTTGTTTCCCCTACTTCTTCTGGGAAATCCTCTACGGCCTCCTCCTCTATGTATGTTCCTCTCTCCCCTCCTCGAGTTGTCTCTTCTGGGAAATCCTTTGCGGCCTCCTCGGGTTGTCTCTCCCTCTTATCTTTCTGTCTTTCCCCTAGGGTATTGTCACATAGTATCAGAGCCAGGTTCGCAACGTCCTTAGATCGTACGATCGTTAGAGGAGCCCCGGTCCTACTCTGAGGCTGTCCAGTTTTCTCAATAGCGCCAAGCTATAGATGAGTTTCAGGCTTTTCAACAAACTCATACCTGGGATGTTGCCTCGCTACCCGGTGGAGTTACGTCGATCAGCAGTAAGTGAATCTATAAGGTCAAGCACCGACCAGATGGATCCATTGAGCGGCATAAGGCTCGGTGGTGGCCTGTTGATTTACTCAGGAGTACGGCATTGACTATGAAAAGACTTTTGCTCCAGTCGCTCAAATGACCACTGTTAGAGCCCTTTTGGCCGTTGCAGCAGTTCGTCGCTAGCCCCTTCTTTAGATGGATGTGAATAATGTTTTTCTTCACGGTGACCTATCTGAGACTGTTTACATAGATCCTCCACCCTGGTCTCCGGGTTCCTCCTCAGCACATGTGTAGTCTTCGTCAGGCCATTTATGGCCTCAAACAGGCTCCTCACTAGTTTGAGCGTTTTCATCATGCTGTCAGAGAGCTTGATAACTCCGAGTGTAATCAGGACTACTCTCTGTTTGTGTGGTCCTCCTCGCAGGGCCAGGCGATCCTACTATTATACGTGGACGACATGATCATCACCGGGGATGATGCAGCTACGATTGCTTGTCTTCAGCAGCACCTGAGGAGCCAGTTTCAGATGAAGGGTTTAGGTACTCTTCGCTACTTTCTCGGACTTGAGGTAGCATATAGTGCAGATGGCATTCTAGTCTCTCAGTAGAAGTACTTGTCCGACATCCTTAGCCGTGCTGCCATCTCAGATACCCATACAGTGGACACCCCTCTTGAGCTTCACTCGAAGCTACATCATATAGATGGAGTTCCTCTTTCAGATCCCACTCAGTACAGACAGATTATGGGTCAACTTGTCTACCTCTGCATCACTAGGCCTGACATTGCACATGTTGTCAGCATTGTCAGCCAGTTTGTTGCAGCTCCATGCTTAGTTCACTACGGTGCTCTTCTTTGGATCCTTCGCTATCTTAGAGGGACAGTCACCTGCTCTTTGTTCTTGTCATCGTCCTCCTCTCTCAGTCTTCGAGCTTTACTCAGATGCATATTGGATTGGTGATCTGATTACGCGCCTCTCCACCACTGGTTACTGTACATTTTTTGGGGATTCACTGATATCATGGCGCAGCAAAAAGCAGAAAGTGGTGTCTCTATCCAGCATTGAGGCTGAGTACAGGGCCATGGCCTCCACGACCAAGGAGATAGCTCACCATAGACGCCTTCTCAGTGATCTTGGTGCTGTGTTGTCTGAGCCTATTTCACTTCACTGTGATAACCAGAGTGCTATTCAGATAGCTAGCAATCCGGTATTTCATGAGAGAACAAAGCATATTGAGATTGACTGTCACTTCGTCCGACAGGAGTATGAGGCGGATACGATTTAACTCCCCTTCGTTTCTTCAGCAGGGCAGATAGTGGACTTTTTCGCGAAGTCACATCCTACATCATGCTTTCAGTATCTGATTGACAAACTCGTGGTGCATGATTCACCTTGAGTTTGAGGAAGGGTGTTAAGAGATATTGTATTTAGTGTGTATGCTTGCATATCGCCCTTAGAGGGCTGCCTTGTATTGTCTATCTATACCTCGCCTATTGGCCCAATGGCCCTTAGAGGGCTGCTAATGCGAAACAATGCAGGTGATGGTAATGCCAGTAATTGATTGATCAAGCAGGGCGTAACTATTAATTTGATACCAAGCAGGAAAAGTAATTCAAACAGGTAACATGGGGTATTTGCTTTGGGAACTAATATCACGATGCCGATCGCTCTCGATTCCAGGTAACAAAGAACAATACTTATATTACCGGCTAATAGTCCTACTCGCAATATTTAGATTAGCAACTCTGCGGGGTAGGTGGAACGCTCAATCTCACGAATATGGATAGCAGTCGGCAATAATAAAAGACTAGAGACTCAATTTATTGGCGTCTACCGGAAACTCCTTATCGGGAGGAAAACATACCTACTGAGGGTTGTGGGGGACCTCAGGGATCTCAACTGGTGGCGGGGTCGATGTCGATGCAGTGTCCTCGGGTTGGGTCGGGGCTTGAGCGAGGACCCGGAGTGCTAGTACGTTGGGATGTACGGGCGTGCCGGGATGCCACCGTTGATAGTTCTCCGAGATTCCCAGCCGTGCTTCCGCGTCTTTGGCGACGAGGTAAGTGATGCGCTCCACGTACTCCTTCACGTTCTCGCCGGCGCTGAACTGGAAGTCGAGAAAGGGAGACCGGATATCGAGGAATCCGTCTTCGTCGTCGATCAGGCCGTGATCAACATCTGGATCGGCCATGGCGTCATGCCGAGGGGATGGGCTGCTGGGGCAGGGAGGTGGGGTTCGGGTTGGGTCACGGGGAAGGGAATAGAGATGGATAGGGGGGGCTGGATCGGGTGTAGGAGGAGGGAGGGGTCGGGCAAGGGGTAAGGGAGTTCGGTTGGTTGCGGGCAAAGAAGGGGAAGGGGGTGGGGTTGGGCCGGTCGGGTGGGAGAGGAAGGAGGGGCTCGGGGTAAGCGGCGGCACCGGGAGGCGAGCCGGGGCTCGGGTGGGGTCGGGTCGGCCGGATGGGGAGGAGGGAGGGGATTGGGGAGAGGGGGTGGCACCGGTGGGGGCAGTCCGGTCGGGTGGGAGAGAAGGGAGGGGGATCGGGGAGAGGGGGTGGCATCGGTGGGGCAGGCCGGTCGAGTGGGAGAGTAGGGAGGGGGATCGGGGTGGGAGTGGCAGCACAGCGGGGTTGGGCCAGTCGGGTGGGAGAGGAAGGAGGAGGTCGGGGGGTTCGCGGGAGAGAGGGTGGCGGTGTGGGTTGGGAACAAGGAGGATAGGGGAGGGACCAACTAGGGTTTCACACACCTAATATGGACCTAGGGTTTCACACATCTAGGGTTTGGGTTTGGGGCTTCACATACCTCACCCTGGTTTCTCTCAACACGCATGTGGAGGAAAACAGAAATTTTATTAATCATTGCATCCCATTACATGACCAATGAGCAGGCCTATATAAAGGCCTGTGACAGCAAACGAAAATCCCCGGAAATCAAGGTGGGACTAAATAACATAATGCAACAAAAACAACCATGATAGTGCTGAATATCTGATCAGAGCCATAGGCTCAGGTGGCGCCTCCTGCACTGGTACACGCGCCATGGGCGCTGCTCGATGTCCCCATCATTCTCCCGGGGTGGAAGAGAGCTCGACTCCGTCAAGTAAGGCTCGGTACGGCTCTCGTACAGCTCCAGCAGGTCCGGGTCAAGCCGTTGCAGTTCTTCTCGCTCCACCCATGTATTCTCAGAAGGAGGTTTTCCTTTCCAGCGAATCAGGTACCTCCGGGTTCCACCGTCTCTATTAGAGACAATCTCGTCATCTAGAGTTTTATCAATGCCTTCTGCTGTGGGGTTTGGGAGATTTTGGGGAAGTGGAGGTAAGGAGGGGCTCTCAGAAGCAGGGTCCAAGGTAGGCTCGTCTATCAAAGGGTTACTAGGGTTGAAATTTGGGCCCTTGTAGGACACTAGATCTTCAATATTGAAGGTCGGACTAATGCCAAAACCCTCAGGTAGGTCGATAACATATGCATTGTCATTTATCTTCCTTAGGATCCGAAAGGGGCCGGCACTGCGTGCATGTAGTTTCTTAACAGTACCCGGGGGAAACCGTTCTGGGCGGATCCGGACCATCACATAATCTCCGATGTTAAAAGTTTGAACTCTTTTTCGGGCATCGGCTCGTAATTTATAGTCAGCATTGCTTTGCTCAATTTTGTTACTGATTTCTTTATGTAATTCATGCATGTGTGATGCAAATGCATATGCAGACTCGGAGACTCGATGATAATCAGTCATGAGAATGAGATCTATGGGTTGCCTAGGCTTAAAACCATGGACAATTTCATGTGGACTCATGCCGGTAGTTCTATTGACAGATGAATTATATGCAAACTCGGCGATGGACAGTTTGAGATCCCAGCTCCCGACATGTTCGTCTACCAAGGTTCGCAGGAAATTTCCCAGACTCCGGTTGACAACTTCCGTTTGACCATCAGTCTGCGGGTGGAATGCGGTAGAGAATTGAAGCTTGGTGCCCAATTTGTGCCAAAGGGTCTTCCAGAAAAAGCTAGTGAACTTGACATCCCTATCGGACACGATAGTCTTTGGTAACCCATGTAGCCTTATAATGTCATCAAAGAATATTTTGGCAACTCGAGACGCATCAGAGGTTTTGGAACATGGTAGAAAATGGGCCATCTTGGAAAAACGGTCTACCACCACTAGAACTGAATCGTGCTTTCTGAGGGTCTTTGGGAGACCAAGCACGAAATCCATACTGATGTCTTGCCAGTGGCAGTTTGGAACTGGCAGTGGTGTATACATGCCGGTATTTTGCTTTTGTTGCTTGGCCAACTGGTAGGTGTGGCACCGACTCACATGTTTAGCGACATCTCACTTCAGACTCGGCCAGAAAAACCGACACTCAACAGCCTCAATGGTCTTTTTGCTGCCGAAGTGACCGGCAAGACCACCAGCATGTAGTTCCCAAACAAGAAATTCACGGAGGAAAGTTCGGGGAATACATAGCCGTCGACCGAGAAAAAGGTAGCCATCTTGCATGAGGTACCCATCAACTTCTCGAACGGACCCATCAGTTAACAAGGAATGTATCTTTCCAAAGTTGGGGCAAGACCCATATTCATCCTTCAGTTTTTCAAAACCCTCAACCACCGTGGTTAATTTGGACAAGACGAACACACGACGACTGAGAGCGTCAGCGGCCTTATTTTCGACTCCCGCCTTATGGCGCAGGGTGAAAGTATAATCTTGAAGGAACTCAACCCAATGACCGTGTCACGCGTTCAACTTCTTTTGAGAGTAAATATACCGTAAGGCCTCATGATCAGAATAAATGACGAATTCCTGAGGGAGAAGGTAATGTCGCCAGTGACGAAGAGATTGGATTACTGCATAGAATTCTTTGTCGTATGTAGAGTATTGCTGGCGAGTATCGTTCAACTTCTCGCTGAAGTAAGCGACGGGATGTCCTTCCAGGGAAAGGACATCTCCTATGTCAAGCCCCGATGCATCACAGGCTATTTCGAAAACTTTAGAGAAGTCAGGGAGGCGCATGACAGGGGCCTCGACCATTCTTCTCTTGATCTCCCCAAAGGCCTTAGAGGCGGCAATCGTCCATTCGAATTCGCCCTTCTTAAGGCAGTCTGTGATTGGGGCCATAATGGTGCTGAACCCCTTGATGAATCTTCTGTAAAACGTGGCCAGGTCATGGAAATTCCTAACATCACGGATGATTTTCGGTTCAGGCCATTCCTCGATAGCGCGGACCTTCTCAGGATCTGCAGAGACCCCATGGACAGAGACGACAAACCCTAAGAAATGGACTTCGGTAGCAAGGAAAATACACTTCTTTGGATTGGCATACAGTTCTTCCTTCCTCAGTACGGCGCAGACTTGTCGAAGATGGTCAAGGTGCTGTGCCCGAGACTGGCTATAGATGAGTATGTCATCAAAGTACACCACGAGAAATTTTCCCATAAAAGGGCGGAGTACTTGTGTCATTACTCTCATGAAAGTGCTCGGCGCATTGGTCAGCCCAAACGGCATGACCATCCACTCGTACAATCCAACCTTGGTCTTAAACGCAGTCTTCCATTCATCTCCAGGACGAATGCGAATCTGATGGTAGCCACTCTTTAGGTCGATCTTGGAAAAGACGGCGGCTCCGGACATCATGTCCAACAGGTCATCCAAACGAGGGATGGGGAAACGGTATTTGACCGTTATCTTGTTGATGGCACGGCTATCCACGCACATACGCCAGGGACCATCCTTCTTTGGCGTAAGCAGGGCGGGGACCGCACAAGGGCTCAAACTTTCTTTGATAAACCCCTTTTTTAACAGTTCATCAACCTGCCGCTTCAACTCGGCATGCTCCGTAGGGTTCATCCTATAGTGAGGCAGGTTGGGGAGGCTCGCCCCTGGGACCAAATCAATAGCGTGTTGTATGTCACGCATTGGGGGCAGCTGGTCGGGTAGATCCTCGGGGAAGACATCAGGGAACTCTCTTAACACAGGAGCAATCTTAAGGGGGATTGCTTGGGTAGACTCTTTAGGAATTTCTCGGGCCGTAAGGATCATAATTGGGGCTCCTTTTTCCATTTCGTGGCTCAACTCCTTGGCACTGATGTAACTGACGCTGCTAGTCTTCTTGGCGGGGGGAGGTGGACTTTTGTGCGGGCGGACCACTCTTGGACTGAGAGGGCATCAATTTGATTTTCTTACCCTCATGCTCAAACAAACACATGTTAGACCGTCCGTAGATGAGGACGTCATTATCAAACAGCCAAGGTCGCCCCAGTATGACTTGACCCACATCCATAATTAAGATATCACACCAGATCTTCTCCTGGTAGGCATTGAAGTTTATGGGGACCAAACATCTTTACTTGACCTCCATTGCCGTAGAGTTGATCCAAGAGACCTGGTATGGTCGAGGATGGGGAACTGCCTTCAACCCAGTCTTGGAGATCACGGCAGATGAAACTGCGTTAACGCAACTTTCACTGTCGATGATCACTTTGCAGTTCTTATCTCCGATTCTGGTAAAGGTATGAAAAATGTTGGTACGCCTCCAATCATCTTGTTCTTTGGGCTGGGACAGCGCGCACCTTACAACGGCCAACTCAATGAGTGTTGTGTACCTAAGGCAACCTAGAGTGAAGTCATCTCCCTCTTCATCGAAATCTCCTTCATCATCATCAGCTTGGTATACAAACCCATCCATGTCTGACTCCAGTGCCTCAACAGGTGTGCCATCAATGATGTTGATTTTGACGGGGCTGGGGCAATTTGCAGCCACGTGCCCATAGCCCTGGCACTTGTAGCATTTGATGAGGGGACTGACTTTGGAAAAGTCCCTCTCAGGGCCCTTGCCACGATTGTCCTTTTCATTGCTCCAATTTGTGGCATCTGTCCTTGGTTGGGATTGGGTGGGATAAGGTCGACTCGGATAATTGCTCAGGGAGAGACGAGGAGCATGACTCCGGGAATCACCCCTGTGAGGGTGGCTAGATCGGAAGCTATCAAGATCTTGGACTAGGGCGTAAGCCCTTTCTAGCTCGGTGACATCACGGGCCAGGAGTTCATTCCTCAGGTCTTCTCTGAAACCCGATCGAAAACGGGATAGGACCTGGACGGGGGTTTTGGTTCCCAGGACATTGCAGCGAGTCAAGAATTCATCGAATTTGGCAACGTAGTCCTTGGTTGATTTATTGCCCTGGGTGAATTGGTGCCACTGGTCCAGAAGGCGGGCTTGATACGACGGAGGCACATATTTGCCCTTTAATTCATTCTTCATCGCGACCCAATTATCGATGGGGTCTTGGGTTCGGGCAACTCTCAATGTCTCGACGTTGGTCCAGTATTGACTGGCAGGTCCACTCAGTTTCATCGCGGCGAAGCGGACTTTCCTTGGTTCCGTTAAGGGATACCAGGCAAAATATCGGTCCATGGATTGGAGCCAGTCCAGGAAAAACTAGGGGTCATGTCTGCCATCAAAGGAGGGCACTTCTAGCCTGATGCTCCGGAGATATTGTTCATCCGGATCTTGATGATTTTGCCAAGGTGGCCGAAAGTCTTGCGGGTCCAGGGGTGGTGGAGTCCGTGGTGGAACTTGGTCCAGACGGTCAAAACGGGCGTCAGTGTCATGCTGGTAAGCAGCAAAGTTCTGGTTCATGGTGGCTATCCCTTGGGCTAACTCGGTAAGTGTCCTAGCCAAGGTGTCGGGATCCATGTTGCAACTGTCCGACTCGCTAGACTCTCCATGTTGCAACTGTCGGGATCCATGTTGCAACTGTCCGACTCGCTAGACTCTCCTAACAGGTATGGCCTACCCCTACGGGTTGGCATGCATAATTAAAATGATGCTTAATGAATGCTAAGTTCGAATGCAATTACCATGCCTACCTAAAACCATGCTCTGATACCAGAAATGATGCGAAACAATACAGGTGATGGTAATGTCAGTAATTGATTGATCAAGCAGGGCTTAACTATTAATTTGATACCAAGCAGGAAAAGTAATTCAAACAGGTAACATGGGGTATTTGCTTTGGGAACTAATATCACGATGCCGATCGCTCTCGATTCCAGGTAACAAAGAACAATACTTATATTACCGGCTAATAGTCATACTCGCAATATTTAGATTAGCAACTCTGCGGGGCAGGTGGAACGCGCAATCTCACGAATATGGATAGCAGTCGGCAATAATAAAAGACTAGAGACTCAATTTATTGGCGTCTACCGGAAACTCCTTATCGGGAGGAAAACATACCTACTGAGGGTTGTGGGGGACCTCAGGGATCTCAACTGGTGGCGGGGTCGATGTCGATGCAGTGTCCTCGGGTTGGGCCGGGGCTTGAGCGAGGGCCCGGAGTGCTAGTACGTTGGGATGTACGGGCGCGCCGGGATGCCACCGTTGATGGTTCTCCGAGATTCTCAGCCGTGCTTCCGCGTCTTTGGCGACGAGGTAGGTGATGCGCTCCACATACTCCTTCACGTTCTCGCCGGCGCTGAACTGGAAGTCGAGAAAGGGAGACCGGATATCGAGGAATCCGTCTTCGTCGTCGATCAGGCCGTTATCAACATCTGGATCGGCCATGGCGTCATGCCGAGGGAATGAGCTGCTGGGGCAGGGAGGTGGGGTTCGGGTTGGGTCACGGGGAAGGGAATAGAGATGGATAGGGGGGGGGGGGGGCTGGATCGGGTGTGGGAGGAAGGAGGGGTCGAGCAAGGGGTAAGGGAGTTCGGTTGGTTGCGGGCAAAGGAGGGGAAGGGGATGGGGTTGGGCCGGTCGGGTGGGAGAGGAAGGAGGGGCTCGGGGTGAGCGGCGGCACCAGGAGGCGGGCCGGGGCCAGGGCTGGCTCGGGCGGGGTCGGGTCGGCCGGATAGGGAGGAGGGAGGGGATCGGGGAGAGGGGGTGGCACCGGTGGGGGTAGTTCGGTCGGGTGGGAGAGAAGGGAGGGGGATCAGGGAGAGGGGGTGGCACCGGTGGGGCAGGCCGGTCGGGTGGGAAAGAAGGGAGGGGGATCGGGGTGGGAGTGGCAGCACGGCGGGGTTGGGCCGGTCGGGTGGGAGAGGAGGGAGGAGGTCGGGGGGTTCGCGGGAGAGAGGGAGAGAGGGTGGCGGTGTGGGTTGGGAACAAGGAGGATAGGAGAGGGACCAACTAGGGTTTCACACACCTAATCTGGACCTAGGGTTTCACACACCTAGGGTTTGGGTTTGGGGCTTCACACACCTCACCCTGGTTTCTCTCAACACACATGTGGAGGAAAACAGAAATTTTATTAACCATTGCATCCCATTACATGACCAATGGGCAGGCCTATATAAAGGTCTGTGACAGCAAACGAAAATCCCCGGAAATCGAGATGGGACTAAATAACATACTGCAACAAAAACAACCATGATAGTGTTGAATATCTGATCAGAGCCATAGGCTCAGGTGGCGCCTCCTGCGCTGGTACACGCGCCATGGGCGCTGCTCGATGTCCCCATCAGCTGCCTTGTGTTGTCTATCTATACCTTGCCTATTGGCCCAATGGAGAAGCATTATATTCTCCCCAAACCCTAGCCGTCGTTCTCTGTCTCTTTCCTCTAGGGTATTGTCACAAAAGCTTTGGGTGAAATGGTAACTTGAGACTTCCTCTTGGAATCACCTTACACTCCTTGCATGTCAATCGCTCTATTCTTAAGAGAACATAATCCAACACATTCGATACACTATTGAAAGTAGCAAAGGGGGTGTTTGGCATGAGGAACTGTTGTTCCGCTTAAACCTCATCCGGAAGAGTGTATTCTCATCAATTACTATTTCCAATGTAATTCGATGGTGTTCCAGTTAGCATAGCAATGAGCGGAGTGATAAATTATCGTTCCGAAGTCCTTCATTCCACCAGAACAAATAGTATCTGTTGAGTTCGAAGTATGGTACAGCAAATAAAAACGGATGGGTCTGGAACGATGCCAAACACCCCCTAAATATATCTCGTCTTTAAATAAGTATTAGCAATACTCATAGGCCACCGCAAACTCAATGATTCAATCTCCAATTGCACTCCTATTTCCAAATGTCTTCCATATCCTCCCTCAAATTCCCTACTACTTCCAACATGATCAGTTACATTAACAATGTCACCATCTAAAATCAAATTTATAGCCACGAGACCATCACGGATGCTTTTAATCGTGAAGTTGTTGTCTCACGTTGTTTTTACTTCGTGTTGTTTCCGTGCAGAACATTGGCGTGCGGACGGCTGATATGCAGGATACTGCGCAGTCCTTCTCGTCCATGGCGAAGGAATTGCTGAGAACTGTACAGAAGCAAGAAAAGAGCTCATAAAACTTGTGAAAAGCAGTCATGAGTGTGCCTAAATCTCATATTTTTTTAACCATAAAGATGTCCATGTAATTCTTTCGGCAGATGTGGGTTTTTTTCGGGTGTTATCTCCGATGCTGTACTCACAGGTGTGCAGATCTCCTTTATACAAACCTTAACTGCTTTGGTGGTTGATTGCTTATCTAATAGTATGATTAGTGGTGGAAATGAAAAGGAAATGATCATGATTATTAAGAAAATGTCAAGATTTACTTAGTCCTAAGATTTAGGGAAACTAACCTTGGATTCAGAAGCCGATGAGGACTTTCACCGGGTGTTTTGAAAACCAGATTGGACTGGACGGTTGGACTGGATTATATCGGAACCGGAAGGTGAGACCAGTGTTGTCAAGACGACGAGGCGTGCATGAGGTGCAAGATGCCGCTAAAGCCTAAGGTGCAAGGCGCACGTTTTAGTGTGTAAGGCATGAAAATATTTTTTTTCTTTAAAAATTTATTAATAATTATAAAAAAATCTAAAATTCAGAAAAAATTATATTTCACGAAAAAAAGAGATATAATCACTATTCAATTAAATCAACACAATAAAGACATACAATACTTATAACGTAAATTATTATGCAATATGTCTATCATATTATAATTTAAATGCATACAATACTCATAAGTGATAACTGCTAAATGAGAACTCATAAACAATACTGAGTAGTAAAACGAAAGAGTCGGACTCTAAGGAGAGTTGGGTTCTTTTATTCAAACCGAAAAGAATCGAAATAAAAAAAATCAAAACCCAAAAAAAAACCAAAAAACTGAAATCAAACCGGAAAAAAAAAACCGAAATAAACCAAAATCACAAAAAAAAAATCAAAACTTAAAAACTAAAATCTAAAATGCATCGATTTGCGCCTCGGCCACCTTACGCCTTGTGCGCCTTGTTTAGCCTTTGACAACACTGGACGAGACAAATCGGTTCGAACTCAATTTAAACCGGTTTGAAATAAAATTGGTTCTTGAGTACTTCTTTCACTAATAGGATGCTCATGGATTTCGAATCCAAACCCTCTGTTGCAGAGAGGGTATACTAGCATTCTTTAGCTAAAGGGCCAATATTTTTCTTGTTTTATGTTTATGTATTTAATATTATATACTTACTGTGTGGTCGATTCAACCGGTGGAACCAAGGGTTGGACTGAACCGGGAAGATTTTAGGTTCGACCTCTGATCATGCTTTGAAAACATTGCTTCCAATTATTGCATCAAACATTCCCAATTAGTGAAGGAGTCATCCCATAAACCAAATTCTAAATACATATAGGATGAGTAGCACAATTTTTTTTGTGTGTGTGTGTGTGTGTGTGTTGGGGGGGGGGGTTCAATTCAAGGATCAGCAATCTGAATTTCTGGTAGCTGCTCTTGTGTTTTCCTTTCCAATCAAATCTTCAATACTTTATTTTGCTATTGGGTAGGCCCATCTATACTATAATACTAGTAAAAACCCAGGCAATGTCCGAATGTGCTTGATGCACGCCATTTGGCAAAGACGACATCACAACTATTTGAAGAAGTGTGAAATCTGAAGTGAGTGTGATTCACTTGTTAGAGAGAGAGAGAGAGAGAGAGAGAGAGAGATTAACATCAAATGACTATTAAATACCATTAAATACAAATTTATCATCTTTATGTTAGGCTTTTAAATAGATTTAAAAAAGCGCCGCATTCACACAAAAGAATAATTCTAGCTCTTTGAAAGAAGTCCACGTGTCACAACATGGGAGAGAGGCTTCCATTTTAGTATATACTAGTAAGAAACCCGGGCAACGCCCGAATGTGCTTAATGCATGCCATTTGGTAAAGACGATATCACAACTGTTTGAAGAAGTGTAAAATCTGAAGTGAGTGTGATTCACTGGTTAGAGAGAGAGAGAGAGAGAAAAAAAAAAAGAGAGATTAACATCAAATAACCATCAAATGACATTGAATAAAAATTTATCATCTTTATGGTAGGTTTTTAAATGGATTTAAAAAAAAGTCATGTTCACACACGGAAAAAGAATTCTAGCTCTTTAAAAGACGTCCACGTGTCACAACACAGGAGAGAGGCTTCCATTTTAGTATAGATACTAGTAAGAAACCGGGCAATGCCCGGATGAACATGATGCACACCACTTAGCAAAGACATCACAACCGTTCGAATAAATGTGCAATCTTGAGAGATTACGATTCACTAATCCAAGTGTGATTCACTTGTTAGAGAGAGAAAAAGATATTACTAATGAATTTTCTAATTAACATCAATTGATCATTAAATACAATTGTATGGGGTATTTATCATCTTTATATTAGGTTCTTAATGGGATTTATGAGAGAACCGCGTTCACACATGAGAGAAGGATTCTGGTTCTTAAAGTGGTCCACTTGTCATAGAACGGAAGAGAAGACTCCATTTTTGTCATCAATGTCCGGATGAGCTTAATGCATGTCATTTGGCACAAACGACATCACTTGTTAGAGAGAGATAGTAACATTAAATCCCTTTGAATGAGTATTTATCATCTTTATGATAGGTTTTTAATAAGATTTAAAAGAGAGCCGCGTTCATACATAGAAGAAGGATTCTAGTTCTTTAAAAGACGTCCACGTGTCACAACTCGGGAGAGAGGCTTCCGTTATAGTATATAGTATAGATATATAGATATATTGATATAGATATAGATAAGCCGGGGATCCCTTACGCACCCCCACCCCCAGCGCGTTGAGAAAAACACCTTCTCTCACCCTTCTATATATGCCACATGGCAACCATGAGAGATGGAACCGCACAACAGCTCGTCACTTTCTCTCCGAACCGCTCCTCTCTCTCTCTCACTCTCAACGTTTTCCGGGGGTGGGGTTTCCAACGTGGCTCCCTTGCCTGGGGTTCGCACTAGTCATGCCATGATTTTTATTAAATTTAAAAGATAGAAAATTTATTACCCTCCTAAAGTAACATTTATGCAGTAAATGGAAGCCTCTTCCCATGGTTTTCTTGATCTTGGACTCCAAATAGAGGATACATTACTAAGCATAGACTCCCCATCCCTCTTAATCTTTTCTAGTTTACAGAATCAAATCTTTTCTAGTTTACAGATTCAAGAGCATTTGATCGAGAAAAGTGGGCTTAATGTGGACTTGGTACGGGTCGAATCGAGAACCAAACCAATCTCGCCTGAACGGGTCGGTTTGATTTGGCTATTTCTAACTATACTGGATTGGTCTGGTTCACGATTTTACAAACCCAATCGGTTCGCTCTTTGATTCAGAGTGCATTTGTACAAGACAGATAAATTGTTACCAACTCGGTTTAACCCAGGTGATCCTTCGTAGCCAGCAACAAGTTGCTGGGGGCAGTCAGGTTTATGTTCTTAAAACCAAGGTTTTAAATATCGATTTTCATATCTTAGCCAAAAAATAAATAAATTTTTTCAGATTTTGACTAAATGACAATGAAAATTTTAATTTTTTTTTAAGGAAATGTTTCGGTGGAAATTCGTAGGATCTGAATCGGATTTTAATCAATTACAAGTAAAATGTTGGTAATATTCCATGTTATGAAAAAAAATTGGAATTAAAGAAAAATATAAATTCTCACCGATAAAGATGAGATTTTTTATTTTTTAAAAAAACCAATGAAATTGTTTGAATGAATAAAAAAAGATATAATATCGGATTTCAATCGAATGTCAAATCATTTCGACCAACATTCCGTTATGCCGAGCGGGATCATCTCTCTCAAGAAAATTGGGGTCCTCTCTTATGGATCCTCTTTGTGCAAACTCTGCTACAGACTTCTTGACGAAGCTTGGTTGTCGTACCTAAAAATCATGAATGCATGATGTTTGTTCCCTGTACCAAAAATGAAAGGGTTATTTTGACTTTGCCCTCCAAATTTTGCCTTTAATTAGACTTTACCCCCCATATTTCATTAATTAGACTCTACCCCCCAAAAGTAACCATTATGCCAGCTCACCCCCCAAAACTTTATTTCTTTTCCATCAGCTCACCCCCCAAAACTTTATTTCTTTTCGGTCACCTCACCCTTTCTCTTAGGTTGTGAGCTGATGGAACAGTTAGTTTTGGGGGGTAAATCTAATTAATGAAAAATGGGGGTTAAAGTCTAATTCAGGATAAAATTTGGGGGCCAAAATCAAAATAACCCAAAAAAAAAAATTGTGTCGAATAATTAGGAAAAATAAACAGGAGGGCACACAGTTATCAGCCTCCACTTTCTAGCCTTATCTCCTAATTAGATCACATGCCACAATTATCCCAAACAATTTCTTAAAATCCGGATCAAATCGGACGGTTCAACCACTGTTCACCCATGAACAGGTCCAGATTTTGTGTTTGAGAAATACAAAATCTCATATTACCATAAACCCAATTTAAATCCTACAAAATTGCCAACAGACCAATTGAACCACTAACCCAGGTGATCCATTTGACAATTAAATAAACAATTATTTATTAAAAAAGGTCTTGAAATTCTTTTTTTTATTCTCTTCATCTCTTCAGTGCATTTGCTAGAAGCTAATTATTTTTATACATCATAATTACTTTTAAAAAATAACAATAATATCTTTTTAATTATTTTTAAAAACTGATAATTAAATTAATTTAGTTAAATTTCATGATGTCACAATCCAACCAAGAGTTGATCCAATGACCCATTACCTGGTCCCCTTTCAGGTTTGATGAACAATCCGCTTATGAGGTATTTACAATGTGAGACTAACCGATGAACTTCCTCAACAAATACCAAACAAAAAATTTGATAGTATCAGAATTTCAATCATCGAATCCAAGAACCATCTATGCAGTCCAATACCAGGATGCAACACAATCTCTCTCTCTCTAAGCAAGCAAGTTCAGATCCATATATATTTCAAGAACACAGGTTGCCCAAAAATCAAGACATTTGGAGATTTTGTTCGATCATGCGGCGCTCATAGCAAAGACAACTTCCTATAAAAGCTAGATACAAAGGGGTTGCCTTGGACCAAAAGAACAGCCGCAGACAGCCGCCCCGAAGCAAAAAGTGCAACAATTCCAAGGATGTGATGAGCCCAACTCCTTGTTGGCCCCCAAACAACAAGTGGAAAGAAGGAGAAAACATAGTTACATAAACCTAGACGGCGCCATTGCTGATTCACTATCATCTCCAATGTTCCCGCTCCTCGCTTTACTCCTCGTCATCGTCTTCCTGTTTAGCAGCAAATTTTAAAAAAAAAAACAATGGGTTGTTTTCCCATGCAATATATTGGATAAAACAGTAGAGAATGAATCATTTCGACCTCTCCGCTCCCTTCCTCATCACTATCGTTCACCTCTGACTTCGACTTGTCGGACTCCTCTTCACCCTCATCGGCTGCTTTCTCTACACCTCGCGCCTGATGCCCAACACGAGATTCACACAATCAACCCCAATATAAAAGCCTTAATTCCTTTGAGAAAATCAGTAATAGTCCCAACAAACAAAATTCCTATGAAATCAAAATTGGCCAAAATTTTAGTAGTACCAAATTTATGTCCAACATTACAAAATGTTGGCTGAAATGATCAATATCTGACCAAAATCTGACATTATGCTTCTTTTTTTTCTTTTTTCTTTTTTTGCATGAAAACTTTTATCATTTTTAGTTAAAAAATATCATCTTTATTAGGGAGAAATTATAATTTTTTTCACTTCGATTCCTTTTTTTTTCCACAAAAAACAGCAGTTTTCTAGCAATCAATCCGAAATTGATCCAAATACAATACCTTTCCAACAAAATCTTTTCTTTATAAGAATCATCTTTATTAGGGAGAAAATATATTTTTTTTCCCTTCAATTCCTTTTTTTTCACAAAAGACAGCAGTTTTCTAGCAATCAATCTGAAATTGATCCAAATAAAATAAATTTTCCAACAAAATCTTTTTAAAAAAAAACAAAATTTTTACAGACATTTAACCAAAATCCAACAAAGTTCCTTCGTTTTGTGTGTGTGTGTGTGTGTGTGTGCGCGCGCGCGCGCTAACTGAAACCAACATGTAAATCAGCATATAAAACCTTGAAATCAATTACCAAAACTAGGGGAATGTGCGTGTGTGTGTGTGTGTGTACTAACTGAAACCAACATGTAAATCAGCATATAAAACCTTGAAATCAATTACCAAAACCAGGGGAAAATATAAATGGGGATCAATCAATCCAGTAGAGGAAGAACTAGCCTGCTTCATGCTCTGAGCCTCAAGATTTTTGTTGTACTCCATCTTCAGCTTGGCTGCCTTGGCAACATAGGGACCCTTTTCCTGATAATTTATCCCAAAAAAAAAAAAATTTAGGGAACAAAAAGTAAGATGGGATTGAAGGTGAGATTTAAGGCTCAAAAGACATGATTCATCTCCAAATCTCCAATGAATTACGAACATCTTCCGACATTGATTTCCACTTAGCTCCTCCAGCTTTACCAACCTAATTTCCGGTGGGGAAAAAAATCATGAGAGACAAAAAAAAATTAAACAAAAGAACACAAGAATGATTAATTAAAATGAAAACACAGCTGAATCAGGGATCAAGCAGAGATGGCTTACAACGGAGACCATCTTGTTGTTAGGGTTCTTCGTTTTGAACTCCTTCCGGAACCCCTCCCTTTTATTTTAGAATCGAGAGGAGAATCTCATCAGATAGGCCCATAATCAAAAATAAAAATTAAACGAAATAGATGGTAGAACAGATCCGCATGATGATCAGAACGGAGAATAACGATCAGAAACCAATTTAGATCTGACATGAAGATGAAGAAGGAGCTGGGAGGCCTCTTCAGCTTGTTCAGGTCCTTGCCGCCCTTCGCCGCCGTCTTCACCGCAAGCCTACCAGAAGGTGAACAGCACATCTGATCAGATCTACAAGCCCTAGATCTACAGGCAGTCAGCTGAGCAAAGGGGGGTAGGGGGGGGGAGTTGGGGCTCACTTGTTTCCGGCCGCCTTGGGCACGTCGGCCTTCGATCTGCCTCCCTTCATGGCGGAAAACTGCAAGAAACCACCGGATCCGTCAGAAGATCGGCGAAAATCGGCCGGAAACCGGCGGGGCGGGCGGCGGAGAGTGAGGCCGCACCTCAGGATTGGGGTTAGGGTTTGGAAAGGGAGGCGAGGCGACAGAGTGGTGTGGGTGCGACTGAGACGTCGCGGCGGAGGGCAATTAAAACCCCGACCGACGGAGGGAAACGAAACGCAATGCGCGCGGATTTGAAATTTTTCCCTCCACGTCAGCGATCCGCGGGATCGTCTCCCATTGGCCCCTAGTTTCCGTCTCTCTCTCTCCGATTTTGTGCTTTCTATTGTGCTTCCTTGTGCAACCTGGTCCGGGCCAAAACAAGAATCGAACCAATCTGGTCTCAATGGTTTGGTTTGGTTTGATTTGGTTCGGTTTTTCAATGGCTCCGGTTGTTGATTTTGCAAATCCGATTGAGTCAATTTGGTTCTGGATTAGAAAACGGTGAAGCCGAACCACCAAGCCGGCTAGGTCGGTTCGGTTAAGTGAGTGCCATAGAGTTTGAAGTCTTTTAAGTGATTCTCGCTGTAATACACACTTGTGAGATATTAACTAAAAATTAAATTTAGACTATAAGTGAAGTTATTGTACCTTCGATGGTCACGTGCATGTCCATACTTTGACGGCTTCCTTCAGCAACCACAGCTATCTTTAGGTTGTGATTCACTTGTTAAAGAGAGAGTACTAATTAACCTTCCAAAAAAAATTACTAATTAATATCAAATGGTCATTAAAAGCCATTGAATAGTTATTTATTATCTTTATAATAGGTTTTTTATATCTTTATAGTAGGTTTTTAATAAAATTTATCTCTTTTTTTTCTTTTCTCTCTCTTCGGATCTTGATTGACAACTAGATCTATCCGGTGCCTTTTTGTCCTAATCAGCTTATGAACAACTGTAGCATGTTATATAAGACTAGTGCATGCTCGTGCCTGTCGGCACTACAGCGAGTCACCTTCGGCGGCAACACATCTGTCGGCACTGCAGCGAGGCGCCTTCAGTGGCAACACACCTGAACGCATTCGGCAATAAAACACTTTCGATGACAACACCGACATTCATAGGGACACTCATTCCCTCGTTCGTGCCTATTGTCACGAAGCAGGTGCCTTCGGCGCGACCAACTCCCCCTGTCCCTATAATTGATCAATGACTGCTGTCTATTCGAACGGATTCCTCGAGATCGACCTGATGGTTTGGGACGGTCGAAATTTTAACAGACAGGTTTATAGCCATTGATGCAAACAACGATCACAGAATGAGTGGTCAGGTTTAGTGCAGTTTAAATGGGCCGGGATTTTAGGGATTTAATGCAGTTTAAATGGTTAGGGAGGGAGTTGGTTGACGGGAAAATAGAGATCGTGCGTTGATTTTTTAACGAATGGACGGGGAAAAGAGATCATGCGTTGATTTTTAAACGAATGGTCAAATCTATTCAGTTTATTTTTGTCTAGTCAGCACAAAACCGACGTGCCATGTTATATAGATTAACTGCATGGCCTAGTATTGAACCTCTATGATTCGGTTGGTCATCGTCTTCGTGAGCTTGACCCATGAGGGTGATGTTAAAGGCGTACAAATGAAGTAATATTGTTTTTTCCTCGTCCAAGTCTTTAATCAGAACTAGGGACGACAACGGTGCGGTTTCGGGTAAAACCAAAATCGCTCTGCAACACCGAACCGCGACAATGTACTGTTATGTAAAACTGAAACCACACCATGCGGTGCGGTACACCGCGGTTTATCACTGGAATGACCTAAACGGTGCGGTTTTGGTCAACCGCACCGCACCGCGACGGTTTTATATTTTGGCAAACCAAAACCGCACCATGCGCACCGCATGATGCGGTTTTCCATGGTTTTCGATTTTAAACCGCACCATTGTCATCCCTAATCAGAGCTACATAGTTAGGAGGAGGAGGCAGGGTAATATCTTCATCGTCGGAACTTGATATCCCATCCATCTGGAAATCTTGGTTCAAGCAATTTTTAGTTGATGAGATGATCCTTGTCCACAACTTATTGAAGCAATTTTTCGTATTGGACCTTTATGTGAGGTTTCTAGTTTGCCATTTTTCGTACATATCTATTTACTGATTGAAGCAATCTATGGTATTGGACTTTAAAGTAAAATTTTAATATATGATGCCAACTCGAGACCAGAATGGAACCAATCTGGCTTTAGTCTGGGTCAGTTTGGTTTGGATCAATGCATACATCAATTCGATTCGAGTTTAGAATTGACAAAACCTATCCATTTTGGTTCAGATCTAATTTAGGCCCAAACCGAACTAAACTGACCTAAGTTGCACCCCTATTTGGCCATGTTTTCGTCTGGACATAAGCATTAACAAATTATTATGTAACACTTTTTACTCGATAAAGACTCGATCAATTGATAAATGATATGGAATTGGGCCTCAAATTGGAGGTCTGAGTTGAAAATAAGTTGAACCTTGTTGGAGGAGAAGAGAAGAGAGAAAGAAATGAGGAGAGATGAGTGAGATTAGGAACATGTCCCCCTCTCCTCAATTTATATAGCATGGACCTTTAGGTCATATATGGGTTGGGCTCAATTATACCAAGTTACATAGATCAAGGTTGATACTTCCCCTCAAGTTGGAGCATACAAATCATACATGCCCAACTTATCACGATAGAGAGTAAAAAAGTCCCTCTGTAAGAGCTTAGTGAGAACATCAACTAGTTGTTCGGAGGATTTGGCGTAAGGGGTAGAGATCCGTTTAGACATTACAAGGTCCTGGATGAAATGACGATCAACCTCAATGTTTTTGATGCGCTTATGAAATACCAGGTTGTTTGCAATGAAGATAGTGGCTTGATTGTCACGTACACTTCGACACCATGGGCCCCATAAGTATACCCCCATCTTTCTAAGTAAGGTTTGCACCGATATAACAACTCGGGACTCGTGTGTGCATGTCACTAACAACCCTATGATACAGGGGAGGTAGAGAGGGAGAGAAAGAAGGCAAGGGTTTTGGGGGAAAGGTATTAACTTCTCATTATGGCCAATGGGCCAATATATAGTGTCCTAAAAAGAGGCTCATATACAAAGGATGTGTGCACTAGAATGTACATAAGACTAACACCATCACCACCACCCACCCCCACCCCAAACGCATGGTGGATCAAACATCGAGAGTTTTCTAATCAACAAGAAATTGGAACCGGGGATTCGGGTGTGACTTCGTAAAGAAGTTAGTGACTTGCTATGCAGAGGGAACATATGGAAGAGAGAGTCCCGATTTTATACTGTCCTCGAGAGAAGTAGCAGTAGAGCTCAATGTATTTTGTTATCTCATGAAAACCAGGTTGCTAACAATCTGTAAAGCACTCCGATTATCACAGTGAAAAATTGTAGGTTCATAAATTTCATTTCTTAGATCCCCAAGGAGATGACACATGTGAATAATCTCCTGGTAGTGGTGGCCATGTCCTTGAACTTTGCCTTAGTGCTTTAGAGAGAACAATCTTTTGCTTTTCTTATTGCGCCATGAGATGAGAGAGACTCCAATAAACATGTGGCAGTCAATGGTTGAGTGGTGAGTAGTCGGATCTCCAGCCTACTCAGAATCAGAGTATACACATAGAACCAAAGATAAAGTTACAGAAAGAGTGATCAAGTGACGATGCCTCGAAGGTATCGAAGAATTCTCAAGAGGGCACCGTAGTGAGCAGAGCGAGGGGTCCTGACCAACTGGCTGACGATGCCGACTGTATAGGCATTATTGGGCCTGGTGATGAAAAGGTAGATCCAGTGATCGATAATTTTTCTATATCGAGTAAGATCCAAACGAGACTCACCTTTTGTAGGTCGAAGCTTCACATAAAGCTCGAATGAAGTATGAACAGTACAAGCATGAGAAAGAACAACTCAACTGAGGATGTCAGCGATATACTTCATAATCCCTTGGTTGCCCTAAGCAATCACAAGGCCAAGAAAAGTAAAGCAAAGGGCCAAGATCATTAATCCAAAACCTAGCTCCATAGATGTTGCTGAAGCAAGGCTATGGCACTCGAGTTGTCACATGTAATGATCATATCATCCACATAGAGGAGAATGATACTCTGACCCTACGGTGAGGACCGCATAAACAAATAGTGATCCTAAGGTCTCTGGTCAAAACCAAGCTGTCACGAGATCACGTCGGGGTTGGAAATCAAGAAGAAAGTCATGGGGCATAAAAACTAGAAGTTAGGGAAGGAGCAGTCTCCTTCCGATTGGAGATCTGGAGGTCACAGGAGAGGAGATGTTAGACCTCCTGATTTCTTAGACTACAGAGGATGCAAATGATTTGGTTGGGCATCTCGATTTGATTGCAGAGGATCTGGTCGGGCCTCCCGATCTTGTTAGCTCTGTGGGGGAAATTTTTATGCCGTCTTGATCAGAGACTTCACCCCATAATTCTTGATTGAATTGGATGGTATGTAAGTTTAGGAGATTAGAGACTCGAGAAAAAAAGAGAAAGAGAGAAAGGAAACACGAGGAGTTGTTGTCAAAGTTCGATCTTTCGACCTTCGTCTCCGAGCGAGAGGTGCCACCTAGTTTGCATTATAATGTATGCGTAAATGGTGGTGAGCATTCTCTCGACAGGCCGAGAGAAGTTTCTTACAATGTGGTTGTACTAAACAACTAGAAGAGTACAAGAAGAAAAGTAGAGAGCTCTGGCTCTGGAATCCCCTCTTCCTCTGATCGAATGACCAACCCTAGATTAAATGCCATAGGGGTCTTTTTATACATGAAGCCTATATTGATATGACAGTGATGACATGCCAATGCTGAGGTGGCAGTGATGACACGGCGATGCTAAGGTGACAATGATAACATGACGATGCTAAGGTGGTTGTGCTCCTGGGCTTACCTATTTGGGTCGTTGCGCAGGCCCATGTGGGTTTGGTCCGGTCTAATATAATTTTTGCACCCACAAGCTTCTTGATAGAGCTCGGGATAAGGCGAATGTCACGCAAATTGAAAAAGGAGCATAGGAGGTGATTCCATAGGAGGAGATCGCACAAGAGCGAGAGGGCCTGTGGGGGAAAATCTTCGTGCCGACCCGAAGACCTCGCCTCACCAGTCAATTGGAGTTGAAATGGAAG
This sequence comes from Chamaelirium japonicum, assembly GCA_947650365.1. Taxonomy (NCBI): domain Eukaryota; kingdom Viridiplantae; phylum Streptophyta; class Magnoliopsida; order Liliales; family Melanthiaceae; genus Chamaelirium; species Chamaelirium japonicum. Next base: position 19,968,699 of record OX393549.1, read on the forward strand.
ATCGTTGTTTGATCTGTTGTTGAGGTTGTCGTTCTCAATACTTAAACAGAGAAATGCATTCAGAAAGTAGACACGAGAGGTGATCTCGGAGTTCAGCCGAAGCCTACGTCTCCGTGCTATAGGGAGCAACCCGAATTCACTAACACTTATCGAAGTGATCTCGACAGGCTGAGTATCACTAGGAACACTCTGATCTCTTCGAAGGAGAGAAGAAGATCAAAGAGAGACGATAGATGGGGAGCTGAGAGATTTCAGAGCTCTGGATTCTGAAAATCAGATCTCGGAAGTGGAAAATGGATTTCGAATCCTTTTACATTCGAAGGCTCTGCTATTTATAGGATTCTCTGGTGGTAAATGGCGGTTTCTGCTGCAGCATCTGGGGATCCTCCAGGTAAAGCTGGCGGGCCCCGCTACCGTCTTCTGGGGGATTCCACAGGCTCTTGGTCCCACCAGGCAGGGCCGGTGGGTCCCGCGGTGGTCCTTGTGGGCCCACCAGGCAGGGCCGGTGGGTCCCGCGGTGGTCCTCGTGGGCCCACCAGGCAGGGCCGGTGGGTCCCGCGGTGGTCCTCGTGGGCCCACCATGCAGGGCCGGTGGGTCCCGTGGTGGTCCTCGTGGGCCCACCAAGCAGGGCCGGTGGTTCCCGTGGTAGTTGGTAAACTTCTGCCAAAATTTGCACCCACAGTTACCCCCTCCAAGTTAGCTAGGGTTCGTTCTGGCTGGCTTGGATTTGGTGCAAAAAACAGCAACCCCCTGTCGCAAAAGGTACGAAGAAGCTTGTCGAATGTTAGCATAAAAAAGACTGATCGGTCAATTTTGACCGATCGGTCAATTTTGGCCGATCGGTCAAGTTTGACCGATCGGTCAAATTCAACCGGTCAAGGATTGGGTGATCGGTCAAAAAACATGGTTTTTTGACCGATCCAGTAGAAAATTGACCGATCGGTTGATTTTGACCGATCGGTCAAGTTTGACCGATCGGCTAAAATCAACCGATCAAGATTTGGGTGATCGGCAAAAAACACAGGTTTTTTGCCAGATCGAGTAGAAAATCGACCGATCGGTTGATTTTGACCGATCGGTCAAGTTTGACCGATCGGCTAAAATCAGCCGGTCAAGGTTCGGGTGATCGGCAAAAAACCTAAGTTTTTTGCCAGATCCAGTAGAAAATCGACCGATTGGTTGATTTTGACCGATCGGTCAAGTTTGACCGATCGGCTAAAATCAGCCGGTCAAGGTTCGGGTGATCGGCAAAAAACCTAAGTTTTTTTTTTGCCAGATTCAGTAGAAAATCGACCGATCGGTTGATTTTGACCGATCGGTCAAGTTTGACCGATCGGTTAAAATCAACCGGTCAAGGATTGGGTGATCGGCAAAAAACCTAGGTTTTTTGCTAGATCGAGTAGAAAATCGACCGATCGGTTGATTTTGACCGATCGGTCAAGTTTGACCGATCGGCTAAAATCAGCCGGTCAAGGTTCGGGTGATCGGCAAAAAACCTAAGTTTTTTTGCCAGATCCAGTAGAAAATCGACCGATCGGTTGATTTTGACCGATCGGTCAAGTTTGACCGATCGGCTAAAATCAGCCGGTCAAGGTTCGGGTGATCGGCAAAAAACCTAAGTTTTTTGCCAGATCCAGTAGAAAATCGACCGATCGGTTGATTTTGACCGATCGGTCAAGTTTGACCGATCGACTAAAATCAGCCGATCAAGGTTCGGGTGATCGGCAAAAAACCTAAGTTTTTTTGCCAGATCCAGTACAAAATTGACCGATCGATTGATTTTGACCGATCGGTCAAGTTTGACCGATCGGCTAAAATCAGCCGGTCAAGGTTCGGGTGATCGGCAAAAAACCTAAGTTTTTTGCCAGATCCAGTAGAAAATCGATCGATCGGTTGATTTTGACCGATCGGCTAAAATCAGCCGGTCAAGGTTCGAGTGATCGGCAAAAAACCTAAGTTTTTTGCCAGATCCAGTAGAAAATCGACCGATCGGTTGATTTTGACCGATCGGTCAAGTTTGACCGATCGGTTAAAATCAACCGGTCAAGGATTGGGTGATCGGCAAAAAACACGAGTTTTTTGCCAGATCCAGTAGAAAATCGACCAATCGGTTGATTTTGACCGATCGGTCAAGTTTGACCGATCGGTTAAAATCAACCGGTCAAGGATTGGGTGATCGGCAAAAAACACAAGTTTTTTACCAGATCCAGTAGAAAATTGACCGATCGGTTGATTCTGACCGATCGGTCAAGTTTGACCGATCGGTTAAAATCAGCCGGTCAGGTCAAAGTCTTGAACCTTTACTTTTGAGGAAGTGGTATAGCTTGTTCTCCTCATTTGATCTTTGGCAGTCTTGAATATCGATGGAGTTCGATTTTTTCTGCTTTGAATCTTCGGTTTGCCTGAATGTGGCTTTGAACCGGCGGTCCGGTTCACTCAGACCGGTGGTTTACTTGGACAGTTGGTTTACGTGGACCGGTAGGTCTGACGCTTCGTCTGGTCCGACAGTTTGCCTGATTTTGCGCTTGCTATGGATAGATGCCACGTGTACCTACAAAAACATGCGATTTGATATGGTGAAGACACGTGTCTTTTCGATCTGTGCGCCGGTTTACCCTGGGTATATAAGTTTTTCTCGCTGTCATTTTCGCCTCACGTTTTCAGAAATTTTTCGAAGTCCAGAACTTTTCTCCCTGTCTCTGTTTCCTCTCGATCGATCGAATGGCTTCTACTGGCAGTTCGAAGAAGAGTGCAGTCCCCTCCAAGAGGAAGGGGAAGGAGATCGCTGAAGTTTCTTCTGCCTCGAAGGGTCGCGGCAAGGGCAAGGCTGAACTGATCGAGCTTGGCCAGTTGGGCAAAAGGCACCAAGGTGTTGGATTTGCTTCAGCACCATCAAGGCCAGAGCAGATCCCCAAGGCAAAGTTTGTTCTCTGCCCGAAGCTGCCTCTGTCGGCGGAACCGGAATTTGGGTATAACATTGGTGGCAAACTTACAGACGTGAAGAGGGAGAAACTGCAGAAGCTGCTAGCATGCTTCACAGAGGGAAAGGCTCGCCCAGCGCTTCCGGGAGTTCTATCAGCTTTCGGTATCGATAGGCGGACAATCTTTGTCTCGTACGCGAGCAAGGAGCAAGTGATGGGAACCATCGTCACCATTGGCTAGCTCAACTGTGGACTGCGCCTTCTATTGCCTCCTTTCGCCGCGAGGTTGCTGAACACCTCCGGTCTCTGCCCTGGGCAGGTTTCGGGGAACGCCTGGAGGATTATCTACGTCTTCTGCCGCATAGAGTCGGACTTCCAAGATGAGCTGAGGGAGTGCTACTCCAGCCTTCCCGAGGGTGAGGTAGCAAGGATAGAGCTGGGCTATTTCTTCTACCACTATAAGTGGGCTTGGAGGAAGGATAGCCTATTCTACAATTTGGCTGGCGTCTCTGCCCTTCGCCCGATCGCCGACACCATCGGATCTGACAAGCTCTACACCGACTGGCCGCTATCGGTGTCTGGCGCATGGACTCCTCTGTCTGTTCCTGAGGTTCCCCGGTACAAGGTGCACGAAGAGGTAGATATGTACAGTACAGGAGGAGCTCTCTCGTGGCCTTCGGAGCGAGTGGGGGCTGTTGATAATCTTTTTCTGGAGCTGACATGCGGGACTCGGTCATGGAAGCAATTCTCGAATTGCCCGGTCCGACATGGCAATGCTAACCTCCTCCACCGATCGAAGCTTCGTTATGAAGATAACGAGGTCATCTACTCGGATTATGAGGAGGACCCTCAGTCAGGCAAAATTGTTAGAAAATTTCGATTTGAGAAGAAGGCTTATAGTGCCCGGCGCAGCTTGCCTACAGAGGAGAAATTGGTGACCAACCGGAAGGGCCAGTCCAAGAAGAGGAAAATCTCCGTGGAGAAGAAGAAGAAAGAAAAAGAGGTAGGTGGAGGTGGAGATGAAGATGAAGATGATAGGGGTGACGATGGTGAGGATAGTAACAATGATGGTGGTGATGATGGTGGCAACAACAGCAGCGGTGGAGGAGAAGATGGAGATGGAGCAAACGGGGGTGGAGAGGAAGAAATTCCTCTCACCCTCATTGGTGGAGATAGTCATGGGGGTGATGGGGAAGAAATTCCTCCCACCCCCACTGGTGGAGAAGAGTCTCAACCCATCCGTATAGACGAGGCTAAGGCCCGTCTCATGGAGGAAGTTATGGATGCAGAGGGTGATGGCCGAAAGGTGCAGCCCCTGTATCGCTTTGAAGAGTTGAAGCGCCCTGTGCGGCGTTTGAAGATTAAGTTCTCGGGGAGCGGTGGTGTTGGAAGCAACCCCACGCCCCTCGATCAAATTCCTTCGGAGATTCCCTGTCTTGATGGCGCAACTACGAGTGGTGGTGTGGAAGTTGAGCAACCTCCACCCCCATCGCACTCTTTGGCCGAAGAGATGGCAGCATTGGTAGCTGGGCTCGATCAGTCGAGTGGTCAGTAAGATGTGGAGGGGGTTTTACCTCCCAGGGGTCTTCCTTCTCCAGTACACATGGAAAGAGAGAGCCGCGTGGGCGATGGGACCCCCCAACCTCAGCCTGAGCCAACCCCCACCAAGGAGAGGTCGACCCCCATGGGTAAGAGTTCCGATCAAGGGAAGGAAAAAGCCTCTCGGGTCGATGCCTCAGGTATCTAGACTGACTCACCATCTTGATTGCTTAGATTTTGAAGTTGAAAATATTTTAACTCTTTGAATTCTTGCATTGATTGCAGGTACGCCTGCTGGCATGACTCAGAAGCTGAAGAACTTGGGTGAGGTTGACATCAACCAGCCAATGAGTGCGATCCGGAAGCTCTACAATCTTCCGGATGCTACTCTAGATGAAGCCTTCGACAGGCTTGAAGTAGTGGTAGGTGCATCTGCTTGATTTGATCATTGGGTTGTACTTTCAGAATAATCCTAACTCTTCCGTATATACTTGCAGAACTCAGCAGTTTTGAAGGTAGCGAGCAAGCTCTTCAAGAAGGCCGGAGAACGGGAGGCTTCAGCTGAGGTGTCCCGTTTGACAGCTGAACTGAAAGCTTCCAATGAGGAGAGGGACAAGCTGAGGGAAGTCCTGTCCTCTAAGAAAGAATCTCTCAAGGGGCTGAAGGACGGTTACGAAGCACGAGGTCACGAGCTCGAGTCTTTGAAGAATCGGCTCCGCAGGGTCGAGACCGTGTCCTGTGATCGTACAGCCGAGATCAAGGAGCTGAAGGAGCAACTCGCTGCCCAGCATTCTGCCTTTGCTGCCAGAGAGGAGGCTTCCAAGAAGGAGTTGGAGCATGCATTATCTGAATGCAAGAGCTACAAGGACACAGCCGAGAAGGCAGTGGAGGCACTCAGGGCACATGTCAGCAGTGTCCGATCTTCCAAGGCTTCTACGGCGAGCAAAGCTCGTGGTGGAACTGAAGGAGAGAAGTCACGCACGCAAAGTGTGGCCAAGCCTTGAGATCTTCTATCTTCTTCTTTGTTGTTGTTGTGCTTGTAAACTTTTGAAATCTTGATATGTAGCAGCTCACTCTTGTACTTGGCAATTTTTGATAATAATAGAGCTCTTTGATGTTTGAAGATTGAATGTCTTGTGTTGAATGCCTTTGAATGTTGTGTTCTGAATGGTATTGGAATGTTGAATAGATACAAACACTTGAATGTAAGGGGTCGAGTCATAACTCAATCATCCAAACCTGCCATGTAACTTGAAAATTGAAGGTTGTGTTGTAGCACAACTTGAAATCGTTAACATTTGAATGTGAGGGGTTGAGTCGCAACTCAAGCACCCAGACTTGTTAGACGATATTTGAAATTGAAGGTTGTGTTGTAACACAACTTGAAATCGTTAACATTTGAATGTGAGGGGTTGAGTCGCAACTCAAGCACCCAGACTTGTTAGACGATATTTGAAATTGAAGGTCATTTAACATTTGTACGTAAGGGGTAGTGTCGCAACACTGACTCCCAAACTTGTTAAATTGACTTGGTGACTTGAAGGTTGCTTTGCATGACAACCCGAAACCGTTTAACATTTGTATGTAAGGGATTGAGTCGCAACTCAAGCACCCGAACATGTTAAACGACCTGGTAATTTGAATGCAGATAACTTTGAACTTGAAACTGCTTGAGAGCTTGAATAGACGAGGTAGACATTTGAAAGCTATCTTCATTCAGCCTGGAATTTACACCAAGGGTATAAAAATTTGAGATGTCCAGCATTCGAGCTCGTGGTAGTCTATTTCCTTCTGGCGAGATCAGTCGATATGATCCTTTGCCTCCTATCGATTCGACAATGTATGGACCTTCCCAGTTGGGAGCTAGTTTGCTGCTGCTGTGCTCTTCATTGCCGGTGTTTGTTGGTATGATCTTGCCTGTCTTTGACAAATTCTTGAAGATGACATTCATGTAACAAGTCTTCCAAATGATATCTTAACCGGTGGCATTGATCGGTAGAATGGCCGTGGCTTTGATGAAAGTCACAGTAGACCGTCTTATCAGAGGTGACTTTGGTATCTGGTTGCAGAGGATTCGGCCATCAGAGGAATTCCTCGTGTTGAATTCGATCGAGGATCTGCTCGATCGGTAAATTCCACTTAGTGAAAGTGGTCTTCTTTGGAGAAGATCGGCGGCCATCATTCCTTGACCGCTTATTTGCAGGTGGAGCTGCTGCCTCTGCATTGTGAGATTGAGCAGCATACTTTGGAGCTTCTCGATCGGCAGGCCTTCGCTTCATCTCTTGCCCCTTTCGAGCTATTTGATCATCATCCACCTCAATCTCCCTTTGGATTCGATCAAACATTGAACCCAAGGAAGGAGGAGGGTTGCGAATGAAGTCATTGTAGATGTGTAGGTCGAAGCGGAGAGCGTTCTGGAAAGCCAGCATGATGGCTTCATCATCCAGATGTCTTCCAGAGAGAGCAGCATGCTCGTTGCGAAATCTCCTCGTGAAGCTGCGGAGAGTCTCGTCGGCACCCATCCTTAGCCGATAGAGAGAGTCGAGCTTCTTCTCTGGCTTCAGATTGAGCTGATAATGCTGCACAAATAAGTTAGCCAAAACACCGAACTGGGTGATGGACCCAGCTCGGAGATTGTGATACCAGTCGAGTGACGGCTCATCGAGACTTCCTGCGAAGGTGCGGCAGAGCACGTTGTTTTCTTCTTCGTGCGGTGTTAGTGCTTGCTTGAATGCGAGGATATGGAGAGTTGGATCTCCTCTGATGCAATTGAATTTGGGGAGAGTGGGAGTTCTCCATCCCCTTGGAAATGTTGATTCGAATAGACTTCGGTGGAGTGGCCCGGCAGAGGAGTACCCATCTCTACGACCATGTCCTCGGACTGGATATAGATCAAGAGGCAGAATTGAGAGGTCTGGTTCAGGCCTCTGAATATCAGCAGGTTGGAGTCGATGGCGAAGGTCCGATCCGAGTCCACGTTGGAGTGGAATGGAAGGGGAGACTCTACTCTTTGAAGGAGCGCCTTTCATTTGGTGCTTCCTTGGTATGTTGAGCTTTGAAGGTGACCTCTTGTCGCAGTTACGGCCAGAAGACGATTGGGAAGACTCGTCGTCGAGGCGGTCCCAAACACTCTGCTTCCAGGGGGCAGCAGAGGGAGTTGGGTCATGGCGAATCCTTTCGAGGGCAGCAGTGCCCATTGACCTTCGTTGCTCGGAGTGGATTGAATGTCGAGGAAGATCGACCCTCTCACTTGTAGAGGGGATAGGTAGAGCGATCCCAGCCTCGGAAGCTGCTTTCTTAAGAGCATCCCTCTCAGCGGTGAGGGTGGCGTTTTGCTTCGCCAATTGGAGGAGTTGGAAATCGACCGCCGAAATTTAATAAGTCGATGGAGGATCTTCAGCAGGAGCGGGGGCTGTTTGCCCAATTGACTGTCGTGCAGGGTGAGCGATTGGTCGATCGACAGATCTCCCACTCCCTGAACGAACCCCCATCTCGGGGACAGCAAGGGGCTGTCCGAAGTTGAGCCTTTGACTCATTGAACGAGTCTCGGGACGAGGTTGTTGTTGAGTGTTACTTCCTTCTGGTTGACCCTGGTGTTTCGTCCTCGCCATTCAGAGAGCGAAAGGTGCAACGAGAGTGCCGACGTCCGATCAGTTGTCTGATCAGCCGAGGGGGCGAGGAAGTTTGACTATCAAGATCGGTTGTATGCTCAACCGATCAAGTAGTAGCAGAGAGCTCGACTTTTTGCTCGGATCCCACAGACGGCGCCAAACTGTGGGGGAAAATCTTTGTGCCGACCCGAAGACCTCGCCTCACCAGTTAATTGGAGTTAAAATGGAAGATCGTTGTTTGATCTGTTGTTGAGGTTGTCGTTCTCAATACTTAAACAAAGAAATGCATTCAGAAAGTAGACACGAGAGGTGATCTCGGAGTTCAGCCGAAGCCTACGTCTCCGTGCTATAGGGAGCAACCCGAATTCACTAACACTTATCGAAGTGATCTCGACAGGCCGAGTATCACTAGGAACACTCTGATCTCTTCGAAGGAGAGAAGAAGATCAAAGAGAGACGATAGATGGGGAGCTGAGAGATTTCAGAGCTCTGGATTCTGAAAATCAGATCTCGGAAGTGGAAAATGGATTTCGGATCCTTTTACATTCAAAGGCTCTGCTATTTATAGGATTCTCTGGTGGTAAATGGCGGTTTCTGCTGCAGCATCTGGGGATCCTCCAGGTAAAGCTGGCGGGCCCCGCTACCGTCTTCTGGGGGATTCCACAGGCTCTTGGTCCCACCAGGCAGGGCCGGTGGGTCCCGCGGTGGTCCTCGTGGGCCCACCAGGCAGGGCCGGTGGGTCCCGTGGTGGTCCTCGTGGGCCCACCAGGCAGGGCCGGTGGGTCCCGCGGTGGTCCTCGTGGGCCCACCATGCAGGGCCGGTGGGTCCCGCGGTGGTCCTCGTGGGCCCACCAGGCAGGGCCGGTGGTTCCCGTGGTAGTTGGTAAACTTCTGCCAAAATTTGCACCCACAGGGCCTGCAACACTGATCTCAGGGAATAGCGGTTGGAACTGACCAGCGAGGCAGAACCGGCCAGTAAGTAGTCCGAACTAGAGGATCTCGACAAGTGTTAACTGGAGATCACAAAGGCAATGGAGCGTGCTCATCAGATTGGATGAAGCATATCACAAAGGCAGCAAAAACATGCTCTTCAGTTCAGATGAAGGTCGTGGGATCCGTCGAGGTCTCGTGAGAGAGGGACAATCAGAAGTGCCTGCGTCGAGGGCTTGTGAGAGAAGGAGAAAGATCAGAACCTATGGATATGCTACCATATGACTAATAACTCTAAGAACGAGAGAGAGAGAGGAAGGCAAGGGTTTTGGGGCAGAAGGAATTAACTTCTCATTAGGACCAATGGGTCATTTATATAGTGTCATGAAAAACGGCTCATATACAAAGGATGTGTGCACCAGTAAATACATAAGACTAATAATGACATTGCTCGATACTTCGCCTCTGCGCTCGACTGAGCCACAATGGATTGCTTCTTGCTTTACTAAGTAGTGAGATCATCACCTACAAGAGTGCAATAACCGGAAGTATATTGCATATCCTCTATGTTTATGTCCCAATCCACATCAAAGAAAGCAACAATGGAGATCACCTTGAAGGGTTAATTTGTACCATACACATCGTCCCGATGATGCTTTAAGTATTAGAGTTGGTGTATTATAAACTTGTAATACTCTGTTTAATCAATGAATATTAGTATAAGAATCGCATCTTGGTACGTAAAACTGTTACGTGTTATGACTACAGAACAAGAAGCCAATGCTACAAGATAATCCACATGAGTACTGGAAGACTCAGTGGACTGGTCTCATGTAACCTAAATTAGTTTGCAGCTATGATTGGGTAGGTCTCCCTATCATGATAAGTTATTGGGATGATAAAGCATGAGTGTCTTCACCATGATCATTGCCAAGCATAGTGATTGTGGTCAAATGGAACAAACACGGTGTATAGATCGGTGACTAGACACCGGTGCACTAAGTCATATTTTTGCTTAGAGTCAATCGGTCATAAACTTTGAGAAACCATGACTAGTGGACTAATTGACAAGTTGTATGGTAATCTAGTGCAACAAAGTGTGGGGGTTCATTGCGTGACTCGATACCACGATATGCTAAGTTACCCCGCTGGTATCACATCAGCGCGCCACTCTTGTAGGCCATTCATACCCCTAAAAGGAGGTGCGTTACTTAGTTTTACTTACATTACATTAAGCCCAGGCATGGTGGTCAATAGTCGAGTTGTTGACCAGATCCAATTACTTGGCAGATAATCGAAGATGCGATGTATACTGTCAACCTGGAATAAATCGAGTCATGCGATCACTCGAGTATGATGGTGTTCCCCACCGCTTTATTTGAGTTATGACACAAAGTGAAGGAACAACATGTTTACCACTACTAAGCGGATAGCAGAGGTATGCGAGAGAAACATAGAACATCCAGGTGAATTGGAGTGTAGCTTACGTCACACTCTGGGTGGCTATGCAGGTTAACAAGGGCTCGGAGGATAGATGAAACACTTGGGTAGTGTGTCAATCAAGTCCAGTTGGAAGCCATGAACCCTGGACCCTAAATGTCACCTTATCCACATTATGTACGATCCGTGTACTATATCGTCGTTTCACAAAGCATAAGTTAAGAAAGAATAAGTCCAAGCCTATACGCTCCGTGTGTGCATCGCACTATAGCACGTTAGTTGCGTAGGTTAGTATGTTTACTAAGGAACAACTCGGAGTAATATAAAGACATACACAACAGTCCCCTAATCTTGTGTGGGCCTCGCTACATGGGTGCGATGCATCGGAAAATGTTACGAGTTGACCAGTTGACTTTATTAGGGGCACCCTATATATTTACTAAGGGCACCCTAGTTAATAGTAAGATCACTAGGGGCACCCCACAGTGATGAGTCATCTCATTAAGGGACCTAGTTGACCTAGGGTTTCCCTGTGCACATGATGCCTGGCCATATATCTCTATATGTGGAAGGGGTGACCATTAGGAACATGAGGGGTATTTTGGTAATTCCCAAATTCTCCACATGCCCTAAACTAGTTGCCCCCTTCTTTTTTGATTAAGATGGCTGCCCCACCTATGGTAAGTAGGGGTCAGCCATAAGGGTGACCATATGGGGCAGTTTTTTCCTAGGGGGGCATTAAGGGAGGGGGATTTCGGCCTCTAGGTGAAGCCTTAGCTGCCCCCTCCTCTCCTCTCCTCTCTTCTTGTGGTTTTGTGTTTGGACGTGAGTTCATCTTCCTCGCGTGGTGAATCAAAGACGGAGAAGGCTCGCAACAAGGAGGCACTCAGAGATTATTTTACGAGGTTCCTTGTATCGTGTGAGATTGGGTGAATGAGAATGCATCATTTTTCTCGCGTACTTCGTTTTCTTCATGGGCTATATTTTGTCTTTATCGACAAAGAAAACAATCCTCCGCGGTCAAAAGATCTACACGAAGGTATAATATTCTCCAATACGTAATTCTAGCGTAGAATATGAATTGCATCTATGCTAGTAGATTCGTATCGTTGGATTGCCGTTAAGGTGTTCAATTCACGTGATAGAACGTGCACGTACATGTAGATTTGTTTTATGAAAATTAAATAATGGAACGCACACCATCTATGTTTCTCGAATCGTTCATTTGCTTATGTTGCGCCCTTTGACCATAAGATTTTTCCAATGTTGAGATAGTGGATAATACGACACACGTTATCCCTATAAGGAGGGCTAGGGGATTGTATGATGGCAAAGGGAATTTTATACATACCCTATAAACATGTAAAGATACCTCGACTCCCACTTGATTCTCATTCACTTACTAAATTATTTGTAAATGACAATTGCACCCATTTTTTTATACCCCACATCCCAAGTCAAGTCCTAATTGAAATAGGGTTGAAGTTGAATGACATGCAACATGATAGAAGCTAGCAGAGCTTTGTCCATATAGTTTTGTTTCACTTTTTCCTTACATTTTTCAAACCATCTTCTTTATAATCAGAGAGCCATAGTAACTCACTGTTTGGGTTGGGGGGGGGGGGGGGGGGGGCATATGAATCTCATTTATCTCTTTCTACTCTATTTTTATATGGCCAAATAATAACCATTGTAAGGTGGAGTGCGAATAACGAAACTAATTATGGGTTGAAGTTACAAGATACACATGAAAATTGAAAGAAAAAAAAAGCTACAAGAAACAAACATCAATTGGGGTATGTTCAAGATGGACGAGGGGGTTTCAGTGGGGTGTGTTCAAGAGAGTGATTGGTTTAATTGTTGGGGTATATTCACAACAAATGGTGGGTTTAGGCCCTATTTGGTTCGCTACAGTTGGAACACGGGGGGTCAACACTACGTGCCGCCCGCTCTTTGGCTCACTGCAGTTTTTAGAAACTTTTAGCAATTCTAACTCCCGCCGGTACAAAATTCTATACAAAAAATGTGAAGATAGAGGATAACAAAAAACTGCGTGTTCCAACTGCACGCGTTGCGTCCCCACTACACCATGTAGTGCCAACTACATGGAACCAAACAAGCTATTAATTGGGGTGGGGTGTATTCAAGGGAGTAGGGTGGGGAAAATTTTAGCACAACCTCTGTACTATACAACCGCGGAGCTCACTACCCCAGAGCCTATCAGCACGCTACGAGTGCTGGGGGCCACTACCCTCATGCGTGGGGCCCACTACTCCATGTCTTGTCACGCCCCAGAAATTTGGAACCGATCCCTGGGTGTGAGGTGAGAAAAACCAAGGGATTCAAGGTTTGGTCGACTATCTATGCCAATTAGGGTTTCTCACAGGACTGCGGCTCTCTCATAAATAATTGAGGAGGGAGAAACAAGGAATATTTTAAAACTTGGTTTTTATGAAAATATTTATATTTTAAAAGAAAATAGAGGGATAAAATTTTGTCGATAGAGAGATGAGCACGCTCGACCTTCAACCAGGTTATCCTCTCAGCATGTGTGGCCTGTCGGCGCCACTACCTGCTGACTGGAATCCCTCTAAGGGAGCACGGGACCCGAGCCACTAACGGCGAGCTATGAGTCTCACTCACTTCCTGACACTCAATACACTGGTCTAGAGGTCTTATCTACAGGGCTAGTCAATTAGACCATTTAGACTTATATTTTCATTGTGAGCTATCTTAGGCTTGTGACCTTGAGAAGAGGCCTTGTGGGTGCAAAAATTGTACCGGACCAGATCAGAGCAACATGGGCCCGCGCAACGGCCCAAATGGGTAAGCTCGCCTGGGCTCACATGGGCCCACTCTACGAGGCTCGCAGAGCAAGCCCTACCCCTTATTGGGCCCGAACAACGGCCCAATAAGGGCCCAGCAAGGAGGCCCAGAACCAGTGCCACATCATCAGCGCCATGTCATCACTGCCATATCGGGCACGTGCCTACGCTATAAAAGGACCCCCAAGGCATCCAGGAAGGGGGTTGGTCATTCGATCAGAGGAAGAGTGATTCCAGATCCAGAGCAAGTGCAATAGCTTATTTCTCTCCTCCTAGTTTCTTTTATTGTTGCTCCGTGCAACCCCCACTGTAAAAAGCTTCTCTCGGCCTGTCGAGAGAACGCTCAACCCTTTATATTCATATTATAGTGAAGATCAGGTGGCACCTCTCGCCCGGAGACGTAGGTCGTAAGACCGAACTTCGACAACAACTCCATGTGTCATCTCTCTCCTTCTCAACTTTCTAATCTCTAACTCTACAAACAATCCAATTCAATCAAGGCTATGGGGTGGGATTCTCGATCAAGGTGGCTCGGAAATTTCCCCCCACAATCTTTGGCGCCGTCTGTGGGATATCGATAGAGGTCTTACCCACACCTCTACCGACTCCTATTCAGCTTGTGGTGACGAGCCACAAGTCCTCTTTCAAATCAACCTCAACGCCTTCATCACGCCGACATCAACACGCTCGATGGTGAAGGCCAGTACCAACCCACCAAAGGCGGGAGCTGAACGAACAAACGATATGCTGATCGAAGAAGAACAAGAAGTCTCGGTTGCAACCAACCGAAGAAATATTCGGGAGCGACTGGGGCCGCAAAGCAGCCATCCAGAAGGGCACAGCGATCGGCGAGACCCGTCATCCCCGAGGCGTCGATCTTGCAAAGAGCACGCCACCCAAGGGGGCAATGGTCCAGTTACATACCAAATTTCGGCTGTTGATTTCCAGCTGCTGAACCTCCTCAAGAGGAACACAGCCCTCGAACAAGAGAGAGACTCCTTGAAGAAAGCGGCTGAAAGAGCGGGGGTTGTGGCCCGTAACTCTTCAACTGCTGATGAAGACCAACCAAGGACTCGCCCAGCCGTGAGTCATCATCTTGAAGAACCACATGAGCCGCGTATCGAGATGCGTCAGGTATCCATACAAGCACCAAGGCAAACAGTGTGGGATCGCCTCGACATCAACGGTGCACCCAACTATCGCGGAGAAGGATCACCTCAGTCAACAGGGTCCACTAGACATTCTATCCCTTTGCACATGAAAGCAACAGATGCCCACGAGCTGCTCAACCGACTAAGGCATACTACCGACGTGGGACGCCGCCATCAAGACCGTAGGCAACTAATCACCTCGGTGGGGCCACTACATCCCAAGGTTCTTGCAACACCATTTCCTATGGGTTGGCGAACACCGAACCTACCAAAGTTCAACTGCATCCAGGGAGACCCTGCTCTCCATATCCTAGCCTACAAGCAGGCCCTGACGCCCTACGAATGTGAGAACCATGTTCTCTGCCGTATGTTTGCGGGAAGCCTCGAGGGACCTGCCCTCGACTGGTACTACACACTGCCTACCGGTACAGTGGCCACATTCAAAGAGTTGGCTGAACTTTTCATGGACCATTATCGGCTAAACTTAAAGCCGGAAAAGAAGCTGGATACACTCTACCGGCTGAAGATGGGCTCCGATGAGTCTCTAAGGAGCTTCACGATGAGGTTTCATAATGAGCACTCTGAGCTCACCGATCGGTCCCAGAATGAGGAGGCCATCATGCTGGCATTCCAGAATGCTATCCGGCCAGAGTTCCATGTCTACACCGACTTCATCCGACATCCTCCCAATAACTTGGAAGCGATGTTCAAGCACGTACAGCGGGAGATAGAGGTGGAAGACAATCAGCGGGCCAGAAGACTACGCGAGCCCCGCGAGTCTCGTGACTCCCGACATAAGAAAGATGATGAAGCTCCGAATGAAGCACACTACAAGAAGTCTGCCTATGCCGCGTCCGACCAAAAGGTGCAGGCCAAAAGGTACAATGAAGATCCGAAAGCCCCTCCAGCAGAAAAGAGGCGAACTCCAAGGGAGCAAAGGGTGTTCACTAAGCTGAACACCTCCATTGAAGACATCTTCGCATACATGCAGAACGAGCCCTTTTGCAAGTGGCCACAGCCTCTCCCTCCAAATTCTAACCAGGCGGAAGACACGACAGCCTACTGTGAGTTTCATCGCAGCTATGGCCACCCAACCTCTACATGTCGGAAGCTAAAGCATCACATCGAAGACCTGATCCAAGAAGGGCGGCTCGATGGCTCCCTCGCTAATAAGGAACCAGGTCGAGAGTAGGAGAGGCTGCAGCAGTGGAGAAAAGAAAGTCAAATGTAATACATGGATGCATAATCGTAACGTCCGCTGGGCAACTTCTGGAAAAGTGTAACTGCAACTTTGTTATATCAATAAAGTGTCTTTTTTTTCTCAAAATCAAATCTCTCGAAGTTCGATTCCGCCCATTCGAGTCAGAAGCTCGAAGGCAATTCGGCTACGCCCTCTCGAGGCTAAAGTCCGATAAAAGGCTCTTGGCAACCCAGGTCAACCAAAGACCTTTGATTCCGCCCATCCAAGTCGGAAGCTCGAAGGTAATTCGGCTACACCCTCTCGAGGCTAAAGTCCGATAAAAAGGCTCCTGGCAACCTAGGTCAACCAAAGACCTTCGATTCCGCCCGTTCAAGTCGGAAGCTCGAAGGCAATTCGGCTACGCCCTCTCGAGGCTAAAGTCCGATAAAAAGGCTCCTGGCAACCCAGGTCAACCAAAAAAAACCTTCGATTCTGCCCATTCAAGTCGGAAGCTTGAAGGCAATTCGGCTACGCCCTCTCGAGGCTAAAGTCCGATAAAAAGGCTCCTGGCAACCCAGGTCAACCAAAGACCTTCGATTCCGCCCATTCAAGTCGGAAGCTCGAAGGCAATTCGGCTACGCCCTTTCAAGGCGAAAGTCAGATAAAAATGCTCCTGACAATCCAGGTCAAGCTAAACTATCAACTATACTTATCCGAGGTGACCAATGCCTCGGCACTCTATAAGCCCAAGGCCCAGTCCTTGGAACTCGATGATAAAGTCCGAGGCGACCAACGCCTTGGCACTCAACAAGCACAAGGCCCAGCCCTTGGCACTCGAAGATAAAGTCCGAGGTGACCAATGCCTCGGCAATCTATAAGCCCAAGGCCCAGCCCTTGGCACTCGAAGACAAAGTCCGAGGTGACCAATGCCTCGGCACTCTACAAACCCAAGGCCCAGCCCTTGGCACTCGAAGACAAAGTCCGAGGCGACCAGCGCCTTGGCACTCTACAAGCCCAAGGCCCAGCCATTGGCACTTGAAGACAAAGTTCGAGGCGACCAACGCCTTGGCACTCTACAAGCCCAAGGCCCAGCCCTTGGCATTCGAAGACAAAGTCCGAGACGTCGTCGCCGACGTATTGGCATTCGATCAAAAGTCCAAGCTTAGTTTTGTCACTCAGGTCCAAGCATCAGATTGTCACTGGCCATCACCTTTTTTCGACGACTAACGGTTCCAAACCGGTCAGGGGGTGGTTGGTCTGACTCTGTCAGTGTGTGTCTCCACACTGGTGCAGTCGACGGTAGGTAACACAGGATAAAATAGTGCTTCCTTGATCCTAGCCAAGTCAACACCCTCACGTGACCGTAGTACCTGGTGAATACAGTAACCAGGTGCGGTAATACATTGGGTGAAGACCGGCTGGCCATCATGCGGCGTCATCCTAGATTATCTCTAAGAAACCCCCTCGAATATAGCATTGTCCCTCGCCGACATCCCCGCGCACCAGCGTTTTACCGAAAAAAGTGTCGATTTCAAATGGGGCTGAAATTCGAAAAATACACTATTTTCAATACCGACACTTTTTGGCCTCTTCTAGCAGCCCCAATAATGGGGTGTCGGCATCAACAAGCAACCCTCCCTCGGTTTCGCACAAAAACCGAGTGGGGAGGGGGTGACGGCACATCAGCAGCACACCCCTCGGTTTCGTCAGAAAACCGAGAGGGGGTGTGTGTCGGCATCAACAAGCAGCCCCCCCTCGATTTCGCACAAAAACCGAATGGGGAGGGGGTGACGACACATCAGCAGCACACCCCTCGGTTTCGTCAGAAAACCGAGAGGGGGTGTGTGTCGGCATCAGCAAGTAGCCCCCCCTCGGTTTCGCATAAAAACCGAGTGGGGAGGGGGGTGACGGCACATCAGTAGCACACCCCTCGGTTTCGTCAGAAAACCGAGAGGGGGTGTGTGTCGGCATCAGCAAGTAGCCCCCCCTCGGTCTCGCACAAAAATCGAGTGGGGAAGGGGTGACGGCACACCATCAGCAGCACACCCCTCGGTTTCGTCAGAAAACCGAGAGGGGGTGTGTGTCGGCATCAACAAGCAACCCCCCCCTCGGTTTCGCACAAAAACCGAGTGGGGAGGGGGTGACGGCACACCATCAGCACACCCCTCAGTTTCGTTAGAAAACCGAGAGGGGGTGTGTGTCGGCATCAACAAGCAACCCCCCCTCGGTTTCGCACAAAAACCGAGTGGGGAGGGGGTGACGGCACACCATCAGCACACCCTCGTTTTTGTTAGAAAACCGAGAGGGGGTGTGTGTTGGCATCAACAAGCAGCCCTCCCTTGGTTTCGCACAAAAACCGAGTAGGAAGGGGGTGACGGCACACCGTCAGCAGCACACCCCTCGGTTTCATCTGAAAACCGAGAGGGGATGTGTGTCGGCATCAACAAGCAGCCCCCCCTCGGTTTCACACAAAAACCAAGCAAGGGGGGGGGTGACAACACACTATCAACAACCACCCCTTGGTTTCGTCAGAAAACCGAGAGGGGGGGTGCTCGACGTCATCCGCAGCCCATCCCTCGGTTTCATCAGAAAACCGAAAGAGGGGTGCGACGACATCAACAACAAGCCACCCCTCGGTTTCGTCAGAAAACCGAGAGGGAGAGATCGACATCACCAACAGATGATGAGCGTCGCCAAAAAAAATCCCCTTTCTCATCAGGGGTGAGCACGCGGTAACCATCGCGTTATCACTGGGGCCCGACTGCAGTCCCTAGTGAACACAGTAACTAGGTGCAGTTGGGTGTCGGACAGAACGGATGAGTTACCGCGTGCCGAGACATCTTTAAGGCGCTAGCCTAAAATCCGGCTGGCACGTTCTTAAGAGTCATCTCTCTATAAAGGTGAATACCGGAAAAGTTACTCGTCAAGGCGCACAATGTTTCACGTCCACTTTGACCGTTTTTTCGACGCTGATGCAACGACACCTTATACGCATTGATCCGACTTGTGTATGAAAAGTTACGGTTGCCGGAAGTTTACAAGGGTCTTATCTTCTGTGACAGGCTTCGAAAAAGTTACACGTCAAGGTGTGCGATGTTTCACGTCCACTTTGATCGATTTTTCGGCGCCTACACAACGGCACCTTATACGCGTTGATCCGACGTGTGTATGAAAAGTTATCACTCTCGGAAGTCTACGAGACTCTTATCTCCGAAGTAAGGCATTGGGCGAGTTACACGTCAACGCACGCCAGGTTTCACGTCCACTTTGACCAATTCTTTGGTGTTAGCACAATGCCACCCGTGCACCATCTTCCGGGAGCGGCTCGTGACAATAGAGGAGGGGGTCGGGCAGACCAAACCTCCGCCCCTCTCTCCACGCGTTCCCCCTACAATGGCCCGCGACTACCCGAGGGAGAGCAGATGGACCCAGGGCCCGAATTGATACCGAACGAAGAGCCCCCCATGCGTGCCTCGTCGCACAGCAGAGGAGATCAAGGGGGGTCCGGTTCCTCCTCTCCCATGTGCCTTGGTTTCTCACTACGGCCTTCGCCCAACGCCGCCGTCCCGGACGCCCGCATGCTTCCCTCCACCTGCGCATGCTCCTCCGCATGGCAGCGACGAACCTAGGGGGGGGGAGATCCGACTTCTCTTCAACCGGCATGTCCTCCGCGACACCGGCGAGGGGGACAATGCTCTCTCGTGCGGACACCGCACACGGCTCTCTCTCTCTCTCTCTCTCCCAGACACCGCCCACGGCTCTCTCTCTGACTCGCACGTGCGCTCCACTCGGCAGCCGGCAACCACCAAAACTACTGCGAGCCCCTCCTCCCGGACGCAGAGATGAGAGAGGGCCGGGGGTCGAACGAGGCCGAGCCCCCCCCCCCAGCGCATGTCTCCTCGAAGCTGCACCACCGAGCCGCTACCGCACCCACTCCCGCACCAAGCAGCATCCGGCACCATGCCCACCTGAGCTCCGCGCGCGTCGCTCGGCCACCCGCTGCTGCTGCGCCGCTCGCCTGTCACCACCGCCTCCGCCCGCGTCCGGAGTCGCACGCCGACCACCACCTCCACTCGCACCCGGCCGCCGCTGAGCCCCGCGCCACAGCCCGCGCACCGCACGCCGTTACCACCGCCTCCACCTGCGCCGCCCGGCTCTTTCTCGCACCCGCTCTCTCGCGTGGATCTCCCCCTCGCGCTCGGCCTGGTGAGAAAAGAGAGAGAGCGGAAGCTGCCCCTCTCACAGAACAAAAGAAAAGGAGAGAGAGAAAGGAAAGAGAGAGAGGGATGCGCTGCTCTCTCACGCTTTCACGTGAATGGAATACAAAAGCTCTCACGTGAATGGAATAGAAAGAAAAGGAAAGAGAGAGAGAGAAAGGAAAGAGAGAGTGGGGATCTGCATCCGAGCAGGGCCGGGAGAGCTTGTACCATGGGACGACTGTGATGCAGCCAGACCCAGATCTAATGCCCCTTCCGCCAAGAAAATAAGGAAAGAGAGAAGTAAAAAAAGGAAAGAGAGAGAAAGAAAAGGAAAAAAGAAAAAAGCTCTTCTTTCACCAAAAGGCTCTCGGTATGCTCTCGGTACCCTCTCAGTATGCCCTCGGTATGCTCTCGGTACCCTCTCGGTATGCTCTCGGTACCCTCTCGGTGTCCACTCGGTCGGAAAACGTACTACCTTTTCGGAAACACCCCCTTGCAAAATCGAGACTTTTTGGCTTGCACCAAAAGGGTCTCGGTACCCACCCGGTATGCTCTCGGTACCCACTCGGTATGCACTCGGTACCCTCTCGGTATCCACTCGGTCGGAAAACGCACTATTTTTTCGGAAACACCCCCTCGTAAAACCGAGACTTTTTGGCTCACGCCAAAAAGGGTCTCGGCATCGGTGGAAGAAGGCTATGCTAATACGAACCGCGGCACTGACAACCCTCGCCAACCGTGCCAGGATCCTAAAGCGTTTGCACCTTGGAATCCCAGCCGACCCAGGGGGTCCTGACCCGACTGGGAGGGGGTAACTGTGGGTGCAAAAATTGTACCGGACCAGATCAGAGCAGCATGGGCCCGCGCAACGGCCCAAATGGGTAAGCTCGCCTGGGCTCACATGGGCCCACTCTACGAGGCTCGCAGAGCAAGCCCTACCCCTTATTGGGCCCGAACAACGGCCCAATAAGGGCCCAGCAAGGAGGCCCAGAACTAGTGCCACGTCATCACTGCCATATCGGGCACGTGCCTACGCTATAAAAGGACCCCCAAGGCATCCAGGAAGGGGGTTGGTCATTCGATCAGAGGAAGAGTGATTCCAGATCCAGAGCAAGTGCAATAGCTTATTTCTCTCCTCCTAGTTTCTTTTCTTGTTGCTCCGTGCAACCCCCACTGTAAAAAGCTTCTCTCGGCCTGTCGAGAGAACGCTCAACCCTTTATATTCATATTATAGTGAAGATCAGGTGGCACCTCTCGCCCGGAGACGTAGGTCGTAAGACCGAACTTCGACAACAACTCCATGTGTCATCTCTCTCCTTCTCAACTTTCTAATCTCTAACTCTACAAACAATCCAATTCAATCAAGGCTGTGGGGTGGGATTCTCGATCAAGGCGGCTCAGAAATTTCCCCCCACAGGCCTACCCAAAAGAATTCAGCTGTATCATTGCCACTAGCAAATAACAAAACACTAAACTAAAACGAAATGATTCTCACAACATCCACCGATTACATTGCCAGAAGACCATGAAACTACATACCAAAATAAAACACAACTGCAACCCTAAACTGTCTCTGGCCTCCCATTGCTACTCGTAGACCTCCGGACCTGCAGGAGAGTCTACTCGTGAGAAATAGTAGCCCTCAATGAAAAATTGAGAGATTAGCTAAATTAATGGCTAGTGACATCCGAATAGTCTTTAATAATATGAGACAATCGAGCTAATTGAATTAAATTTAGCAGTTCTTTTATATAATATTAATATTTACAGAAGAATAACCTAATCCTACCAGCAGTCTATTTTCTCATGCAATACCTACTATCACTAGATTATCCATCATAAAGTTTATTCAATATTCTACAGTATTAAAACGACCATCTAAATGTCTCTAGATTGTCATGCTCTACAGTTCCATAACCTAACATTAATATTCCATAATTATTAATTAGCAATCATATAAAACATCTATCCTAATGTGAACCCCGGATATTTTGTTCATCCTGCCCCCGGTCGGGCATTACTATAGGGCCTTTTATTTCAATGTAGAGGGCCAACTCTCTCGCCGTGCATTCTCCAACACCATGCACAAAGTCACCCATATGATCATAAGGGGTTTTCCGTCTTTCACGGTGGAGCTCTACCGCCCAACTTCTTTCTTTAGGGTCTTCAACTATCCCGGGATAGGAATTGCTAGGCCAATCCCTACTCGAGGGCACCTCCTATTGGCTTTACCATAATCCTTGCCCGTGACCCCTTAGCCTATTGATCTTCAGCTGTGCGCGCAGGGTGGTTTAAGGCCCTTGCGCGCACGGGGTCCAAATCTTTCCACAAGATAGATTATCAATTTCATCCATTTTAACAAAGTATCAAATGCTCCACACAGTAAATAATTATTTTTACATATATACTGAGACAGATAAAAAAATACATACGGTGATTAATAATTTATAATATTTTAACTCTGGTCCTGCACTGCTCTCGCAACACATAATAGCACTACAGCTAAAGGTCACATCACTCTTAAAGTGATTCGACCTACACTCCCCCAAAACCAGTGTACTAGGGTTGCCACTCCTTTTAGTAGGATGGGTCCCGATAATTATTATTTATTCAATTTATTTAATTTAAAAGAATACCTAATTATGGTGTCCATACAATGATTATTTTATTAATATTTTTAAAGCATGCTTATTTTATTAATATTTTTAAGCATTCGTCGCCTGACTCGCGACTTCGCATGCAAGAGGGGTCCACGTGACCACATGTGGCGATGCCCGGCGGGACCCGCATGCAGTGCCATGGACACCTACCCTAGTTCTCATTTTCCACTATCAAAGACCACGACAAGGGAAGTAGATGTTACCTGGTTGTTGATCACGCACAAACTCCCGTTAACTGCTCTTGATCCGTCTCTGCTCTGTCTATGGCTGGATCGTCCCGATTACATACTGTCAAATTCACACATAGCGGATCCATGGTCAATGCTTGCTATCGAGTAATATGGTTTAGGGCCGAGTTGGCCGAGTCGAGAAATTTAGATGTTATCGGATGCCACCGATCTACCAGCACGTAAAACGATGCTCTAATGTCTTGGTTAGTAGGCATTGCCGATGCGAAGAGTTGTACTAAGGCTCAACTGTACTATTCCATCTAAATGGTCACATCCGCGTTGAGCACTACTACTAACATGCTTTGTGTTTCGAAGAGCCTTCGGCCTTACTACCAAGGTGTGGGTTCAGGTCGAGGTCGGGTTCGATTCATCATTCTGCCCGATATGACCTCGGACTTGGGTGCGGATACGGTCGGGTTGCAAAGACAAATTGTTAAGCCTCACCGAACCGACGTTCGGGTTGGCGATAGGGAATGTGTCTCACCCGGTCGATTTTCGGGATTGGTAACATGGGCATGCATAAAAGATGCATTTCAATGGTACAATCTCTTTTAGTCAGTGTTGTTGACGCCAATGGTTGGTTTCGTAGGCACATGGCTACACAAGGTATTCTGTGACCTTACTCTACTTAGGCGGTAGAACCCGCATCGGTATCATCAGCTTTGAAGCATACGCGACCCGATGAGATCGAGCCCACTAACCTCGAGTATGGGCTCAAGGGGATAGATAGACATTGCGGGGGAGGTCGAGGGTCAGGTTGGTTAATCGATACAGGTTTAACAATCCGATTTGACTAAAATACCACCATCAATAATTTACCCTTATTTCCCTCACGATTCGGCCATAGAAGAGAAAGGAAAATCCTCGGCGGTTAAGAGCCGTGTCGGTCAATTTTCGAGAATTGCCTTAGACTCGCGCGGAGTTGTCAACACCGTCGTCACCCAAAAGGGGAAGGTTTTGTTGTGATCGAGCACAACCAGAGGGGTCGATCGTGGATGGGTAACACTTGGCCACCAGTTGGCGATCGCTCGCCTTGGGCCGAGGACAACGTCACATGAAGGGACGATGCTGCGATGGGTCGCAGCAAAAGGGAAAAAAAAAAGGCTGCTGACTTAGTGGTTGCGGTGGCCAGTAGGGCTTGGCCTGGCTGGGTTGGGTCTCACTGGTTACACAGTCGTCGGCCACCGGGCCGGCGGCCATGACCGCGCTAAACGGAAGGTGACAAAGGGCTAGGGGTTGGTCGAATTCACACATAAAAAGGAGAAAAGGCAGGGGTGCATGATCGGGTCGGATGGGGTTGAGTGGTCGGTGGGGCTTGGTCAAGCCTTTGCCGACTGCATAGCTGTTGGCTACCGTGCCGGCAGCCATGGCTGCATCAAGGGAGTATGCCGCAAGGGGCTGGTGTTGGGTTGGTATCAACAACACCAAATGGAAAAGAAGGGGACATACTTGTCTCCACAGAACCACAGGGAAAGGAGGGGTGACCTGATCAGGGAGGGCGTCAGCTCCAGCAGTGGCTCCTCCTTTCTCCGGGTGGCTGCTCCTCTCCAGCACCGCCGCATGCAGGCCGCAGAGAGAGAGGAAATTAGGGAGAGAGAAAGAGAGAAAGAGAGATCAAAGGTAAGGAGAGAGATCGAAGGGGAGAGAGGAAGAGATCAGAGGGAGTAGAGGGATTCGACTGAAGGAGGGAAGGGGGGTCGGCTTAGGGTTTTAAAGGGGAGGGACGACGGCCGGTGTACGGGCGGGATTCGCCGGGGGATTCAGTTGAGGGGAGAGCAGCGGAGATCAGGGGGAGAGCAGAGATGACAGAAGATGGGGCGGTGAGGGTCAATGGCGTGAGGGAGGGGAAAAGCAGGGGATAGGGGGTGGTGACGGGAGAGCAGGGGAGGCGGCAGTTGTGGGGCCCGGGTCAGATCGGATCGGTTGAGAGAGAAAGGGTCGGGTGAGAGGGAGGGAGGTGAGATCCGAGAGAGGGGAAGGGAATCCGAGAGAGAGGGAGAGAGATTTGAGAGAAGAGAGAGAATATGAGAGAAGAGAGAAATCAGAGAGATGGGAGAGAAGAGAGAGAGAGAAAGGGTTGGCCTGATGGGTTTGGACGTCGGGTCGGGTTTTGGGTTGGGTTTCGGTTTTAGGTTTTTAGTTTTTGTTTGTTTGTTTTTTTTTTTTTTATATTATCAAGCCGACTTGCACTTAACTCGTGTTGCACCGAGACACGCCGACGCGCGAACCTCGCCGGCTCCGACGAACCTGCTACAATACCTATTTGTTATTAAAATTATTTTACTAAAAAAAATAGCATTCGAGCCCTGCCTCGATACACGTGCTCATCAGCTCGTGTGACTACTCTCCCTATGTAGCCTCGCGACCTATACCCGGAACCCACTGCCTGGTCCCGCTCGAGTACAACCAACAGCATCACAACCAAAAATATTAAAATAATATTATAAAAACTAGGTTGCTCTGGGCGAAAACACCCTAGAATGCCGGTCATTACATATCTCTTGAAATACAATGGGCCCCACAGTTGTATGGTACAACGGTTGTGCTGAAAATTTTTCGGGGTGGAGTGGATGGAGCAAGGGTATTCTTGGAATGAAAGTGGGGTATATAACTAAAAAAATGGGGTCTATTCAAAATTTGATGGAAACGGGTATGCTTACATGTTTGGAGGGAGTGGGTCTATTGGCACACCAAGTATTCCTTTTCACACACCAAATACTCTTCACACACAACCCCACACCACCCAGTTTTTAAAATTTATATATTTGCTCACTGCACACCTTCAAATTTTAAAAAACCATATACAAACCTTCTTCCCCAAATTACTCTACACACAAATCTTCAAACCCTAATACCCTACCTCCTCCATCAACTGCTCTGACGAACTCCTCTCCGCTCTTCGCCCCTCTCCGAGCTCATCTCCTCCAAGATCTCTCCCGACCAGGCGTTGTAGGTTCCTCCCCCTATTGAGTTTCTCTTCGTCTAGTACCCTACCTCCTTCATCAACAGCTCTGACGAGCACCTTTCCGCTCTCTGCCCCTCCCTGAGCTTCCCCAACTAGACATTGTAGGTTCCTCCCTCCTTCGATTTTCTCTCTGTTGTCTATTGGCATCCAAACCTTACGTTCGACTGACCAGAGCCGAACATTATACAGTACGTTCGGTCGACCATGGCCGAACATGATACAATACGTTTGGCCTCCCAAACATGGTACAATATGGTCAGCTGTGGTCGATCGAACATCTATATAACAAGGGACATCAGTTTTGTGTTGACTGGACAAAATGGAACAAAAAAATATGACTATGACAAGTTAACTGGACAAAAATGAACCGAATAGATCTAACCATTCGTTCAAAAATCAACGCACGATCTCTCATTGGTTTTAAATCTCAACCCATTTAAACTACACTAAACCCCTAAAATCTCGGCCCATTGAAACTGCATTAAACCTGACCGTTCATCCCGTGATCGTTGTTCGCATCAATGGCTATTAACCCGCCTGCTGAAATTTCGGTCGCCCCAAACCATCGGGTCGATTTCGAGGAATCTGTTCGAACAGAGACAGCTGTGATTGATCGATTATAGGGGGAGGGGGAGTTGGTTGTGCCGAAGGTTGCGCCGAAGGCGCCCACTTCGTGCCAATCGGCACGGGTGAGGAAATGGGTTCCTTATGAATACTGGTGTTGTCGTCGAAAGTGTTTTGTTGTCGAAGGCGTTCAAGTGTATTGCTGCCGAAGGCGGCCCGCTACAGTACCGATAGGCACGGGCATGCACTAGTACTATACAATGTTCGGCTTTGGTCGGCCGAACATATCTCAAAAAAAAAAGTTTTGATCAATTTACTTGGGGTAATTTGGTAATAAAAAAAAACTTTGAAACCTGTGTTTAGGTAGCAAATATTGGTGTGCCAATAGCAGCTCTCGTTTGGGGTGAGGGGTATGCCTAACATCTTCCCTTTCGTTTACCCTTTCAAGCTCTCGAGACGGCGTTCCTGTATTGAAGGTTCTCCACTGACAATCGAGTCTAGACTTACGCAGAAGGAAACGACATCCAGCAATCATGTACGGTTCGAGGTATGCTTTGAAACCCTAACCCTAGTTCTCGTTCACCAGAGCGATCCATTGACCCCTTTCTCTTTCCCCGATCCTTGTTTTGGTCCCTTTTCTCATGAATTTGCTTGTCATCCTCGGCTGTGTTGTGAACCCTAGCTCGGTTGAGCTCCTGTGCCGTTCCTTGTGGTCTTGAGTCTTTGCTGGATCCATGGGCTAGGGTTTAGCATGGTGATTTTCTTTGCCCCCCCCCTCCCCCCTGAAGTTTAGCTTAAAACACTTAACCACCCTGTTGTTTTTTTTGTTCCAAATCACTCCCTAAAGCTTGAAATGTTATCACAATACCCCCCTTTTGTCAGCTACTTCATTTCCTCATTTGGTAACATTTATCTGATCAAAACTGAATTGAAGGGGGCAAAATGTAGTTTTTTTAATTATAGGGGGGTTAAGTGTTTTCTAGCTAAACTTCAGGGGGGGCAAAGTTTAATTTACCCTCTTTTAATCTACTCAACGGTCGCGATTCATCTCCTTTCGGGTTCACATGAAATTTCGCTGAAACAAGAGTTAATTAATGTTGTTTTAAATAGTAAAGGGTTAATTACACTTTACCCCCTGATGTTTAGTCCAAAATCACTTGACCCCCTGATTATTTTTTTTGTTCCCAATCGGTCCTATACTCCTATAGCTTTCAATGGTAGCACTATACCCCCTTATGTCAGACTACTGAATTTCCTCTTCTGGTAATTTCTATCCAATCAGAAGATTCAAAAACTGAATTGAAGGATCCAAATGTAGTTTATTAACTATAGGGGGGTTAAGTGATTTTGGACTAAACTTCAGGGGGGTAAAGTGTAATTTACCCTAGTAAATATTTTGTGAACATACAAACAACCTTTATAATTGATGATAAACTTACTAGTTTTAACCCATTTTAGAGGAAATGCTAAAAGATAGTATTTCATTCTGTGAAACCCTTTATAGTTTATACCCACAGAATCTTGTTATCGTGCTTGTGAATTCTCCTTCAGCTACCCAATAACGAAACTAACAATGGGCATCCTTTAGTTCGACATTTGTACACTGTTGATGAAAGACCACTAGGTTATGGTTTCATGAGTATGAGAATAGAAAGGCTTAGGGTTTTAGGGAGTTAGGTTTTGATGGAAGGTAGCTGTGCTTTCCTGCTGCTTATGGTAGTGCAGCAGAGGGCAAAGAGAAGAACGCTCAATGAGGATCGTCAGATTGGGGTTGGTGGAGGTGACATGCTTCGTAAATGTTGTTTTACGAGCTAACTTATAGCATCCACAGAAAGTACAAATGTATACGACGATGGATCTGATGTAAAATTGTCGATAAATGAGGAGCTAAAAGGTGGAAAGATATTTCTATACTTACAAACACTATTAAGAGAAATTTTAGGATGATGCGTGTTTAAGATGGACTAATATCTGAATAACCAAGGGTTGCTTGTACAATATTTTAATACTGAAGTCGATAACGAATCCGAACTAGGAGACTAGGTAGTATATGAAAGATTCGACCGAGGGTTTAAAAGGATGTGGTATCTAGGGTTTTTAAGATTGATTTGTTACCAGGTTTGTGGCTTGTTATGATAACAATAACGAACAGAAAAACTCAAGAAAGTAAGGTTGATAGAAGAAATGAAAGAACAAGAGCGGAAGAGAAGCTGTTAAAAGTTATACTACACCTTAAATCCTGCACATTATAATCCGACTCCCTGAACTACTTATTTATCACTATAAAGGATTGTGAAATTTTCATGACCTAATTTAAACCTATCTTTTGATATTTATGGCAAAATTTTAGGTTTGAACCAATACATACCAATCATGGATAGGTCTTCTGATTTCTGAATGTTTGACCCTAAAGACTAATTGTGGTTATTGAGCCCTTTCAGATCAAAGTTTTGTGTTTTAGCCAAACTTTACACAATTTGGTGGTTTAAGATTGGTTTCAGACATGCCTATTCTGTAACCCTGAAACTTGAGTGGTGTCTGCCAGTTTCTGTTTGTTCAGGTTAGTTTTGTCTTACACCAGCTGAAATCAACAGGCACCACATTTTTGGTTTGGTAACTTGTTTAGGTAGCTTTTATCTTCAGAGCATTAAGGAAACATATGTACTTTATGTTTTAAAATGAGAGGACTACACTCTCCCTGCATCTTTTGGGAATATCCTTTCCCAAAATTCCTTAACGAGGATTGCAGAAACATAGGGATTCCGAATTTAAAATTTCTGCTCAACAATGTTTTAGCAAAGTAGATCCTTTGGGGTTCATACCAAACCTTTTTTTTAAAAAATTATTGTTCTTGATGCTAATTGGTGCGGAGGTATAAGTTATGATATCAAGAAATCATCTCCTTGTTCAAATGCATGAGTGAAGATATTGTCACTAGCCAAACCGTGACTCAAGCAAATAAGGAACCAAGCTTGTTTGCAAGGCCCAACTCAACCAAATAAGGATTATGTTATATTTCTTGGATCCAAACATTTTTATTATCAGTAATGCTAAATTTACAACCTTATGTATTGATATTTGTTGGCTCTTCTAAAGATATTTTCATAGATCAGTAAATGGTGGACATGTACATTGTACAACAGTTGAAGTAAATTTGCTTAATTACATAATGGTGGAATTATGGCTAACTGGAATTGATTCATCACATTCGATCATTATGTCTCTGGTAATGTATGATCTGTTGGTGATTAAGCATCATGGGGACATCTCAATTTGGAATTCAGTTGTTAACAATCAACCTGTAGGTATTTGCTCATACAAAATAAATAAAGGAAATAAGAGTTGGGTATGATGGGGTAGGAAAAGTTTGTACCTGAATGAAGATAGAGAGGTTTATTATAGGGAAACATTGACTGTAAAATATTCTTTGATTTGCTAGCACACTTTTCTTTTGCTAACCCTAAAAATATATCCTTTTTTTTTTCCTTTCAAATAACCATCTAGATGGTAAAACCAGAAGATGGCAAAGGTTGGTAGTATTTATTATTAAGAGAACTTTTGAAAGGACATAGGCTAAAAGTCTGAACTAATTTTCTAAAGTAAGGATTGTGATAGTATTTGGGTATTAATAATTTTTGCTAGTCGATTCATCAACTACCATTTCTAATGTCAATTGTTTAGTACAATTTATCCTAGGAAAATTTGGACTTAACTTATGTTCTCAGCATAAATTATTAATCATGTTGGCAATATGTTTGAAGTACATTAAATCGTGCCATTTTAAGCTAATTCTATATAGTAAGACAATGCCATATGCAAATTTGGACAAAACAAACTAAAGGATATGGAGGGTAGAAAGGAGGGTAGAAAGGATGAGGAGATTCCATTATATTTCTTTGCAATTCACGTACAACCTTTTGTTTGCTCGATATATGGACGGATGAGGATGTAACTTAACCATTATTGTTGAATATTATTAACTATGAGTTACATTATGAGATAAAGCAATTTGCTTTTGATGAAATCTTATTTGCCCCTTAAAAGTATATACCCCAATTTCACTAATACCTTATGCCCTTCAAGTTAGATTATTTGATTTAAAACCAATCAGAGATATAACAATCTATTTTATATTAATAGTTCGGTGGCACAAGTATATAAATCACTTTATATAAAGCACCCCTGGTTCTATTACTGTTAGTTAGAAGAGATTGCTTTATGGGAAGTGCCAGAAGTAATTAGAGTTGTATAGAGGCATTGTGACTTACTTATTTAAATTGTCCAATTAGTATCTGGGCTTAATTTATTCTAAATAGAATTTATAGAGCGCCATCACGTTGAAGCAATTGACTAAACCATATTTTTTTTGTAAAACTAAATCTTTGTTAATTTTTGAAGCTGCTAATCTTATGATTGCAGTTTTTTTTTCCCTCATTTTCTTTCATACGATCTCCATATGATTTAAAAAGTTTTTTCTTTTTGACCATTGCTCTTCCACCTCCGCCCCTGCCTTAATTTCTATCATTGTGCTAAGTTCTAAGGGCTCGAACCTAGCATAAATATTGACAACCTAGTGGTTCACGTATTGTGTTGTTTTCACAGTTTGGTGTTGTTAAAAAATAATAGAATCCAATCAAGTATTTTTTTTATTAGTGTCATTAATGCTCTGTTTGATAATGAATTGTCTTCAGTCAGATAAAGCATTGATTAGCTGTGAACAAAATGTTTCTCAAGTACTGTACTAATAAGGGCCAAGTTATATGGCAAACCACTATTTATGTTCAATGTTTAAAACGAATATATATATATATATATATATATATATATATATATATATATATATATATATATATATATATATATATATATATATATATATATATATATATGGGAATAGAGAACATGGTCCTCCTGACTAGCCAACACGCTAGTCCTCCTATCAATTTGGGTGCCACATGATACTTTTTAACTATATTTGTTTATGGATGGTCAATCCACTCTACTTAGATCAAGATTTAAAAAAAAATTCTAAAAAAAAACTTAAAACAACCCCGATCAACGGTTGACAAATTTAATGGTAAACTCTAGCGGGCAAATAGTCCTTGCTATGGTTAATTTAAAAATGTCACTTGTTATATTTTTTTTTCATGATCATTGTTAGGAGGGATGTACCCACCTTGACCAACCCCTAACCCCGGTTAAAAAGTGCCATGTGGCACCCAAATTGAAGGGAGGACTAGTGTGTTGGCTAGTCAGGAGGACCGTGTTCCTTATTCCCTATATATATATATATATATATATATATATATATATATATATATATATATAAAGAGAGAGAGAGAGAGGGCTGTTGCCTGTTATGGTACGGTGCGTACGGTGTCGCACTGCAGTCGTCCGATGCACCACTTCGGTGCGACACTGCACGCCGCATTTTATCATCTCTCTCTCTCTCTTTATATATATATATATATATATATATATATATATATATATATATATATATATATATATATATATATATATATATATATATATATATATATATATAGAGAGAGAGAGAGAGAGAGAGAGAGAGAGAGAGAGAGAGAGAGACGCCAGCTTATTTCCACTGAAATTGGTTAGCGGCTCCTTTCCAACCTAGAGATTTTTTTTGAAACTTTTTTTTTGTGTGGATCATCTATTTATGTTTAGACGATCATCCTTACAAAAAATCACCAAATTTGAAAACCTTCAGGAGGGTCAAATATGTAGACGGTTTATAACTTTCTATTTCACCCGTTAACAGAAAATGCTTATTTGACCCCCTTAGAACTTTTCAAATTTGAAGGTTTTTTGTGAGGATGATCATCTAACCATAGATAAATGATCCATAATTTTTTTTTATAAAAAATCTCTAGGTGGGAAATGAGCCACAAGCTAATTTCGAAGGAAATAGGGTGGCAGCTCATATCTCGTATCCTCTCTCTCTCTCTCTCTCTATATATATATATATATATATGTGAAAGGTAAGTAAATTGTATTCACGTCTCAAAAAGAGAGAGGGGGGGGGGGGGGGCAATACAAATCAAGGCTTACTTAGAAAGTCAGAATGAGTAAGCGTACACATGTTCCAAGGGATCAACCAAACTAAGTTATGTATGGATAGCATATAGACAATTGTTTCATATGCTTACAAAGAACCACCTTTTCTAAAAGAAAAAAATCGACACTACTGCTCTGTGTTGTCTACTCGAATCTTATCTAGCCAAAAGTCAAGAGGTTTGAGAAGGTCTCATCTTTTGCAGCTCTGCCTCCTTCTTTGGAAATCCTGTTTGATGGTCCATTTGACCATGCATGTTTTAGTCTCCTAATAGTGGTGAAACCATCGCTTTGGTCCCAGACATCTTGAACCGAACGATCTTACCAAACTTCTGGTAAGTAATATCGTGCATTGACCCATTCCCCGGGTCGTGAAGCATGCTACAAATCTTTTTATTCCTCTCGCTGTGGGCACTCAATCCAAATGGACTTTTGCCCGTTCAACTTAATATTCTGGTTCTGATCGGATCCCTCAACATTCAAGGATATAGGGTTTGGCACACTAGTGGCAACTTCCTCAGACGTTGCAATCACCTTTAGACCTTGGGGAAGAACTCCTCCTACAGTTTGAACACTAACCTCAACTTCAACACTCCCCTGATCACCAGAAGCTTCTTCCTTCACATTGCCTGCATTAGCATCTCTAACCAATTCCAATATCCCCACATTAGGATCAAGCACCATTACCCCAGTAATTGTAAGAATTCCTTTAGACAGGTCCCTAGCTGACTAGTTGAACCATTACACAAGAGTGAAGCACCATTCATCCTTCTTGTCTATCTATCTACATCATTAGATCTTACCATGTTGGGATCCTTATGGTTACTGACTTGCGTCTGAGTTCTGGCTACAATTGGCAATGTGACTATAGGCAATTTGAAGATCAGGACCAACTATAGTTTGTATAGGCATTTTGTGGCCCTCTACAATAGTATCACTGTGTTGCAACTTGTGAATGTTTTACCCTGGATCAACCCCTCCTCTTATCCTCTGTTTACTCGCCATACAGTACTATTTGTTTTCATTCTTCATAGGGTTGTTCTCAGCATGATTGAGAGCTGTAGACCCTAGAAGATCCACTTGACCTATGTTAATGGTGATGAGACTCTGATAAGAGAGAGTCCTGTGGCGCACAACCTACTTCGGCATCCTGCTCCTGCTTGATCCGAGTAACAATCGCAACATGCACATAGTTGGTAGACCTAAAGTCACTACCACTCACTTGAGTAGAAATATCGCATATGGTTGTAGCCCTTAGGGATGTCTCAATCTCCCATTTATGTGTGATCTCATGGATGTGAGATAATGCTTCTATCTTGATAGCATTGCATGTATGTTTAATGCCATTAAGTGAGCACCTGATGTTACAGATTGTTTTGTTCCATGCATGCATGATGACACTTCTCTGTGTAGCATTAATGTTTACTTAATGCCATAGAGTTAGCACCTAAAGTTACAATTGTGTAACTTGTGTTTGATGCGTGATTGAGAATCTAGCCTATATTGTATTGCGTGATTGAGAACCTAGAATAGATCGAAGGTGTCCAATTAAACTAGTAGAATAATAGAAAAATTCCAATTGTGCTTCGTTGGAGAAGAATCATTTTGGAAGTTAAATTTGAGATAGGTAGTTTTGCATTGTATTCCTTCAAAGTTATTCCACCTAAAGAAATTTAGTGACGAAGTGGAGAATAACACTACTCTCTTGAGTGAGACTGAACCGACTCAAAGGAAAGGTTGGAATAATTATTTCTCTCTCTAACCTATATCCTTCCATCTTGTATGACCTTTACTGTTGTAATTTATAAAGAAAAGAAATGATCCTCAGTTTTGAAAAGTTTTGAACTAGGGAAAAGGTAGTTTCTTTACATTTATTTCTTAAATATGAAAGCTCGACAAATATTATCCCTTAAGAGGTTGTGAACAATTTCTAAGAAAAATTCGGATTTTGATAAAAAAAATTTCATAGAAAACTATTGTATTGATTTTATATTATCTGGGTACGAGTGGCGGTATCAATTACATGAAGGGAGTGAGTACATCTAACCTTCAAGTTTTAGAAGAATTTGAGCTAAAATGAGGACTCCAATAGGAGCATGGTACATGTTATTGAATGGATAAGGTACGGATATTCGCAAAGTAGTTTCGACTTTATGTTTTTTTTTCTAAGTACGGAGGTCTTTCAATATTTTTGCGTTTATTTTATATTTATATATATATATATATATATCTATATATATATATATATATATATATATATATATAGGGGAGGGATACTTTTACTAATGGAATCTTACTAATGAAAGTTACAAATCGCCTTTTACCTACCTAGAGGTTTCATAATTTGATGAAACTTAGTGGGGATGCTCTTTATGGCAAGTTGATCATCCTTACCAAAAATCATCAAATTCTATAACCTCTAGGGGTATCAAAGATGTTATTCAAATTAATGGTTAAAATGAATGGTCAATAAAGCTTCTAACATTTGATGCACCTAGAGGTTATAGAATTTGATGATTTTTGGTAAGGATGATCAATTTGCCATAGAGAGCATCCTCACCAAGTTTCATCAAATTCTGAAACCTCTAGGTTAGGTAAAAGGCGATTTGTAACTTTCATTAGTAAGATTCCATTAGTAAGAGTATCCCTACCCATATATATATATATATATATATATATATATATATATATATATATATATACACTGTTTTAAAACTCGCTGACTCGACTCGAAACTCGGCCGAGTCGACTCGACTCGGCTGAGTTTCGATCCGACTCGGTCCAAAACTCGGTTTGGCAACTACTCGGACCAAAACTCGAGTGACTCGGGCGAGTCACTCGACTTTTTGGGGTGTGTGACTCGGTTTGAGTCTTGATCGTTGTATTTTTTGGGGTAAAATCGGGATCCGGTAGAACAATTTATGTTTTGTAATGACATGTTATTTGGTGATAAGCTTTAAGGTCATCAAAACTTGTTAGATATCCATTTTTAAATATATATAATATTTAAAATATATTATATAATGTCGAGTTTTTTGTATCGAGTTTTGTCGGGTTTTAGCCGAGTTGTCGAGTCAACTCGACTCATTAAGGTTTCGAGTCGAGTCGAGTTTTCGTGTTTTAAAACACTGTATATATATATTGGTATGAAACGGTCCTTGGTGAATTTTTAAAATCGTGTTTAATCTTATAGTAGACCCAACTCCCAAGGTTCCCCAAACACATATATCTAAAAAAAATTTGAATTTGTTCTATTATGTTTTAGCATAGTTTTTCCAAAAACCATTAGAAAAAGGAAAACAAAAACTTTCTCTTGATTTATTGTTTGACCGTTTGTTCAAGTAGTTTAACCTTATATCAACTTGAATCTGACCACTAGATACTCCTGGCTTTGAATTGGCACAAAACTTAATGTTACGAAGCAGAGATATCTTAAGTTTTAGCTAAGCTATAGCCTATAGTCGACACGATTGGTTTGAACCTGGTTATGACTTATGATGTATGATCAATGATCATCCGAGTGAGTCATAAAGTAAAGCTGGGCTGGATGGTTTAAAGCGTTGGAGTTATTCTTATGGCATGTAATAGTTAGACGGTTACATGAACTGTATGTAGGGAGAAACTCGACTAATTCACTGATTCAACTGGCTGCTGTGTATTCCAATATTCTTTCATGCGGGTTACATGTTGATTTGTTACATACTGTGTAGTGGGCACGATTATCATAAATGAAGAAAGAGATTCTTGTTGATGAGCTGTTAGTCGACTCTACCCATTTCTTTCTAATCGTGTTTGAAATTTAGTTTGAGAGAGATGGGTTTCAAATTTAAGGGCTATAAGTTATCCCATCTAAAGAATGGAACATGTGAAGAACACTCACTAGTCTCTTTAGTGAAAAGTGAACTATTGTTACATTTTGAATGAGTATTTACTGCTTATAAAGGAAAAAAAAGGTCCCCACCTTTCGAATGTATTGAACTATTGAGAATGATTACAACTCTTTGGTGGGAAATGGTAGGTTCTTTACCTTTATTTCTTATATGAAAGCTTGTCAAATATTCCTATGGAAGTGGTTGTGTGGAATATATATTTCTTATACGTAGGAGCGAGTACCGAGATCTCAGAAGAATTTGAACTAAAATGAATAGTCCTACAGGAGCGTGTTACATGTTATTGTATGGGTTATGTCCGGATACTCCTAAAGAACCCAGCACAGGTTTTAGTTTGTGAGTTGGAGTGGAAGAATATTGTGGAATAATACTCTTTGGACGATCATAGGTCAAATGATGCAATTTCTACACCAAGGCTTTGAATTCAGGTCACGTGGTTGTTGGATGGAGCTTATTTTTTTTGAAAGGTAGATGAAGCTTATTTACTAAAAGAGCAAGTGGTATGTTCATTTTTGGGACTGGGGAAGTGATTGCTTTGAGGTTCTTATTATTGAATAGTTGATATGGACTAGTGTTCACAGTTCTCGGTTGATTTGGAAATGTCCCCTATTGGGCCAAAGAAAATTTTAATGTTGTTGGCGTATTGATGAATGCCAGAGACCAATTAAGGACACGATTCATGTCTAGCACGTATTGACGTAATGTCTAGTGAGGCATTGGTGGTGAGGGATAACTCGAACCTAGGGAGCATGGACACTTCCCTAGAAGTGCCATGTTCGCGTGTGTCAGACATGCTGCTACTTTGGACACGCCTCATGCATGTGTCATACATTCGCGTATGTGTCCAAATTTTTTTTTATCATTTTCTTTTGGCAAAAACGTTTTGGACACGTCTCAGGCACTTAAAGCACACACGTGGACATGTTTTTGGACACAACTGGGTCGAAAATGTAACTTTTTTTTTTACAAAAGAGCACTTTTTTTTAATTTAGGAAAGTTTGGGTTCCTATGTAAAACTGAACTCATTAGACAACACCTTTAGTTTTTATAATCAGCGGGTTCATTTTAGAAAATGACAAATTAAATTGGTGTTTTAAAAATAAAAAGTAGGTTCCTTTTGGACAATGACAAATTAAATTGGTGTTTTTAAAATTAAAAGTCCTTTTTGGAAAATGAGAAATCAAATGGGTTCCTGCAGTAGGTCAAATTAACAAGGTTAAAATTTCCATTGGCCCAATAGTGGACATTTCCAAGTCAATTAATAGTCATTAGTTATCATACATAATTGGTATTTTTCCATATTTCCTTCAGCCCAAAAGTTAACATTTCAAACTAGCATCCAAATTTTTATATAACTCATTGCATGTCCATTTATATATTTGGAAATGTTCATTTGTATATTTGGAATTCCTATGGTCAAATACTAAGAAAATATCCATTTATATATTTGGAAATTTCCTTGGTCCAACACTAAGAAAATTTGGCTTACCAGCAAATCCTATTACTCATTGCAGGCCCATTTATATACTTTTTGGACCTCTTGTTTTTATAGTTTTAGATAAAATCAATTAATAATCATTAGTTATTATACACAATTTTATTATTAACAATGTTGTCAAGTGCGATGTGCGATCGCACAACTTGGATTGAGCTGACCGCGAATGTGATTGTGTAATTGCACATCACTATTGGGTCATTTTTTCTTTTATTTTTGTTGAATTTGAAATTAAAAACATGTAACACACAAATAGTGAAATACTGACATAATGCGTTCATGCAAGTTAAGTACATTAAAAAAGACATCTAATCTTTCCGATGTGGAGGGGCCTGATTACATGCCAATTCCATCTTAATCTGTGCTCCATTTTGTCCTTAATTCGTGCAAGTCTTACTCGTCCACTATGATACTAACTCCTCACCTTATTCTGCCTAGTTTTTCAGTACATCCACCTCAATATCCTCACTGTTACCACACTCATCATATATGCTTGAGCACTCTTTATGGGCAAACATTTTGAACCATACTTTCAATTTCTCATAAGCTAGGTAGAAATGATTTTACAGTGTAAGCCTTCGTTTGTGGATGCACCAAAGTAGTAGTGCTAGGCAAGGAATATAGGATGTTGCCTTTATTGGGAATTTGTGATTTTTTTTTCTTTTAGTGGGCTTCATCAGTCATTATAGAATAGGCAGTTACCAAACTATGATTTCATCTATGTGCAGATTCATATGTTAAGTTGTTTGCTCGCCACTATGCAAACTGTTGCACATATGCACATCATGGTGGTTAGGTTTACTTGCTCTTTTTACTTCATTTTTCCCCCCCTCTTGCAATGTGTTCTTTGTTTTTGGGAAAATTACGCTTCGCCCTCTTGTAGTTTCACCAAAATCACTTGAACCCCCTTCAAGTTTTTTCCTGTGGCAAACTAGCACCTATCGTTTCACAACACAAGTTACACAACCCTCCCATGTGAGTTATCAGTTACTTCATTTAACAAAAAACTAATACTTATAATAGGAATTGAGCGGGGCAAACTGTATTTTTTTTAACTTGAAGGGGGTTAAATGTTATTGTGTGTGTGTTTGTTGATCCACATTAGCAGCATCTTTGAAATAAAGAAACAATTGAACACTATTTGCTGTTCTTGGTTTCTTGTATACTGCTTTCAAAGGGTTTGACAGGCTACAATAAATGTGTTAACAGCTAGTGCTATCATTGCTTGTCAAAGCTTTTGCGGAAAGGAGGTTGGGTTATCATATATAATACGTATTTAGTTCTAGAAAAGAAGCCAAACTACAAATAGATGCCTTTGTACGTTATAGAGTGTTTCCTCAGATAATTTCTTTCATAAAGAACACCCAATTTGTATCGATCTTAAATTGTGTGAGGAGGTTGTCTGATTGACTCCTCCCCCCTCAATTTACCTAAGAGTGCGGTGGAAAATTCCGAGTGGGTCAGGTTTCACTCCCGGAGGGATAAGTCCGAGCTTGAAGTAGGCCATATTGCCCGAAAGGTTTTGGGACATCCATCGATCTCAAAAAGAAAAGAAAAGGAAAGAAAAGAAAGCAGATGGGGCTCATTAATA
Organism: Chamaelirium japonicum; assembly: GCA_947650365.1. Classification (NCBI taxonomy): domain Eukaryota; kingdom Viridiplantae; phylum Streptophyta; class Magnoliopsida; order Liliales; family Melanthiaceae; genus Chamaelirium; species Chamaelirium japonicum. The sequence continues at coordinate 20,007,969 of OX393549.1, forward strand.
ATATGTAAATTCTTCTTTTGTCGTTTGATACACTGCTCATGTTTAACTTCGAGCATTTGTTGAATATCAATTTCTTATTGGAAGACCAGATTTTTAGAATCTATGAAATGAAAGATGGGACATGACTGATGGTTATGGTTCTTGTAGCTTATTGAAGGATGCATTTTTTTCATAATTGTTTATAAATTATTCATTATTTAAGTAATAATAACCAAATGCATCAGTTATCATTCTTTTTCATTTTTTCTTTGCATTCTTCGTATTTTTTTCGAACTCTTCAAGATGGTGGCATTATGTGGAAATGAATAATTTTCAAAATTTTAAGTTATGCTTTTATAGTTTCAGGCCTGTTTATGAAACTGATGATTGAACGATCGGATTCTTCCTCTCGATGTTTGAATTGTGTGAAGGGCAATGTTCGGGGGCACAAAGAGGGCGCAAATGGTGGAATCGAATCCCTACTTCGCAGCGAGCAGTGGGAGTGCTTCGGATGGGTACAAGGTCAGCTCGAAGAGGCCACGAACGGTGGAATCAATGAATCCCTACTTCACGATGGGTGCTGCCGGCAGCTTCTACCAGCCCTACAACAACGTCTACAGCGGGGGAGCTGGCGGCAGCATCCACACCTTCCCGGTTGTTCGTCTAAGAGGTCTCCCATTCGACTGCGAGGAGCCGGATATCCACAACTTCTTCGCGGGTCTGACCATAGTGGACTGCCTCATGGTCAGCAAGGATGGGCGTTTCTCCGGTGAGGCCTTTGCCGTCTTCTCATCACCCATGCAGACTGATCTTGCCCTCCGGAAGGATCGGCAGAACATGGGGCACAGGTACATTGAGGTCTTCCGCTGCGGCAAGGAGGATTATTACCATGCTGTTGCTGCCGAGGTCAACTCCTGGGGGGCCTCTGACGGCGGGCACCACCAGTGGGGGCCTCCAAAGAAACCTTACGAGGATGGAGCAGAAGTGGAGTACACTGAGTTCCTAAAGCTTCGGGGGCTTCCGTACTCCGCGACCGAGTCTGATATCGTGGAGTTCTTCGGGGAGTTTGAGCTGCAGGAGGAGAGCGTGCGCATTGCACGGCGACCGGACGGGAGAGCCACCGGCGAGGCGTACGTGGAGTTCCCCTCAGCGGAGGTGGCAAGGGGGGCGATGAGAATGGACAGGATGATGATCGGATCGAGGTATGTGGAGCTGTTCCCGTCAGACTGTGGTGAGGCAGGGAGGGCTGCTTCCTGATCTAACAACTTGAGTACGAGCAGGGGTTTTCTGCCTGTCGTTCAGAGCTGCTTCATGTTTTAAGGGTAGCAGAGGTGTAACCTATTTCGCAACAGGTCCTGTATTTTTTTCTGGGTTTTTTATTAAAGGACTGCCGAGAGATTACTGGATATTTGAGGCACTGATGTAGAATTTTGCCAAGGAGTGTAGGTTGAAGTTTGTGGAGCTGCTGCTGTGCTTGTTGACGTTTTGCTGTTGAAGTGCTTATGTTTGAGGATGCATGTTGGGGATTACAGTTGTTTTGGGTTAATTTTGGTTTGACCCCCTGAAGTTTGGGAGCAGTTACAATTGTGTCCCTACAACTTATTTCGTGGCACTATTACTCCTGCAGTTCTCCCTTCAAAAAAAGAAAAGAAAAGAAAACATCTACAGGCTGCAGTTCAAATTGTTGACAATGATATGTTTTTCAAACTTCAGGGGTTAAGTGTTATTAAAAAAAACTTTAAGGACAAGATTGTAACTCTCTATTCTTCAGGGGTCAAACTGTAATTAACCCCAACTTATTTATGCTGTTTGAGACCAGCTATTGAGTTGAGTAAATTGCCTTGATTGCCGGCTCATTCTCTAATATCCTTCAACACGGGTAACCCATTTTTCTTTGGGTTAATGTAGCTAACGTCCCCGACAACAGATGCAGCAATGGCGGAGGCAGGCACGAGCATCGGTGGTGAAGACGAACACAAGTAGCTGTGGTGGCAGTGGCTGCGGCAGCAAGTTGCAGCCGCCTCGCCGGCGGCAAGTAACAGGCCAGAAGCCACTGGCGACTAAAAGGTTAGGTTTAGGATTTTTAGATCTAGGGTTTATTTAATGGCCTATTTATCTTAAGAGTTAGGATTTCTAGTTCTAGGGTTCAGGTAATAGTTTTAGGGTTTAGGATTCGGTTAGTTTTAGAAAGGAGTGGTATAAAATATTAATTTAAAGTACAATTAGGGGTATTTTCGTCTACCGGGTTATCGATCCTTTAGCTAAAACCAATCTCTTGTTAGGGATCTATCACTTAGTCGCCCTTCTTTTTGGAGATTTTTTTTTGGTAGGATTTCTCTTTGGACATCGATGGGTGTCCCGAAACCTTTTGGGCAATGGACCTACTGCAGGGTCAGACTAATCCCTTTAGGAATGCACACCACTCACTAGAAGGTTTCTAATCAGGCATCAACATCTGCATACACAGGAGAGAGAGAGAGAGAGAGAGAGAGAGAGAGAGAGAGAGAGAGAGAGAGAGAGAGAGAGAGAGAGAGAGAGAGAGAGAGAGTTCCATTGTTATGGCAAAGAAAAAAGACATGAGACTCAAGCAGATATGAGTCAGGTCTGAAAATTTATAGATCATTTGAAGCTTTGCATCCGTCTGCATTTAGGCCCCTGCATCAACTATTTATTCCGAAAATAACCTTATCAATCTCTAATAAGACATGATTTTTGAAACATTTAACTTATGCTTACTATGACAAGGATATTTGCAGTATAAAAGTTGTCGGAGGGCGATAAATGCACACAGAGCATAGTTTAGAGAGAGAGACAGAGATCACTTGTTCACAGTTAGCACGTGCGCATGCACCACACAGAGAAAGAGAGAGAGAGAGAGAGAGAGAGAGAGAGAGAGAGAGAGAGAGAGAGAGAGAGAGAGAGATCATGTGAAGCTTTCAATCTATTGCAAGTCTTCAACATGATACTCCACATTGTGCTCCCTCCAAACGCCGGCCTCCAGATACCTCTCGTACAAGCTCGCATCCCCGTTCGTCTTCACAGACAAAGCAGCCATGCTTCTCGTTCCATAGCGTCCCTGAGCGGCACACAAAGAGTCACCTCCCTCATGATCTCATCCTATGCCTAAACAGTTACCACAAAAAAAAAAAAGGGAGTGCAGATGTGTTTCTTGTTGCTCACCTGTTCGGTGTCGGTCTCAACAAAGATCGAACTCAGCCTGAATTCCCACTCAGGATCGCAGCCAGTGTCCGGTAAACTTCTTCTATCGGCTCTGGCGGTGTCTCCCATCAGCTTCTCCACCGTATCTTTCACCGCCACTTCTTCCTCCCCATATTTCCCGAGTAGTTCTTCGAAATTCTTGCGCAGCCGTTCAGCCTACAGACCGGAAGTCAGTAGTAAGTTTTTCATATCTTTTCTAACAACTTCTTCCTGGGCCGCCACTGGTATATGCCCATGCCATCTTAATATATTCTCCTAACTGACCCAACTCGACCCGAGAACAGGATGCTCACCTATTCCTGAAATGACCCAAGTACAATAGTCTTTCTAGCTAGAACTTTCTGCTGTTTGTAACTATAGAGAAGAATGGGTTATTTTGAAGAGTTGAGATCCAGGGTGCTACTGTATCTCCACTGACCAATGCACCATTGACAAAGAACTAGGGCTGTTTAGAGTTCTTGATCTTAACGTCCATCGTCTAGTTCCATAACTCGCAAATAATGTGTAGTTTTTAGGTGATTTTCCGGGCGACCATCGGGTGGCCAACATGTTGGGGTTGTGGCTTGCAAAAGTCTAACCAAACAACACAGGCCACAGGGGGGTCGCCCGGGTACCCACAGGCCTTCACCTAGGCGCCCAGAGCCTGGACAATAGAGAACGGTGCGAGCAAACTTACCCGCGCGCCCGAGACCTGGCTGACGGGTTTTAGTGATGTGCTCTCATGTTGTGCATGTGAGCCCTAGGAACCTCTATGTGCTGTGCTCTCATGTGGATTTGGTGGAACAATACCCGAGGCATCACCTTGTGTAGGATTTGCTCCAATGTTTTTCCCAACTACGGTGTTTTCCCCCCCAGGTGGAGTAGTAATTTGATTATTCCCAACCATGGTGTTTTCCCTTCTAGGTGGAGCAGTAACATGTGGGACACCATTAGGATTTTTAGTGGGATTTGGTGCCTCTAATTGTGCAATGCGAGCATTAGAAATTTCCAGTTCAATTTCTAAGACCTGATTGGCATATTTCATCTTAACAGTATATCAGTCATACGTCCTCTATACAATTGATCCGTTCAAGTTGCCATAGGATAAACCTAGGCTTTGATACCAAATATGATGCAAAATTACTGAAATTTAACTATAATAAATCACGCAATGAAAATTATAAGCCTACGACAGAGATTCAACACAACTTCCCGAAAATGCAATAGAAAAGTAGATCAAGATTAAAGAACTTCCATTCGAAGAACCTCGGATGGATTGATTGGTTGAATGCTCGTTGCAAGGTCCACCAAGCTCCTCGTCGCACTTCATGCCATGCCTGGGGAAGTTGCAACACGAATTCTTCGTCGAATCGCTCATGGTTCAACTCCGAAGCCTCCTCACGCAATGCAGATTTTAATTGCAGCAGTGGTAATTGGAGGGTTTGATATAGTTGCGGGGTATCGGATGACGATGAAATTTGGCGGGATTATAGGTGTATGGGTGATGAGACTATGGTTCAAATTTAGTTAAATTCGGATGAGGGAATCTAGGGTTTCCAGGGTTTTCCCAAATCTGGACTATGCACCCAGATTTGAAGTTTGGCTTCAAATAGGGTTCAATTTGGGTGTCAGAATCGGGGCTTTTGGTATTGCAAGATGGTGGGGAGTTGGGGGAAGCTATAGGATCAAATTTCATGGAAATCGGAGATGGTTTGAGGGGTTTGCAATGGTCTGTAGGTTTCAGCTGGAAGGTTTCTGGTTTTCGGGCGAAGGTTGGAGAAGGTGAAGGTTGGCGGAAGGTGTTGATTGTGGATGATGGGTAATGGCTTGGCGAGGTTAGGGCTGGTGGATTTGAAATGGAAGAGACGAAAGATTTTTGAAGATGGCGATACGGAGGTCTCGCACCCCACCGGATTCACTCCGGATCTATGGATTCTTCACAATCTTCAAGCCACAAAGAACACAAAGAACAAATTCTGCAAATCAACTTTTATTTCAATATCATCCAATATCTCAAACCCTAATACATGACCCCCATATTTGGAAGAGAGGGAGAGAGAAAAGAAAGAGAAAAGAGAGAGAAGCAGGAGAGGAAGGACGGACATACGAAACAACGCACGGACATTTCGTCCGTTCCTTACACGAATAGGAGCCCCCCCCCCCCCTCTCTCTCTCTCTCTCTCTCTCTCTCTCTCTCTCTCTCTCTCTCTCTCTCTCTCTCTCTCTCTCTCTCTCTCTCTCTCTCTCTCTCTCTCTCTCTCTCTCTCTCTCTCTCTCTGGTGCCCCTGTCAAGTCCACTTAAGTTGGGTTAATATGTGGAGTACCCTTATTAATCCTATTACTTAAAATAAAATAAATAAACTAAAGCCCAATATCCCATTACATTAAAGTAAACCCAAACTAATGAAAAACCAATCAAATGGGGTCCTAGTACGGATCTAACTGAAGCAAACTGGAGCTCTGATCATCCTTTGCGATGCCTCCACTGACAAGTCTTCAACTGATCCCCATCAGTAGGCCGATCTGCTATGCATTCTCATGCACCAACGTGCAGAGAGGTTTACTCTATACTCTAACCTCGTGTCTTTGATACCAAAGCCGATACGGGACAGACGGAGGAACAAAGCATATTTTTCATGTTTTATTAGTCCCACGAGCAATGTGGGACTAATAAAACATAAAAAGGTGACTTAATCACCAAGTCTAAATTTACCCTATTTAATACTCCGAAAACACCGAATAAATAGTAAATAAAATAATAAAAGATAATTGGGCCCTTCATGGGCCAGGCCTCTAGTGGAGGCTGACTAATCTCCTAGAGAGAGTGAAACCAAGGTGCTCTGAGGCGGCGATGACATGTGTAAACTTGCCGAAAGGGTGTCGAAGGGTGTGACCTCTCCACTTGGTCAACTAGGCAATCGATTACCGCATCACCCATATCTCTTTTACAACGTATCATACTACAATAGTCAGCATCTTCATAGTACCGTCCGTGATTGGTTCACCTTGATCCATCATTAGAAGCCATCGTACCGAGGAAAATCCTCGATCTGATACCACATGATGTAGCTGGAAGCGCACATGATGTAGCTGAAGCGCAAGAGAAGAAGAGCACCATCTTCTTGGAGAACCCTGGAATGCACCGAGGGTTCCTTGAATCCACAAGGAAAAAACTAGAGAACCAACCTTATATTTTTATTAAGAAAATACATTGAATTAAAAGATGTACACTCATATTCAGGCCCTTTATAGGTTCTCTCAAAACCTAAACAAACTCGAAAAGAAAGAACAAAAATAGAATTCATATAGAACTTGGGTTGTCAAACCCGTCTCGATTTGATTGATCGGACGTGAAATTTGATTCATTGAGAAATTCAGCATTTTTCTTTGCTTCCGCCTGTGATAGTCGATTGATTGGTTTACAAATCTAATCGACCGGATTCGGCTGGGTTTTTTTTGTCCTGTTTCTGCCAAACTCAACTTTTGCTGGTAAGAATGAACATAGCTCACCCATATTAACCAAGAACTTTTTTGTCCTGTAATAGTCGATTTGATAAAATATTACCTACATTGTTATCCCGTGAATGAACATAGCTCACCCATATTAACCAAGAACATAAAGAAGTGACTTGGTAAGAATAAGCATCTGAGGATTACCCTAGTGATATCTGTGGGAAGTCGTACAACTAAATCAATTAACAAGTGATTCATCAAAATTACTTCCATACCTTGTACCAGGGAGTGTCTAGCATTGCATTTGAGAGCACATGAACGCCTGGAGAAACCACTGAAAAGAACTCGGCTCGCCCTTAGGCCTATTGGATATGTAAACCATTATTTTTGAGGAGAGATCAGCTAGTATCAGGTTAAATCCATTATACTGGTCTGCTTCCTTAATTATTTCCTCTGCAAATTCCAGAGGACTCTTCCTGCTCTGTTGTCAAGCACAAAGCTGAAAGTAAAAATTACAAAGGACCCACAAAGAAAAATCATATGCGAAGGGTTTTCCTCCAAAAATGGATATCATTGACACTAAAAGAGTATACATGCATAAAGGAGGGTATCAATGATAATTATTTTATAGATAGAAGCATAATTAAATGAAATGAAGACAAATACATTGCAGAATACGTAATCTGTGCAGAACCAAATGCAAGAGGCTAACCCTTCCACAACCAAAATTTTAAATAGATAGGTTTATTTTTACTGAAACCAACCATAAAATTTGGTATGAATTACATATATTCATCATAGGATGACCACAATAAGAAAAGAAAGCCAGATTTAATTGAACAAAAAAGCAGATCTGACTGTAACATTATTGAAAGAAAAGCTGAAAGCTTCAACTGTAGTTTTAAATCGAATAGAAAATAAAAAAATGAGCTAAGTGCCTTACATGAAGAAAACATTTTCTTCAGTTGCAATGAAAACCAAAACAAAAAAAATATTCAGCTTTTCTGCAATCATTTCCTTCAGTTTCAGTAAATCCTTGATTAATAGGCTCGTGATCCGACCAAGCTCGACAAGCATTCAATTAAAGATTCAAAGACTAATGCACGCACCAACCCAAGGTATGTATGGTTTTACTTACATTTGGGGTTGTAGGATAATTTGCTCATAGTTGTTGAGGCTTTTAGTTTAATCCGCTTTTGCGCATCGATGTTTTCTAAGTTTCAAAATTTTCTGATTTACGCATCCCAAAAGTGATATTCAAAGTATTATCGAGTTCGTGATTTTATATGTTTTTATTGTATTCGAACTTGACTTGACTTGATTTTGGATTTGTCGGATTTACCGGAGTTAGACTTAGTACCCTAGTACGACCTATCGTGTGCTACACACGCGGGGGTCGAGCTCCCCGGTGAGCTCGCAGGGGTTGAGGGGCAACGCCACCTCGTGGGCGTTCAGGGGCAACGCCTCTAAAGCTAACTTTAGTTTTGGACGTGCTAAGTGCAATGCACGTATGTCAGTGAATGCTTATTGCCAGTGTACCAATGTGTTCTTTTGCGATAGCCTCTACTCCATAGTCTGCCCCAATGCATGTATTTCATGAACACATGTCGTACGGAGTTATGACACTTAAAAAATTTTAAGTGTTGGAGAGCCTCTACACCAGTCCGAACGATTGTTCGAACGGTGTGACCAAGTGGTCTGAACAGTTCTTAGATCTCGTTTTCAGTTTTTAACAGTATAAGTTCGTTCAGACAACTATTGGTCTTTTCCATAGGGCATCTGAACGACTGTTCGGACGATTTTTGAGGGGCTGCCGACTCAATAAGTCTGGCATTTGAACAACTGTTTAGTCCGCCCCATGCATGCCGTCTGAAAAGCTGTTTGGACGGTGTCGGGTTCAACTTCAGGTTGCAGTGGGTTTTAGGTCTAAGTGGACTTTTTTTTCAACCATTGGATGCCCGATCTAAGGGCTGACAATGGGGGACTTGTACACACCTATAAATAGGCCTTAGTGAGCATATTTTTTGGTGCCTCTCCCATTAATCTCTATTATGATATTTGGGGAGATTTTAGAAGGGGATTTGGGAATTTTGTTGGAGAGCTTTTAATTGGAAAACCTATGCTATCCCTCTTCTTGGGGGATTTGATTCATCGTCGATTCCTCCCTCAATTGAGCTTAGATTCATCCTTCCATTAGTTTGGAGATTCAATCTAACGAGGTAAAGAGCTAGCCTTTAGTTCGTGATTTTGCAAAACTCTTTATTTGCTTGGTTTACTTTGCTTTCATTTTTCCTTACAGGAGATTTCTCTTAGGTGCATAATATCCAAAAAGAACCTCAATGGAGGGTAAAGGTGAGGAGGTCTACTTCTGAATCTTTTGGGTTGGGACATAAATGATCTTTTACTTGGACAAAATTCATCTACTCTTGCCACAAATGTCCTCTAATACAAATCCAATTTCATAAGGATAATATCTTCAAGATGCTAATTTATTGAGATTAATCTTTGGGGGACTTAGTGATCGGTCCCTAGAATAAGTCTAGACTTGTAATAATGATATAAACAAAAGCCGTTTTACATCAGGTCCCTAGGTAAGGAATAGTTTTTGCCAGGAATTGACTTTTTGAGCTCATTTCACACTATATCCATTTCACAAACAAATACCGCTTTACACTGGCAGATGCATCTCGATCGTCGGATTGAATGTAAAAAGGGTATGGATGAGATGCATCTAATGTGGCTGTGTGTAAGTACATATCGGATGCATTTCGACCATTCCCTATTGTGCACGGATGCATCTGGACCATCGGATTGAATGTAAAAAGGGTATGGGTGAGATGCATCTGTCGTGGCTGTGTGTAAGGTACATATTGGATGCATCTCGACCATTCCCTATTATTTACTGAGGCATCTCGACCGATATATTGAATGTAAAAAGGGCATGGGTGAGATGCACCCGTCGTGGCTGTGTGCAAGTACATATCGGACGGTCCAGATGCACCTAGAGCATCCCCCGCGGGAGCAAAAATCTTCCTGGAGCATTCTCCGTGGGAGCTGTGTACCTCGGCTGCGAACTATAAGGCCAAACCCGGCCGGCCAAGCATTTCGCGCCGGCCGGCCGTGCACGAAGACCCCCCCCCCCCCCCCCCCCCCCCCCCGGGCCTGTTGCATAGTGGAGACCCGGGTGTGTCCCGGTTGCATACCAAAGACTCGGCGGTCGCGCGTGTCGCGCCGGCCAGCCGTGCACAAAGACCCCCCCCCCCCCCCGGCTGTATACCGAAGACCTGGCCGACCGCACGTTTCGTGTCGGCCGGTCGTGCCCGAAGACCCTCCCCCCCGGGCTGGCTACATACCGAAGACCCGGCCGGCCGGGTGTTTCGCGCCGGCCGGCCGCGCACGAGGCACCCCCCCATTCCCGGGATGGCTACATACTGAAGACCCGGCCGGCCATGCATAAGCAAGCCTCTCTCCCCGGCAGCTGGATGCACCCTGGGAGCTCGAAGGAACCGGCTGGTCGCGCACTACGAATCTCTTCGGATGGAGCGAGATAGCTGTGCAATCCCGATATTCATGCAATAAGCTCGCGCGAAGATCACACATTCAGATCTTGTGGCAGTTACTTCCGATAAACCCGGTCGAGCAACGGTCATGGGGAGGAAGCTCACGTCCTGACATTCCCGGCCGGCTGGTAAGGCACGTGTCACCAGCTGTTCCCACCCAGTACGTGCAAAATGATACATTGCCCACTCACGAGACGTTTGCGCATACTACGGAGGCATGTCGTCATTACCACCCCGCATGGAAGGGAACAACTGTCACCCCGAGGCACTATAAAAAGGGACCTACCCCTTTAGAAGAGAGGATCTGAATTCTGGAGGAGGTGTTGTCCAATCATTTCTTGAATTTTTGGAGCTAGAGAGAGAGGATTGAGAGGTCAGTATTTTGGGAGGCCGATCCTCTCTGGGTGTACTTGGGTCAGGTTGAGCGTTTGTATTGGAGTTTCATTGTTAGTGCATTCTCGTCCCACCCCGTGATTTTTTCCCTTCAACGTTGCGAAGGGTTTTTCCACGCAAACTCGGTCCACTTCGTTTCTTTAGTTTGTTAGATTGTGCATTCCAAGTGAACCGCCCGATCTCAGAAAAAACCCGCACAATCTTGGCACCGTCTGTGGGATCAGGTCTTCGAGACTTTCTACTAGAACTCTTGACCGTAGGCCCATGGGTGTCAACCGGTCAATCATTACTCGTGTTGCAGCCTCGAGTACCTAGCCCGTATACTACCTGAACCTACCGACCGGCTGACCCGTGGGTGTCGACTGGCCAGTAAGCTTAAAAGTTTTCACCACGACCACATGGTTGAGGAGAGATGGCAGAAAGACCGTACCATACTCGCTCGACCTCGCAGCTTCAGTCCAACAACTTTGCGCCCGGTGACGCAAGAAATGCAGGACATCCAACTCAACTTTCTACCAACTCGTATCGCACCACCTCGCTAGCAAACCCTACGCTGGGGGTCGGGGAACCGAGTCAAGCTCCAGTAGTAATCACGGCCATCCCGGAAGGAGGCCTATCTGAGGCTTTCCTGGCCACCATGATGATGACCCAACAAACTTTTACTGCACAGCTCCAGACGATACAACACAACTACGAGGAGCCGCGCAACTTTGTTCGAGCTACACCTGTGGGAGTCCAAATGAACCCAGTCATACCGGCACCAACTAGGTAAAGTCTTCCTGCTCAAGCAGCTCAACCGTTGCAAGTGCAACCGCAGTTGAATCCGCGAGTTGAAGTCAGAGCAAATCGGTTTGTGGAGGTTCAAAGTGCAAATCCCGATGGAAGGGGATCAAGCAGCCCAGAATCTGCCGATAGAAACAAGCGGACGTAGGCAGCGTCGGCACGCTCGGATTTCTGGTCCAGACTCGGGGCACACCCCCGTTTGCCACTAGCATCCAAGCATCACTCGAAGACAGGCTCAACTCAGCCTCGTCATCCGACGCGAGATGATGGACATCATCGCCAACCGGGTGAAAGTCATCACTCTCGCGTGACATCGGCTAGTCGGCAGCCGGCTCACACTGACGGTAGAAGAAGCATTCATGACTGCATCTGTTTACCTGCCTCAGAGCGGCTGGGAGGTCGAGAAGAAATCCAACGAGGCCGACCGGGAGCCCGAGCTCCTGATAGGATAGAGGTCGCTATCCGAGGAGCCGCCCGATCACCCCTCATCGAAAAAATCCTCAGGAAACCATTCCCGCGGGGGTGGAATCCTCCACGCCTCCCCAAGTTCGATAGATCGAAAGACCCGGTAGAGCACGTGCTAGCTTTCCGAGATGCCCTGGTCCTCCACGAAGATGACCATATCCTCTGCCGGACCTTTGCTAACAACCTGTAGGGAACTTCCCTTGAGTGGTTCCACAAGCTCAGACCCCATCCATCTCATTTTTCTCGGAACTGAGCACACGGTTCATCAATCAGTACCGCTGCAACAGTCGAGACTTGAAGACTCTGGAGTCACTCTTTAGAATGAGCATGACCCAGAAGGAGACCCTGAGGCAGTTCTACCATAGGTTCAGGGCGGAGTACCTGAGCCTAGCAGATGCTGATGGACAAGACCGCATGGTCATCGCGGCCTTCAAAAATGCCATCCAGCCCAATCAGCTCGTCAACGCCTCGCTCATCAAGCGCACACCCGATACAATCGATGAACTATCTCGCCGGATCGAGAAGTACATCAAAATTGAGGACGCGAACCGCAAAAGGAAGGCCGCCGAAATTAGGGCTCCACACCAAGGCTACGCAAAGCCAGGGGCAGTAAAGAATATCAACAAGCAGCAGGGTGAGTCGTCTTAGCGAGACACGAAGCGGCAAAGACAATACGGACCCGCGAGGCCACAATGGAATAGGGAGTTCATGGTACTGAACGCCCCTATCGACCAAATCTTAGACGCCATCAAGAGTGAACTTTATTTCAAGTGGGTGCCGTCGCTTGAACCTGGAGAAAGGGAAGCTAGAGATGCGTCGAGGTATTTAAATACCACCAAGGCCAAGGCCACACCACCGTGCAGTGTCGAGCACTTAAACATCACATCGAGGATCTCATTGAGGCCGGCCACCTTGGTTGCTTCATTGACCTCCCTCAACGCAAGGAGACTAAAGCTGTGGGAGAGGTCCAGCGGGGAGCGACAGTAACACGCCTACCGGGTCCCCCGCAAGAAAGACGCTAGCTCCGAGAGGTAGATGCAGTCTATGGGTATCATGACCCGGTACCATCTTCAAATTCCGTCGACCGTCAAGTCCGGCGCATAGAGCAAGCACGACAAGTCCACCATTTGGTACTTGACCCCATCATTCGCCCCGAGCCAAGAGTGAAAACAACGGTATAGTTTTCGATGGCTAATCTGGTCGGGGTCGAGAGCCCTCATATTCACCCACTGGTCATACGGCTACAGATAGCAAACTGCCTGGTGAAGAGAATCCTGGTCGACGCCGGGAGTTCGGTAGACGTACTCTTCCTCAGTGCCTTCGATGCCATGCAGCTGGATCGTGGACAGTTGACCGAATCATCAGCAACGATAACGGGCTTCACGGGAGAGGCTGCGAGAGTGGTTGGTGAGATTACCCTCCCGATCACTACAGGTCATCTCACCAATCTCACTCGGTTCATTGTAATCGAAGCTAATTCCGCAAACAACATCATCCTCGGGAGACCGTGGTTTCAATATTTGGATGCAGTCCCCTCGTCAGCCCACTAGGTCGTTAATTTTTGGACTGACAAAGGCGTGATGAGCATTCGAGGCGACTAGTCCTCAGCGGCCAAGTGCGAGCTTAGTGCCATCTATATGAAAACGAAAGCCATAGTCAAGGGGTTGAAAGCGAAATGAGGGGGCATGTAGCTGAGCGATGAGAAGCGGCCGACCCACGTAATGCACGGCCGACCCACGTAACGCATGGCCGACCCAAAAAACGCTCAACAAACAGATGAGAAGGAGAAGAAGACTTGAAGCATAAGTGAAAATGTCAACCCTCTTGGTTCTATTTATAGAAAAACTCGGAGCCTTGGGGGTCGGTTCAAATCCCGAAAAAGGTGGGAAGCTGGGTGGCAGCATGTAGGGACGCCATGTGGCACGAACGAGAAAAAAACCGGACAAGTATTTGAGACTCTTGCAACACTGAAGCCGGGGATTAGAACCATCATGGCACGCAAACTGAGACAAAATGGTCCTGATCAATCGGAACCGGAAGCCGACCAATCAGGAGGGGGTATTGTGTGTACCTCGACTGCGAACCGTAAGGCCAAACCCGGTCGGCCGTGATTTTCGCGCCGGCCGACCGTGCATGAAGACCCCCCAGGGCTGCTGTATAGTGAAGACCTGGGTGTGTTCCGGCTGCATACCAAAGACCCGACCGGTCGCGCGTTTCGCGCCGGCCGGCCGTGCATGAAGACCCCCCCGGGCCGGCTGCATACCGAAGACCCGGTCGGCCGCGCATTTCACGCCGACCGGCCGTGCACGAAGACCCCCCCGGGCCGGCTGCATACCGAAGGCCCGGTCGGCCGCGCGTTTCGCGTCGGCCGTGCACGAAGACCCCCCCGGGCCGGCTGCATATCGAAGACCCGGCCGGCCGCGCGTTTCGTGCTGACCGGCCGTGCACGAAGACCCCCCCCCCCCCCCCGGGCCGGCTGCATACTGAAGACCCGGCCGGCCGCGCGTTTCGCGCTGACCGGCCGTGCACGAGGCACCCCCCCATTCCCGGGATGGCTGCATACTGAAGACCCGGCCGGCCACGTGTTTCGCATCGGCCGACCGTGCATGAGCAAGCCTTTCTCCCCGGCAGTTGGATGCACCTTGGGAGCCCGAAGGAGCCGGCCCGTTGCGAACTACGAATCTCTTCGGATGGAGTGAGACAGCCGTGCAGTCCCGATATTCATGCAATAAGCTCGCACGAAAATCACACATTCAGATCCTGTAGCAGTTACTTCCGATAAACCCGGTCGAGCAACGGTCATGGGAAGGAAGCTCACGTCCCGAGATTCCCGGCCGGCTGGTAAGGCACGTGTCACCAGCTGTTCCCACCATGTACGTGCAAAATGACACGTCGCCCACTCACGAGACGATTGCGCATACTGCGGAGGCACGTCGACATTACCGCCCCGCATGGAAGAGAACAACTGTCACCCCAAGGCACTATAGAAAGGGAGCTACCCCTTCAGAAGAGAGGATCTGAATTCTGGAGGAGGTGCTGTCCAATCCTTTCCTGAATTTTCGGAGCTAGAGAGAGAGGATTAAGAGGTCGGTATTTTGGGAGGCTGGTCCTCTCTAGGTGTACTTGGGTCAGGGTGAGTGTTTGTATTGGAGTTTCATTGTTAGTGTATTCTCGCCCCACCCCGTGGTTTTTTTCCCTTCGACGTTGCGAAGGGTTTTTCCACGTAAACCCGGTCCACTCCGTTTCTTTGGTTTGTTAGATTGTGCATTCCAAGTGGACTGCCTGAACCCAGAAAAACCCCCCACAATCTTGGGTTTGGCCTTACGGTTCGTAGCCGAGGTACATACAGGAGCAAAAATTAAGGAGGTACGTTAAAGGCAAACGAGAACTGTTTGAGGGACTAGGCGCCAATTTCCCCTTAATCTCTCTATAGTGTTGTGGAAACTGGCCAAAGTAAATCAACACATTAAAAAAAAAAAAAGATTGGCGTTTTTTTGGATCAAATATAGAAACTCGGGTAATTTTTATCTAAAGTACTTAATAGAGATTGATCATGCCATAAACAAAAGATTGCACACACAAAAGAAACCAAGAGTGTCTCAAATACCAACCATCTGAAAGACTGAGCAGATTTGCCGAGAAAAGCTGATGAACACAAAAGGGGGGAATTGGAAAAGCTGACAATACCTCCAAGAACCTGAGTGGCAGATCTCCTCTGGTCTTTGCAATGGGGAGCCTGCCAGGCTCCCTCACGTTGGTCAGGAAAGCCACCCTCCCAGACCTTGTGCACCCCATCCAAGTGCCCCCAGCCAGCGCATCCCTCCCCCCCAGTACCTTCTGATCTCCCTCACCCCACCATCCCACTGCCTCTGTTGGCCTGCCATTCCACCCACCCAAAACCCAGTACTGAGATGGTGCCACAAAATTGCTCAGACCCAAGAAAACAAGAAACACTATGGCACTGGATTGAATCGAGAATGAATGCAAACACAAATTGAAGAAGACAATGGATTAAGCACCAGAAACCCCATAAACAATTCAATTGGTTTAGACCCTAAGAACCCATATCACGAAATGCATTAAAAAACCCAATAAAAAGGGAAAGAATTTCAGTGGAATTTGGAGATACCTGTCATGGTATTCATCTCTGTTGAGCATAAGTAGAAGTGGGTACAACGGGTGATCTTGCCAAACCCATGCAGCTATACACATGCTCTCTCTCTCTCTCTCTCTCTCGATTAGAGCCTCCACAGCTGACTGGTTATAATTTGGGGCGGAGAGCATTAAGTCCTTTTTAACAGTTTATTTAAGAATTAGTCACGACAATATTTTCATCCTAGTCTAATCGACGATTCAGAATATTAATTATAACGACTCAATTGACTACTAAAAGGAATAATATATCCATGATAGTTATCAAATTTACAAAAGTTATCATTGATTTATAGAACCGCCCTTGGTCCCTAATGAAATCATTGTTTAAAGATAGATAGTTGAATCACTATAGCTGCTGCAATGATTTCGTCGTAGGCGCTACAATTAAATCATTATAGCAGTGAGTATCATTTTATATAACAGAGTATCTTTTTAAATCATTGTAACAGCTACAGTGATACAGTGATGTCACTGTAGCTGCTACAGTGATACAGTTGTGGTTGCTATAGTCTTATACCGTGTCAACTACAGTGAAATCACTGTAGCATTGTGTATCATTTTATATAAATGAGTCATTTTAAATCATTGTAGCAATTAAGTGAAATCGTTGTGTTTTGATGCATTTAAATTAAACTTAAGCTGCATTCTTGTTAAAAAACATCGTAAAGCTCTGCATGCCATTTCCGAAAATAGGTCATAATAGCCAATCCATAAAGCGAGCACAAAGTTATGCTCGTTCAAAGGTTCGACGATCTAGTTACGGCGAGTTGCATTTTGGTTGCATCCAGTTGTGTTTTGTTGTGTTTAATTTTGGATTAAACTGTGTTCTCAACTCCACCAATCTTGGATGGCTGGAGAATAGATCTTGCAAGTGGGGAGGGCGGCCGGAAAGTAGATCTCGTATGCGAGGGTGGACTGAGAGTTGATCTTGCAAGCGGGGAGGCCAAACATCGACTGGCTGAAAGTTTCATAATGGCTGAAAGTTTCATAATGGGTTTCATTCATAATGGGCCTTTAGTAAAGGAAAAAGGCAAAAATATCTCGATATGAAATATTCAGCCGGTTGTATTTTTGCTTGTAACCCGCACCAATCTATCATCTCGAGGCAAAACAAGAGTGGCATGGGTTTCGAGCCAAAATTTGACCGGTCCATAGTTTCATACATGGGTCATTTTTTTTAAAAAAAGACATAAATACCCCCGGTATGAAACTTTAAGAATTTTGCATGTAACATTAAGATGGGGCGTTTAAAATGGGAAAAAAGATGAAAATATCCCTGGTATGAAACTTTTGATCGGTCACATTTTGGTCCAAAACCTGTGCCATATCAACAGTCCCGAGGTAAAACGACGATGGCGCGGGTTTCGGGCCAAATTTGACCAGCCAAAAGTTCCATACCAGAAGGGCCTTTAAAATAGGAAAAAGAAGAAAATGCCCTTGGTATGAAACCTTCGGCCGACCCGAGGCACAACGTGGGTAGCGCGGGTTTTGGTCCAATATTCGATTAGCTAGAAGTTTCATACCAGTGGGACTTTAAAAAGGGAAAAAGACAAAAATGCCCCAGCTATGAAATTTTCGACCGGTCGCAATTTCAACTGAAACACATGCCATATCCACCGTCCGTAGGCAAATGAGGGTAGCATGGGTTTCGGCCCATTCCTCATCCTTAACTTGAGGGACAAAAATATTTGAGTGACTTAGGGGTTTTATAATTTGATAAGTTTTGAGGAGGATGATCATCTTGCCATAGATAGGACCATCACCAAAATTTAGTAAATTACAAAACCGCTAGGTCCCTCAAATATGTTTTTCATTATCGACCGCCCATTTAACCGTTAAATTAAAAATCATATTTAAAGAATCTAAAGGTTTTATATCTCTCCTCCCCCCGCCCCACCCCACCACAATCTTTTTTTTTTGTATGTTCCTTTTGAAGTCATGTCTAAGCCCTAGTGGCACAATCCAATTCTCTGTTGTTCCTTCCCTTCCTTACTGACATTTTTTGATTGTTTCTTTTGAAGCCGCATCAATGTATAATGCCCAATGACGACTGTATCCCTTGTATGAATAGGATATCCTTTCTTGTGATGCAATTATTTGGAGTAAGGAGGCCGATAATTTAAAGAGGCTAATGTTGGGGTTCCATCCCCATGGAGGAGACCCAAAGGGGAGGGGAGCATAGCTCCTTCCCAATCGGACTTGCACCCGAGTCACCCGGCGCGAGACCCGACTCGCCCGGGCGAGTTCCTTAGCCACAAATGAGCAGAAAATTCAGCAAACCCACTTGGGCGAAGTCGGGTCGGATCTGTTTTTCTGCAGACCCGTTTTGGGATGCTTTAAAGGCTCTTTGAAGGGGCTTTTGGAGTATGCTTGAGTTGGCTTTGAGAAACCTTGGAGAGGGTTTTGAGGGCTGATTTTCTAAGGGAGAAGGAGTGCTTTCTTCTACAAGGGAGGAGAAGATTTCCTTGGGGATCGATCTTCGGCGGATAGATCGGATCTAAGCTTGCAAGGAGGTATGTTCCTTGAGGCTTGCTAGGGTCTCTACTTGTTGAGCCCTAGAAGGGGGGAAAGGTGTAGATCTAGAAGGAGGAAGAAGAAGGAGTCGAGCTGTACTCTCGTCTTGTTTGCCGTCTTTGATAGTGAAGCCCTCCCCCGAGCATTTGCTCCGAGCATTTGCTCACCGTGGTTTTTCCCGCAAGGGTTTCCACGTAAATCCCCGAGTCATCTTCTTTGCTTGTATTGAATTATTTTGCATTTGTGATTGGATTGTTGTTTGCTCCTTTTTGGTTCATCTCACGGGAAAGAGATCGTCGGTTTCGTGGTTGAGCCGGTGCGGTTTTCCCATCAAGTGGTATCAGAGCACAGGTTGTGCACACAAGGTGTTTGCTCTTGTGTCTGTGAGAAATCAAAGATGGATGAGAGCGGCGGTAGCAAGAATGAAGGTATGTTTTGCTTCAATGGCACTAATTCATGGCCGATTTGGAAGGAGAAGATGGAAGACATCTTGTATTGCAAGGATTTGTACTTGCCGTTAGGTGGAGATTCAAAGTGCCCGCAAAAGATGTCCGATGAGGAATGTCGGGTGTTGAATCGAAAATCA
The DNA here is from genome assembly GCA_947650365.1 of Chamaelirium japonicum. Lineage (NCBI taxonomy): Eukaryota > Viridiplantae > Streptophyta > Magnoliopsida > Liliales > Melanthiaceae > Chamaelirium > Chamaelirium japonicum. Next base: position 20,027,055 of record OX393549.1, read on the forward strand.
TGTGGCACGATTCGCAAGTGGCTAGATATTAGTGTTTGCCATCACGTCTCTGGAGTTACGTCTGCATTCGAGATGTGGACTCGGCTTCATGATCAGTACGAGAGGAAAACAGTTGGCAACAAGACCATGCTCATCCGCAAGCTTGTCAATTTGAAGTATCGGGATGGAACGTCGATATCAGATCATTTGAACGAGTTCCAAAGCATAGTCAATCAATTGACCGTCACGAAAATAGTCTTGGAAGAGGAGATTCAAGCTATGCTACTATTGAGTTCGCTTCCAAATAGTTGGGAGACACTTGTTGTGTCGGTGAGCAACTCTTCCCCGAATGGCAAGTTGACATTGTCTATTGTGCATAGTGCTTTGCTAAATGAGGAAACAAGGCGGAAGGCGAATGGAGAAGACTATCCGCAAGCTTTGATGAATGAAGAGCGAGGCCGGAGCAAAAGTAGGAAACCTCATTGGAGGGGGAAGTCGCAAGCTCGGTCAAAATCCAAAGGTAAATCATTGACGTGCTTCTATTGCAAGAAGGAGGGGCATTTTAAGAAAAATTGTTTCAAGTTCAAGAATGATCTCAAGGAGGGTAAGGTGAAGCCCAAGGAGGAGGAAGGTACATCCGCTACCATCATCGGTGATGATGGTGTAGTTGTCTTGTTGGACAATGGGGAGTGCTATCACACCTCCGCAAATGAGGTTGAATGGGTTGTCGACACGGGAGCATCATACCATGTCACACCCAGAAGGGACTTCTTTATGAGCTACCGGAGCGGCAATTTTGGCAATGTTAAAATGGGCAATAGTAGTGCGTCGAAGATTCAAGGTATTGGAGATGTCCAAGTGAAGACCAGTTTGGGATGCACCTTGATTCTACGGGACGTAAGGCATGTCCCGGATCTTCGACTGAATTTGATGTCGGGATTGGTTCTTGATCGAGAAGGCTATGTGAGTGTCTTCGGTAACGGAGTGTGGAAGCTAAGCAAGGGTTCATTGGTTGTTGCCAAAGGCAAGGCTTGTTGCACACTATACAAGACGGCCACGGAGGTGCACACTCAAGAAGGTAGTGTGAATGCTAGTGAGGTCACTCCAGGGCTATGGCATCGAAGGCTTGGTCACATGAGTGAAAAGGGCTTAGAAATCTTGAGGAAGCAGAAGCTCATCACACCTTAGGTTGGCTCTATGGCTTATGGCACTTGTGATGACTGTTTGATCGGGAAGCAACATAGGGTGTCATTCTCGGGGCACTCGGAGAGGAAGAAGGAAGTGTTGGAGCTTGTCCACTCGGACGTTTGCGGGCCCATGGATGTTGCTACTCTCGGGGGACGCCGCTACTTTCTTACCTTCATCGATGACTCATCTCGCAAGGTATGGGTCTACTTCCTAGCAAATAAAAGTGATGTATTTGATGCTTTCTCTAAGTTTCATGCTAAGGTTGAGCGGGAAACAGAGAAAAAACTCAAATGCCTCCGTAGTGACAATGGAGGCGAGTATGTTTCAAAGGAATTCCAAGACTATTGTGCTAGGCATGGAATTCGGTACGAGAAGAGTGTACCCCGCACCCCTCAGCACAACGGGATAGCGGAGAGGATGAATCGCACACTAATGGAGAAGGCACGTGCAATGCTATCTATGGCTAAGCTTCCTAAGACCTTTTGGGGGAGGCAGTGGTGACCGCTTCCTACATCGTCAACAAGTCTCCCTCGGTTCCCTTGGAGGGTGGCATTCCGGAGAAGGTTTGGAGCGGCAAGGAAGTTAGCTACCGTCACATGAAGGTGTTTGGGTGTCGGGCTTTTGTACACGTGCCAAAGGAGAATCGATCGAAGCTCGACGATCGGGGCACACCATGTGTGTTCATTGGCTATGGGGATGAAGAGTTTGGGTATCGCCTCTATGATCCCAAGGCCAAGAAGATAGTGCGAAGCCGTGATGTTGTATTCTTTGAAGATGAGACCATTGCCGATTTGGAGAAGACCATGAAGGTCCATGGTGGAGGTGTAGAGGAATCCGATGATTCCACTCCCATCTCCTCTCCACCAAGCCAAGGGGTGGATGATGGAGAGGGGGAGACTCATGAAGACCCACCGGTTGTTGAACCGATCGGTGGAGGAGCTTATGAAGACCCGGTAGATGATGCTTCTACCTGTGATGAAGACGAGCTCTTATCTCCGGAAGTGCCTCAAGTCCGGAGGTCGACTAGGGTGCCTCAACTGTCGAAAAGGTACTCCTCGGAGGAGTATATTATGGTGACAGATGAGGGGGAGCCTGAAGACTTCCTGGAGGCTCTTAGTGACAAGGAGGATGCAAATTGGAAGAAGGCAATGGATGAAGAAATGGCTTCTTTGAAGAAAAATCAAACATATGAGTTGGTAGAGGCTCCGAAGAGGGTGAAAGTATTGAAGAACAAATGGGTCTTCAAGCTTAAGCGAGACAGCATCGGCAATGTTGCAAAATACAAGGCGAGGTTGGTTGTCAAGGGCTTTGAGCAAAAGCAAGGTATTGACTACACCGAAATTTTCTCACCCGTGGTGAAGATGACTTCTATTCGGGTCGTGTTAGCATTGGCGGCGAGTCTTGATTTGGAGATCGAGCAGCTTGATGTCAAGACTGCCTTCTTGCACGGAGATTTGAAGGAGAAGATTTATATGATGCAGCCGGAAGGTTATGAGGTGAAGGACAAGGAGCACTTAGTGTGCCGCTTGAAGAAAAGCTTGTATGGGTTGAAGCAAGCACCGCGTCAGTGGTACAAGAAGTTTGACTCCTTTATGGCTTCTCAGAAGTATATGCGGACAGCGGCAGATCACTGTGTCTATATCAAGAGATTCAAAGGAGGCAAGTTCATTGTTCTTCTGCTCTATGTGGATGATATGTTGATTGTGGGACAAGATGCTAGTTTGATCAAGGAGCTAAAGCGAGACTTGGCAAAGGCGTTCGACATGAAAGACTTGGGTCCTGCTCAGCATATTTTGGGCATGAAGATCGAGAGGGATCGCAGCGGTCGACGACTTTGGTTATCTCAAGAGGCATATGTTGAGAAGGTGCTCGAGAGGTTCCACATGAAGGAGGCGAAGCCTGTGAGTACTCCTCTCGCAGGTCACTTCAAGCTATGCTTAGCCTTGTCACCGAAGACAGTGAAGGAGAAAAAGGAGATGGAGTTGATTCCATATATGTCTGCCGTTGGTAGCCTCATGTATGCCATGGTGTGTATGAGGCCCGATATTGCTCAAGCCGTAGGGATGTTGAGCAAATTCATGTCAAATCCGGGCAATGGGCATTGGGAGGCTGTGAAGTGGGTACTTAGATATTTGAAAGGGACTTCCAAATACCGATTGTGCTTTGGCAAGGGAAGTCCGACTCTTACAGGATATACAGATGCTGATATGGCAGGAGACATTGATAGCAAGAGGTCCACGTCCGGCTATGTGTTTACCTTCTCAGGGGGAGCTGTGTCATGGCAGTCTCGTTTGCAGAAGTGTGTGGCACTGTCAACCACCGAAGCAGAGTATATTGCCGTGAATGAGGCCGACAAGGAACTTATATGGTTAAAGAGGTTCCTCCTAGAGTTGGGGATGAAGCAAGAGGCTTATGAGCTCAATTGTGATAGCCAGAGTGCGATCGAGCTAAGCAAGAATGCTACCTACCATCCGAGGACCAAGAACATTGCAGTTTGTTATCACTGGATTCGGGAAGTGCTTGAAGATGATGAAATGGTGCTTGAGAAGATCCACACTAGCAAAAACCCGGCAGATATGCTAACGAAGATGGTGACTCGAGATAAACATGAGCTCTGTTGTGAGCTCATTGGCGTCACTTGATGGCTTTGAAGACGTCTTCCTCTCCATGGGTCTGGTGGGGGAGATTGTTGGGGTTCCATCCCCATGGAGGAGACCCAAAGGGGAGGGGAGCATAGCTCCTTCCCAATCGGACTTGCACCCGAGTCACCCGGCGCGAGACCCGACTCGCCCGGGCGAGTTCCTTAGCCACAAATGAGCAGAAAATTCAGCAAACCCACTTGGGCGAAGTCGGGTCGGATCTGTTTTTCTGCAGACCCGTTTTGGGATGCTTTAAAGGCTCTTTGAAGGGGCTTTTGGAGTATGCTTGAGTTGGCTTTGAGAAACCTTGGAGAGGGTTTTGAGGGCTGATTTTCTAAGGGAGAAGGAGTGCTTTCTTCTACAAGGGAGGAGAAGATTTCCTTGGGGATCGATCTTCGGCGGATAGATCGGATCTAAGCTTGCAAGGAGGTATGTTCCTTGAGGCTTGCTAGGGTCTCTACTTGTTGAGCCCTAGAAGGGGGGAAAGGTGTAGATCTAGAAGGAGGAAGAAGAAGGAGTCGAGCTGTACTCTCGTCTTGTTTGCCGTCTTTGATAGTGAAGCCCTCCCCCGAGCATTTGCTCCGAGCATTTGCTCACCGTGGTTTTTCCCGCAAGGGTTTCCACGTAAATCCCCGAGTCATCTTCTTTGCTTGTATTGAATTATTTTGCATTTGTGATTGGATTGTTGTTTGCTCCTTTTTGGTTCATCTCACGGGGAAGAGATCGTCGGTTTCGTGGTTGAGCCGGTGCGGTTTTCCCATCAGCTAAGGAGGCCATTTTCATTGAGGTTCAAATTACCCTTTTGCCCCTATGTGGTGTACGTGGCACATTGCTATTGGCCGGTCGTAGTTATCGGTGGTCGAAATTTATCTCAATAGCTTAGGAGCTCCTTCTGTTGTTTTTGGATGCTATCCTATCCTAGTAAACTTTTTGCCTCCTTGGGGAGTTTTGTGCTGCATGACTCAAATCTTTTGTATAGAATTTTGCTCAATTCCATGTTGAGATCTTCTATGAATAGGGATGTCAAGCCTACTCTAAATTGTTTTTTAGCCAAACAGTTTGTACAAGGATGAATCAATATTTTTTAATAACTTCAAACTACTAAACTTAGCAAGACTATGGGGAAATAGGGGTGAGGTTCCAGACAACATATCTGATTAATGAACATGACACTCATAAGATCCATTTAAGGGGAGGTCTCAAATTAATTTCATAAACCCCTAAATTGCCCCCTCGTGCTTCCTCTACTCTTGTTCTCCCTCGAGCAACACCGGCAAAAGCAGCAGCGGGGGGTGACCTCGGCCTACGCCTCCTCCCACCCCCCGACGCCGCCCTCCTCCTCAACGGCGCGGCGAGCTGCACCGCCGCTGCCTGTAGATCTTAGGTTTTAGGATTCGATCTCGGGTTCATCCCTTACCCTGTAGATCATAGGTTTTAGGATTCGGATTAGGTTTAGGATTCACCCCCATGGCCGGTAGATTTTAGGTTTTAGGATTTGGTTTTGGTTTAGTTTAGAGAGGAGTGGTGTGCAAATAAAAATTCAAAGTACATTGAGTGGCATTTTCGTCCTCTGTCCTTTAGCTTATACGGATCTTTTGTTTTGGACCGTTCACTAAGTCTTCCTTAAACTAATCCATGCACCCGGGGGGGGGGGAGAGAGAGAGAGAGAGAGGAGAGAGAGAGAGAGAGAGAGAGAGAGAGAGAGAGAGAGAGAGAGAGAGAGAGAGAGAGAGAGAGAGAGAGAGTATTTGAATTTATTTTTATTTAGTTTTGAGCAAATAGTTTATGATTATTTCACCAAAAGAAGCAGCAGAAGCACACTAATATACCATGAAACTCCAGAAGCACACATGATCCACGACACATTCATTCAGCCAAACCGGTCGAGCACAGACGCGGATCCAATCATAGCCGTCCCTTTGCCTACGAGTCGAGACCCTGAGTGAGACTCACGGGTCGGGGCTGGGTGCAACAGGCAGCTGTTATGGAGCCACACCATGACTTCGTGCGGCCGAACATTATTTTCCTTCAGAACTCGAATTCATAGAACTCGAACCGGATCATGCAGTTGGTGACTGTTTCTTGCGCGCCGTAGCTTTGGGCGCATATCCTGTTGATACTATCGCTGACGTCGATGAGGCAGGCTTGGCAGTCGTCCTGTTCGATGCTGGAGAGGCAGGCGGCGTGCCCCCAGAGAAATGGATTGGTAGCGGGGTACTGATCGCGGTACTCGAAGTTGAGTTCACTGGGTGTTACCTGCACCAGATCATCAAGAACAGCTTTGGCACCAATCACGGCGCCGGTATCGCCCTTATTGTTGTTGCAAATAGGTCCAGAGCCTGCCGCCACCCGTGCTCCCACCACCGCCACCATCAGAAGGGCCAGCAGCCTCGACTGTGGACGATCAGCCCTCATCTCGCTTGCTCAAGGAAACCACCCCATGGGGTGGTATTATAAATAGAGTCGGCCGATTTCTTGATGTTGGCTTCTTACGTCTTGTGTTTCTATGTTCTTTTCAATTCTTGGTGAATTGTCTTTCTTTCTCCATTGATGGTGGCGGCCAACTCTCGGCTGCAACTTGGGTGGGTTGAGCCCGATCCAATCCGACTCTGGGTCGGGTTTGGACTCATTTTATTGAATGACGGGTTGGGCTTGGGCCAATGGGTCAGACAATGAACAAACCCGGATCTGAGTTGAGTCTAACATGTCACCTTATAGTGCGGTGGGTCTTATCCCTAACACAAAGAGCTAATTAAGGAGTAAGGGTAAAAAATAAATTTTCTTGATATTTTACTTGTTAAATGCATAATTTTGGACAAGTTAAAAAAAATTATCTGAACCCTCTCAACCAGACCCGATCCACCAACTTGCGCCAACCCGAGGCTAAAACTTGAAAATTTTCTCGGGTTGGATCCGGGTTGGGAAGTGCAGGTTGAAGGTCGGGTTGGGTTGGATTTTGAGTTGAGGGTTCTACAACTTAGGTTGAGATGGGGTTAACCTTCGACCCAACCCGGCCCGGCTCGCCCGAGTTGCAGCCGTAGGCTGTTATGAGCTATATACCACAATTGGTCATCTAGCAACTTGTAAAAAAGGCTTAAAGGATCTTGTGAGGTTGCCCCACAAGTGGTCCCACCAATCAAAAGCGCCAATAAGAAGGTAATGTAATAAAATACAGCTGTTTCCAAACTATTTACCAATCTCTTTTTCTTGTTTTTTTTTTTAAAGATGATTTGGACAAGGCACTAGGGCAAGGGTTCAAAAAGATTTGGAGATCGAAACAAAGAGGTAGTAGCTATTATTTATCAATTCCATAATAGTCCCATGAACACGACATCAACGGTCAGGATTCGCAAGCGAAAACAAAGCACAACGACAGCCTTAAAGAAAAGTTAGCTCAACAGTGTCTATATCTGTTCCATGTTGGAGAGGGTTCCATGTTCGACGTTTTAGAAAGATTTGGTAGCTAGATTTAACGATTTTTGGCTAACGCTAATAATCCTTGCCTTCTTGCTTGAAATTATGGACACTAGCAAGGTCTTGTATTTAGTGGGTTAAGGAAAGGACTAGTTTGGTCCATATCTTCTTGCCGTATCTCAAATCTATTGAGTAATTACAATATGCCCCCCCCCCCCCCCCCCCCCCCCCCCCCGAAGTTTAGCTCAAAAACAATTGGCCTCCTTATAGTTAAAAAAGCTAATGTAAGAATATGTGTTATGTGTGTACATTATAGGCTCCCACCGCTACACGCGGGGTATCCCAGAGTTTATGTATGTATAGCTATATATAGATTGGTTATGTGCCTAATGAGAATGCCGGTTGTTCTTCAAACGCTAGCTGCCTCTCTCTCTCTCTCTCTCTCTCTCGTCTCTCTCTCTCTCTCTCTCTCTCTCTCTCCTCTCTCTCTCTCTCTCTCTCTCTCTCCTCTCTCTCTCTCTCTCTCTCTCTCTCTCTCTCTCTCTCTCTCTCTCTCTCGTGTAACAACTACATTTTGCCCCACTCTAGTTCAGTTTTGATCAGATAAAAATTACCAAGTGAGGAAATCAACTAATCAAGTAGTTGACAAAACGGGTATTGAGATATCATTTCAATCTTAGGAGCGATTTGGAACAAAATAAACTATAGGGAGTTAAGTATAATTTATCTATCTTTTTTTCGAGTAAGGTTATTTGAATAAACTGAGGGACAACCCAGCGGGATAACTCCATGTGAGTGGAGCACTGGCATCTTGTGATTGGTGGGACTATGGCCCATGGGATGAATCCTAGATGGATGCCACCACCAACGGCCACCGCCGCCCCACCGACCACCACCCCCCGTCAGGCACCATCCACCGTCCCATCGCTGACCACAACCTCACAGTCCCACGGGCCACCCGTTGCCGCTAGCCACCACGTACCCCACGGCTGCCACCCCGTTGGCCACTACCGCCACCGGCCCCCACCGTCGCCGTCTACTGCCAACCGTCGTCAACCACCACCGAGACACGTGGTATCCCCTAGGGTTCATCCCATGGCTCATAGTCCCGCATATCAAAAGATGCTAGTGCTCCACTTCACGTGGGGTTGCCTTGCCGGGTTGTCCCTCAGTTTGTTCAAATAACATTCCTATTTTTTTTTTTTGGGAGGGTGGTAGGTCATTGACATAGGATTTGATTAACTTAAAGAATATCCAAATATCTCTATACACACCAGGTCTCTCCCAAAAAATATGCATTTGAAGTAGATCCTTCCATTGCCTTTTTATCCTCTTATAATGACAAAATATTCATGATTAAAAGCCCATGTTACTTTCAATGAGCAAATGGGAAGCTACAGTACATTTTGAGTTGTTTATTTTAGTGGTAAATTATTGCTCTTTGCTACTGTGAAATCACTGTAGTATTTTTTTGTTTTAAAAATCTAGTTTAATTTTTTTTGCTACAGTGAATTCACTGTAGCCATTGTTCCTCTTTAGTACCGAATTGTTTCTCTTTGTACACTGCAACAATTCGGTACTAAAGAGGAACAATTGCTACAGTGAAATTAAATTGTCTTTGGTACCACCTCATCCCTAGGGTTCAGCGTCATGGACCTTCTAAGGCTATCTGGAAGACGAAGGCTCCCTCGAAGGTTCAGATCTTTTCCCTTCTGGCCTTGAGGAATAAGATTCTGACCAAGATAAATCTGATGCGGAGGAATCACCCACAGGTGTCGGATGCCTCTTGCACTTTCGGCGGTTCAGAGGAGGAAACTGCCTCCCACCTGTTGCTAGGATGCCCTTTTGCCAGGCTGTTGTGGGATCATTTTGAGAGTAGAGTGGGGCTTTCTTCCCATCCGAGGACCCTCAGGGCCCTTTGGACATCTTGGAGAAGGAAAAGAATTCCGATAGAGATCCGGAAGTCGTGGGACATTTTGGTCATGGCGATTGTGTGGGTCATCTGGCTAGAACAGAACAACCGGGTCTTCAATGCCAAGTCCGCAGGGCAGGAGAAGTTGAGACAGTCTGTCATCTCCCTCTTCAGTGCTTGGATTGTACCATGGAGGGATAAGCTAGGGGTGGAGGCACTCTGTTTTTGTAACGGTATCCTATCTTAGTTCGTAATGACTTCTGGTTGGGGTTCGCCAAAACCCTCCTCCCTAAGAGGAGGGGTTCTCAAAAAAAAAAAAAATAAATAAATTGTTCCTCTTTTGTATCGAATTATTTCTTCCCTTGTTACAGTGAAATCATGGTAATAATAATTATTTTTTTTGTAAAATCTTGTTTTAAAATTTTTTTTTTTTGTTACAGTGGGATCACTATAGCAATCGTTAATGTTCATTGCCGAAGTGCTATTTTTCACATGATTTCTCCTTGCACAGTACGTTACAAGTTGGGGGTAAAGTGGACATTTGCGAAATAGAAGGACTTGACATAACCGACCATATTTGGTGTCCTGTACTGGTAAAGGATTACTCACCAATTATCTAGGGCTGACAATGGGTCAGGTCTGTTGGTTTTTTGATGGCCTTTTACAGGAAAGTTACTGAACTAGGTGGACCGGGTTGGTTGTCGCGGTCCTAGTCAGACCGGGCGACTCAACCAAGAGGCTTAACAGGGTTGGTGGTGAACCTAGCCTCATTCTCATGTGCACTCAATAACCGGTGAATCGATGCCCTGATGGGTTGCGTCTACCGGTTGGACACATCTATTATAAATAGATGTGCAGGGGTGAAGACCCAAACGCACGTCTTTAGAGCAGCCGTTGTGAATCCAGAGGGATTCAGGAGGACCCATCGAATCCGCGAGAAATGACAGCGTGTGGAAGATCTTCACTCGGTATTGCGAACGATCACACGAAGGTATGTTCTCATCCAAGGCGATGATCTCGGTCTATCGATCGGGGTTGTTCTCGTGTGTAGAAAACCCAACAATTGGTATCAGAGCAAGGTTTAGATCTTGTTCGTCGTTCTCGGATGACGATTCCTTGAGTGTTCTATCGTTTCCGTCGAGATCTAATCTCGTTAGTGATATTGTTTCCGGTTTTGGATCGATTCCGACCGACCATGGCCATGGGATCTTGGTCCCATCATAAATCGATGAGAACAGGTAGACCAAGTGATGTCGTGTCCAAAGCCCCTAAACCTGGACCCAACCCGTTCAACTAATCATGTCTAGACTCAAAACCCGTACCCGACCCGTTTATAAACGGGTAGACCCGCTAAGATCCGGTAATACTCGTTTAAATATTTATTTTTTATTTTTATATTTTGTTGCAACTCTCCGTCATGGGTGTCCTAATCACAGCTGTCCGTTGAACTCATCGCAGACCAATGAATCACATAACTTGCTACATCACGCTGTGATCGGATGCTAGGTAGACCCGAACCGGCCCGACACGACCCACTGAGTTTTAAACAGGTCTTAAACGGGTCAAACAGGTCAGAGACAAACCTTAGACCTGACCGGTTTTCTAATCGGGTTAATTAGTCGTGTCAACCGTTTGACCCGAACCCGTTTTAACCCCAGATCCATGCACCCGGAGAACAGAGACAGAGAAATAAAAAGTTTTCGAGATTCTTTTTATTTAGTTTTGAGCAAATAGTCGATGATTATTTCACCAAAAGAAGCAGCCGTAGCACACTAATATACCATGAAACTCCAGAAGCACACATGATCCACCACACATTCATTCAGCCAAACAGATCGAACAATGACGCGGGTCTAATCATAGCCGTCCCTTTGCCTACTAGTCGAGACCCTGAGTGAGACTCACGGGTCGAGGGAGCCGATTTCTTGATGTTGGCTTCTTACGTCTTGTGTTTCTATGTTCTTTTAAATTTTTGGTGAATTGTTTTTCTTTCTCCATTGATGGTGGCGGCCAACTCTCGGCTGCAACTTGGGCGGGTTGAGCCCGATCCAGTCGTGTTGGGTTTGGACTTATTTTATTGAATGACGGGTTGAATTTCGTTGGGCTTGGGCCAATGGGTCGGACAACGAACAAACCCGGATCTAAGTTGAATGTAACATGTCACCTTATATAGCGCGTGGATCTTATCCCTAACACAAAGAGCTAATTAAGGAGTAAGGATAAAAATATTTTTTTTTGATATTTTACTTGCTAAAATACATAATTATGGACAAGTTAAAAAAAAAAAAACATTATCGGAACCCTCTCATCCCGACCCGATCCACCAACTTGCACCAACCCGAGTTTAGCCTGAACTTGAAAAATTTTCTCGGATTGGATCTGGGTTGGGAAGTGTAGGTTGAAGGTTGGGTTGGATTGGATTATGGGTTGAGTGTTCTACAACTTAGGTTGAGATTGGGTTGACCTTCGAACCGACCCGACCCAACCCGACCCGCCCCGCCGGAGTTGCAGCCCTAGGCTGTTATGAGCTATATACCACAATAGGTCATCTTACAACTTGTGAAAAAGGCTTAAAGGATCTTGTGAGGTCGTCCCACAATTGGTCCCACCAATCAAAAGCGCCAAAAAGGAGGTAATGTAATAAAATACAGCTGTTTCCAAACTATTTACCGATCTCTTTTTCTTGTTTTTTTTTTTAAAAAAGGAATAATTTTTTCAGGATCGATCAGATGGCGGATCCGGGCCGTCCGTTCCCATTCGATGGAGAGCCGAGATTATCCCTCCCTCTCTCTCTCTCTCTCTCTCTCTCTCTCAAATAGTGAACAGCAGCCCCCCGACCCCCCCTCTCCCGACTCCGATCGGAGCCCCCGGCGCCGATCGCGCCAGTCCCAACCCCCTCCGGCTCCGGCGCCAGTCCCGATCCCTTGTCACGCCACAGAAATCTGAAACCGACTCCTGCAGTGTGAATTGAGAAAAAAACCAAGGGATTTAGGGTTTGGTCAACTGTCTACTCCTATTAGGGTTTCTCACAGGGTTTCAATTCTCATAAGGAATATTTTAACACTTACGAAAATATTTTTATTTTCAAAGAAAGTATAAAGATACAATTTTATCGACAGAGAGGTGACCACGCTCGACCCTCAACCGGGCTGTCCTTTAGGCATGTGCGGCCTGTCAGTGCCCCACATGCTGACAGAAGTCCCTCTGAAGGGAGCACGAGACTCAAGCCTCTAACGGCGAGCCGAGTAGCCTCGCCTGCTCTTTAGCACTCGGGTACTGGTTCACATATCCTATCTAATGGGCTAGTCAATTAGGTCACTTTATGTTTTATATTTTATTGTGAGCTATCCTAGGCTTGGGGTCTTGAGGAGAGGCCTACCCAAGAAGAATACAGCTGGATCATTGCCATTAATAACATACACTAACCCAAACCTAGTTCGATTACAATGTCAGAAGGAAATAGTACTGCTACACGACATACTGAAGTCTAAACTCTGCCACCGTCCTCACTCCGCCGCTGGCCTCGTGCTGCGGCTACCCCTAAGTCTCCGAACCTGCAGAAGAGCCTACTCGTGGGAATGAGTAGCCCCCAAAATGAATTGGGAGATTAGCCAAATAAATGGCTAGTGACAATCTAACTGCCTAGGTAATTAATGACGCCCGTATTTTATTAACAATTTACTGATTGACCTAATTGTCCGATTATATTCTCAATCATGCCCTAAGTGTCCATGCATTTTCTACATTTGCATACAATTCCTACTGTCACTAGGTTATCGAGAGTACCATTTTACAGTTAATAAAATTAAGCACACACAATGTGAACCTCGGATATTTTGTTAATCCTGCCCCCGGTCGAGCATTACTATAGGGCATTTTCTTTCGATGTAGAGGGCCAACTCTCTTGCCGCGCATACTCCGACACCATGCGCAAAGTCACCCATATGATCATAAGGGGTTTTCCCGTCTTTCACGGTGAGCTTTACCGCCCAACTTGCTTTCCTTGGGGGCTTCAACTACCCCGGGACAGGATTGCTAGACCAATCCCTCTTCGAGGGCACCACCTATTGGCTTTACCACAACCCCTGCCCGTGACCCCCTGACCTACTAATCTTCGGCTGTGCGCACAGGGTGGTTCACGGCCCTTGCGCGCACGGGGTCCAAATACTTCCACATGAAAGAATACCACACAAACATGATAATAACGTAATTTCAATGTTTTACCCTGGGATTCGCACCGCGCTCACAACCCATGCATCATAATAACTATAAAGGATTTACTCTTGCTCGTATTCCCGTGTGCCCGAGTCTCCACACTCCATCCAGGAGAGTCAGCCCGATAATTATTATGTAATTATTAATTCTTAATATTAAGGGGATTCCTACTTACGGTGTTCAAACAATCAAAAAATTTATTATTAAATTATATTATTAAGCATGCGTCGTCGGACTCGCGACTCCGCATGCAAGGCGGGGTACACTCGACCATATGCGACGATATCCGGTGGGACCCGCATGTAGCGTTATGGACACCTACCCTTAATTTCTATAACAACATAATTAACTATCTAAACAGCGTGCAGTGTCACCTGAAAAGTGTGCTCGGACTGATGCTGCTAAGCGCCTTCTGCTCCGCCTCTGACTCGGTCCACGTGCTCACTAACTGCTAAACATATCAGCGGCCTATGGTCATTAAGTGCTACTTAAAATATTACCGGCTTAGGTCTGATTGGCCGAGCCGAGAATTTATGCGTCATCGAACGCCGGTCTACTGGCATGCAAATCGATGCGCCAAAGGTAGCGTCATCGGACGCCGGTCTACTGGCACGCAAATCGATGTGCCAAAGGTAGTATAATCGGATACCGGTCTACTGGCATGCAAACCGAGGTGCCAAAGATAATATTGTCGAATGCCGATCTACAGGGACGCAAAACGGTGCGCCTAAGATACCGTCTTGGTTAGTCAGCGTTGCTGACGCCAAAAGCTACATTAGGGTCCAAATGCACTAATCCGGCCAAACGGTCATAACGCGTCGGTCGGTGGCAAAGGTGGCAAAAGCCAATCTCGGTCGGGCTTAGGTGTTGGAGGTTGGTCTCGTGCGTAAAAGGCCATGCGAGGTGGTTTGGCCCGCATCGGCATCCACAACCTTGCTACGAGCGTGACCCGGGGAGGTCGGGCCCGCTAACCATGCGTGTGGCCCAAAGGGCATGATCGACATTGTGGGGAGGTCGGGGTTGGTGTGCCAAGCCACAACTTGGCGTTATATCGTCGGGGCTACCTATCGTCGGTCCACCGGTTGTCAAGCAACCGGCTACGGTCGTGCAAGGAAAGGGTTGCAACCGGGGCCGCGCCTAGCTAGTCGGGCCGGTCGGATGGGGTTTTGGCTTAGCTTGGTCGGTCTTGCCGACCGTACTGCCGTCGGCCACTTGGCCGGCCGTCATGGCTGCAACCATGGCAAATGCCAAGGGGGTGGGGTAAAAAGGGTTCGCACGAAAGAAGAAAGTGCCGCCGGCACCAGGTCGGTTTCACTGGCTGCACAGCCACCGACCACATGGCCGATGGCCATGGTCGCGCAGATCACCACGCGGGAGGGGTCTCGGCGATCGCACCGTCGTCGGTCACCAGGCCGACGGCCATGGCCGTGGCACGAGGCGAACGGGGGTGGGTGTGGCCGGTTGTACAGTCATCGGTTACCCGGCCTGGAGAGAAGTCGTCGATCTGGTCTCGACGGAAGAGCAAGAAAATCAGAAGAAAATGGGGGGCGACCGACCTGGTGTAGGGACTCGGCTTCTGCTAGAAGGGCCGTCGGCTCTGGTGGCTCCTCCGGTTGCTCCTCTCCGGCCGGCTATGCTCCGGCTGCCGCGCGCCACATACGCAGCAAGAGGTGAGGGGAGAGAAGGATCGGACGGGGGAAAAGAGGGGCTCGAAGAAGGGAAGAGGGGGATCGGATAGGGGGGTGAGGGTTTGGATTGTGGAAGGGGGGAGAAGGGTTGAAGGAGGGAGGTCGGCTTGGGGTTTTAAAGGGGAGGGGAAGGGCGGCAGCCAGCGGGGTAGGGAGGCGGGTGCAGGGTAGGGGGTCGGCGGACCGGGTAGGGGCGGCGGCAGCAGGTAGGGGTGGCGGCGGGAATCCAGGGCGGCGACGTGGCAGTAGAGGGGGGCGGCGACGCGACAATAGAGGGGGGGAGGGCCGGGGTCGGGTTTGGGTCCAAGAGGGAGAGAGAGACCAGAGAAAAAGAGAGAAGAGAGGAAGAGAGAGAGAGAGAGAGAGAGAGAGAGAGAGAAGAGAGAGAGAGGAAAGAGGAGAATGGGGGTCATGGGTCTGGGTTTGGGGGGTAGGTTGGGTTTAGGTTTTAATATTTTTTTTTTCCTCTTTAGTTTAATTTTTTTTAATATTTTTTTTTTTCAAAAACCGGCCATTACATCCTACCCACCTTAATGGAATTTTCGTCCCGAAAATTAACCCCTAAAACTAAGGATGCATAACCATCAATCTTTTCTACCGAAGTGAAGAAGGATAAAAACATTGAAATAGAAATTACGGTTGGCGTGAAGATCCTTACTAATACCGACAACAAAAAGCTAAATCACTACACCAATCATACCAAGAAGGAAGACTTGCACTTGTATGATTACTAACTTAACTTATAATAAACGAGTCACGTAATTATTAAGATGGAAATGAACATCCAAATCCTCGCATCGCGAATACGAGTTTTGACTTTCATTTTCCATTCTTATCATTACAGACTAAACCAAATCATGAGTTTTGATCATTAACCCTGCCTAGATAAGGGGCATCCCCCTTATCAGTTCTGCCGAGGGGTGTCCCCCTTGGTAGGGCAATTACCAAAATTCATAGATTCAGAAACTCAGACTACACTCAACTGATAATATTGATAATAAAAGTATATTCATATATATGGGTGCCCATACACCCATATATAATCTTATACTTTTAGTATTAAAACTATAATCGTAGGGATGTATACTACACATATGCCCCCATACACATATGTTTGAATACACATTCCTAAATAACGTTACGAAATAAATGACTCAACTTTTTTTTTTTTTCTAGAACAAATGCTTCTATTACTTATGTAATTACTACTATATAGCTTAGAGAATACTACATCCAAGATAACATAACTAAGTTACATACCCCCCGAGAGTAAGGAGAGAACAACGTTGAATCAAAAGCAGATATATTTATTAAAACTCATAACACCTACACTCCCAATGATGCTATTATGGCATGACTCGGAAACCTTCTAAAGGGTATACTATGGTCCACAATTCAGGTAAAGAAGAAAACTTATTATCTGAGTAGAGAACAATGAAATAAGGTAATAATTAACCTAATGACAGAAGAGAGCTGAAAACTAGAATACAGCATGATACATACTACATAGTTGGGTGACTAGTCCTAGACTAAAACAACTCTGATTTAGTTGAAGAAGTTACCCATTAGAAACCTAATAGCCAACTAGCACAAACCTGAACCTACTGAGTACTAATGAAAGTCCATTAGAAGAAACTGAAGTGATAAAAGTTTACTAGAATCGGTAAGAAATTAGAATTAAAACAGGGTGAAACGGCAAAACAAAGACTACTCTTAAGATCCTAACTAATAAAGCATTTCCAAATTTCATAAATATAGAAAATTCCCTTGACATTATCACTAACATCCTTCTCGTACTCAGTTATCGCAATTTTATCTTAACGTCACTGCTATCTGGCCAGTGTACTTTTTCTCGTGAGTCTCAACCGGAACTGTATAACCAATTTTCAAAGCCTCCGAAGAGTTAGTGCGTATGTATCCGCCAAATCCTCCGAAGAGAAAGTGCGTAGCCGCCAAAGCCTCCGAAGAGTCAGTGCGTATGTATCCGCCAAATCCTTCGAAGAGAAAGTGCGTAGCCTCCAATGTTAGGATTGATGTGTTCTAAGCTTGTAAAACTTTATGTTTTGGTCTAATAAAGATTGATAGTTATTATTAAATGAAATGCATATAGGTGCGTAACATAGTTACATGTTCTTTAGAGAACAGAGAGCCATGGTTATATGGTAGTCCACAGAGTTGAAGACTAAGTGGATTGGTCCCGTATAACCTAAATATGTTCGCAGCTATGATCAGGTTGGTCGCCTCATCATGGTAAGCTGTTGGCGATGACAGTTCATGGGATGTCTTCACTATGGTCATCACCAGGCACAGTGTCTGTGGCTGAACGGAACTAACACGGTGTACAGATCAGTGAGCAGACACTGGTACACTAAGCCGTGTTTCTGCTTAGGGTAAAACGGTCCTAAACCCTGAGGAACCACGACTGATGGACTAACCAGTTGCGTGGTGCTTTGGCGCACCAATGTGTGAGGGTCCATATGCAGTGATCCAAAACCACGGTGTACTGGGTTACCCGGCTGGCGTTGCATTAGTGTGTCACTCCTGCAGGCCATCCACACCCCTGATGGGAGGTGCGTTCCTTGGTGTGACTTACACTGTACCAAACCCAGGCCTGGTGGTCATCAGTTTGACTATTGACCGGGTTCGGTTACTCGACGGGGTAATCAGAGGTACGATGTATAGGTCAACCTGGAAGGAACCAAGTCATATGATCATTCGAGTCTGACGGTAGTCTTCACCGCTCGAAGTGAATCATGGCATCAAGTGGAGGGACAGCGGGTTTACCACTACTAAGCGGAGAGCAGGGGTATGATGGAGAACATAGTAAGTCTGGGTGAATTGGAGTGCAGCCTGCGTCGCACTCTGGGTGGCTACGCAGGTTAACTCGAGCTCAGAGGATCGATGGTACACTCGGGTAGTGTGTCGATCGAGCTTGAGTTGGAAGCCATGAACCCCGGTCCCTGATGGTTCCACCTTATCAACATTATGTACGGTTCTTGAACCGTCTCCTCGGAACACCATAAGCATGAGGAAGAAAGAAGTATACGCTCCGTGTGTGCATGGCACTAGAGCACGGTAGATGCGTAACTACATACGAGTACTAAGGGTTGAGCCCGAGACTAGTGCAGAGTCGTATGTAGTAATCCCTAGCCATAAGTGAACTTCGCTGCATAGGTGCGATGCACCGGGGTATGTTGCGAGTTGACTAGTTGACTTTGCTAGAGGCACCCTCCGGTGGCCTCAGTTAATAGTAGGTAACTAGTAAAGATCACTTAAGTAATGGCCGCTAGGCATCGCACGCTAGAAATGGTCAAAATGAGGTGTCGGGGCGTTTTGGTAAAAACCTCACTCTGCCGGACCTCACTGTTGGCCGACCTCACTGGTGTGACACCTTGCTAGGGCCGGCCCTATGATGTAGGGATAAGAATCCCTCATCTATAGGGCCGGCCATATAGATAGGGACAGGGCGATAAAACGGTTAAGATCGAGCCCTAAAAAGTGGGAAAACAGATAAATACGCGGAGAGATAAAAAGGAGATAATGGAGAGATAATGAGAGGGGGTCATTATCCCCTTGGATCCCTATCCAAGGGGTTTGGCCGGCCCTATAAAGGGACCTATGGGGCGCCGGCCCCATAGGATGCAAAAATCCGAACCCCCTCCTCTCTCTAATCTCTCTAGTTCTCTCCCTAATCTCTCTCCGTTTCCCGCTTGCTACTTCATCTTCCTCGCGTGGAGTTCTGAAGAAGGAGAAGGGTCGTTCTTCGGAGGCACTCAGAGATCCGAGAGCGACGTTCCGTGCATCGTGTGAGATCGGGTGAACAAGAAGGCAACATCTCCATTCGTACCGTCGGCATCTTCGCGAACGATCTTCCGTCTCCATCGACAAAGAAGACAATTCTCCGCGGTTAAAAGATCCGTACGAAAGGTATGTGTAATCTAACATGTAGATCTAGCGGGCATTATGATTTGCATCCATGCTAAGTTAATCATTACGCTAGATTGCCGTTAGGGGTTTTCGATTCTCGTGCATACAGATGCACACATATGTAGATTAGTTTCAATGAAAGTTTAAATTGTGTAACGTGCACCATGAACGGTCTTTTGACCGCCAAATCATTTCCGCTGCGAGCCTCTGACCCGAATTAGATTCCAACAATTGGTATCAGAGCCGCATTAGTGGTGTGCGTTTCACGTTTTTTCATGAAAATAACATGTGTGCGCATGATGAATGCGTGAGATCATCGGGGTTCTTACGCTTAGATCATGCATATGTATAGATTGTGCTTGTTCTATTGATCATTCTTGCAGGGCGCCGCTATAAAAAATCTAGATCTATGCTTTGTGCTTGCTACCGGGGGTCGGACCCCGAGTTAGCAATTGTCTGGATTTATTTTTTGTGTGTGGATTTGTAATTGAGCCTTAGATTGGGCGAGTGATGGGGGATGACCATCCTCGGTTTCCCATGGCTTTTTCCTAGGTGTGTTTTTTCTTTTCTTTCTAGGAAATTGTGTACGACCGAGCACTTGCTCGTAGCGTACTAGACTTTTTCGGTTACAGATCGAGAAGAAAGATGTGCCAAAGAAATCCACCATCGGGAGCGAAAGCGGAACCCTGGAGGATGAAGACGATCCGACAAAGTGTTCGCGAGCGCGACGGAGGAGCCGGACCGACGAACCTTGCGAAGAAAGCTAGAGGCTTGCGCTGTGCTAATTAGGTTCAGGGGTCGGACCCTGAACTTAATTCAGTTTTAATGGTTGCTTTCTTTAATTAGTTCTTTAAGCTTCATATCGAACCCCGATGAGATAATGTGATTATCAGTTTTTCGAGGGATGCCTTTCCCCTCCGGTCCAAGCGACTGTTTGAGGTTAGGATCCCGCTAGATGACGCCTATTATTTAGTTGACTTTTGATGTTAGTGGGATCCCATCACATATGGTTATGCCACCATTAGGAGAGCACCCGACTAGTCGGGTGTGCCTATTTGGCCAGCATCGAAATCAAAGATGAGATAGAGATCCATTGAACATCAATTGTCAAATCTATAAGCGAGGCGCCATGACTAGTGGGAGTCCTTTCCAGTGAGTCTGACTCTAGGATTAGCTCCAGAGCATTAGCGTGATAACCAATTTTGCAAAGCATCGATATTCTTGGAATATGTAATGTGACCCTTGAATGGAGAAATCCACTTGAGGCAGGGACTATGATATTCCGAGAGTGATTAATGCTAGGCGAAGGGTTTGAACGCTAGTGGGAGCATGGTGTGACCAGGGTTTAGTATTTAGGAGGTCGTTACCTTTGCATTTGCATAAATTCATACTCGCAAAATAACCCTCAGAATTATAAGGGATGCAAGAGAGGACTTTTATAAGATCCTCTGGCCTCCACGGCCAGTCGTTTTGTGTTTGGGTGGGGATGCATAACTTCACACCCCCTAGGGTGGGAGCTGTGTGTTTCCATGCCAAATTACTTAATGACCTCCCTGTGGATATGGCGATTACGGGGCCAGGAGAGAAAGGCTTTTCATCCCACCCTAGTGGGGGCCGCATGAACTCCCGTGTCGTAATTGCTTAGGCTCGTGGGTAAGCATCCTAGGTACACGTGAGGTATTCGTTGCGAAGACAACGGTGATCACGTGGTACTGGCCGAAAGATAACCATGGTCCATCACAGCCCTTAGTTGGCAGATTTGGATAGGGTCAAGGAAAAGGCCCGTGTGAGCGGATTGACGCTGTATGATGCCCCCTAGGGCAGGTACAGTCGATTCCGAGATCTTACATACATGGTTAATTAATACATGGTAATGACTTCGCTTGAGGGTAGCGTTGACATATGGATATAATTAGCTTGTTTTAAAAATCCATAAAATAAGTTTTTATGCATACTCATTTTTCAATCTTTATTTTCAGATGACTAAGTTAGACCCCCTGTCCGCTATCCTAAATGACCACAAACTTACCGGTCCCAACTATGAGGACTGGAAGCGCAACCTGTACCAGGTCCTAAGGATTGGTAAACATATGTCAGCCCTTAATGACCCTGAGCCAGATTTGCCAGGACCCAATGCCACAGAGGCACAGTTAAAGGCATTCACTGACTGGAAGGAATCTAATGAGATATGTAAATGCTATATAATAGCATCCTTGCAAACAACTCTGCAGAAGCAAGTCGAGGAGATGCCCGACGCTTCTGACATGATGTTGTATTTGAAGGAGATGTTTGATGGTCACAATCGCGTTACGCGATACCTTACCATCAAGAAACTCGTCGGCACTAAGATGTCCAATGGGACGCTGGTTCGGGAACACATGATGAAAATGTTTGGGTTCCAGAACGAACTAGCTACCATGGACATTGTGCTAGAAGGCGAGGTGATGACAGACATCTTCCTCTCGTCACTGTCTGGAGCCTTTGAAGGCTTTGTCACCAACTTTAATTTGAACAAGTTGGCTATGACAAATGCAGAGCTTCTGGGAGCTCTCCAGGCAGCTGAGGATGGCTTCAAGCAGAAGGGCGAAGCACTTCATGTGCAACGCAGATCCTTCAAGAAGCCTGGTAAACCTCAGGGCAAGAAACATAAAAAGAAACCTAAGTCACTGCCTGTGCAGGACTCTGCTGGGGCCTCTGGGTCTGGAGAATCAAAGAAACCGAGCACGAAGTGCTTCCGGTGTGGCCAGAAGGGTCATTGGAAAAAGGACTGCAAGAAGCCTCAGAATGCTGGTGAAGGTAATCTACAACTCTTAGTTGTTGAATCATTTCTTTCAAGTAATAGTACTTTTGCTAGTTGGATTGTGGATTCTGGATCCACTAACCATGCCTGTAACTCTCTTCAGGGGTTTCGGGAAAGCAGAAGATTGCTTGATGGAGAGGTGACCTTGAGTATGGGAACTGAGGCCGTGGCTGCTGCTGAAGCTATTGAAGATGTTAATCTTAGTTTTTCGAATAATAAGACTTTGACACTTAGAGATGTCTTTTATGTACCGTCCTTGCGACGTAATTTAATTTATGTTTCTTCTTTAGTTAATGAAGGTTATTCAGTTTATTTTGATGCTTCTGGTGTGTCGTTTAAACTGAATGGAACTTTTATAATAAGAGGAATGGTTCAGAATCATCTCTATGTTGTAAGTCCTAAATTTGAAAAAGATAACATAATAACTTCAGCATTTAATGTTAATTCATCTAAGCGTAAGAATCCTTCGGAAAATTTAACCCACCTGTGGCACTTACGACTTGGGCATATTGCCTTAGATAGGATCCATAGAATGGTGAAGGCCGGGCTTCTGGAAACAGATCCTACGGAGATCCTTCCCACCTGTGAATCCTGCCTGGAAGGCAAGATGACCAAGAGGTCCTTTAAAGGTAAAGGAGTAAGAGCCACTGAGGTATTAGAGTTAATCCATTCGGATGTCTGTGGACCCATGAACGTCAAGGCGATAGGAGGCCATGAGTATTTCATCACATTCATTGATGATTACTCAAGATATGGTTACATTTACCTGATGCATCGGAAGTCAGAATCCTTTGACATGTTCAAAGAGTTCAGGGCTGAAGTAGAAAAGCAGACAGGTAAATATATAAAAACCCTTCGATCTGATCGAGGAGGTGAATACCTATCTGACGAGTTCCTAGGGTATTTAGTGGAGCATGGGATAAAATCCCAGTTAACTGCTCCAGGTACCCCACAACAGAATGGAGTTTCCGAGAGAAGGAATCGAACCTTGTTGGACATGGTTCGTAGCATGATGAGTTACGCCAGTTTACCAATGACCTTTTGGGGATATGCCCTACAAACAGCAGTTTATATTCTGAATCACGTTCCGTCTAAGTCAGTGCCTCAGACCCCTAGAGAACTGTGGTCAAAGCGAAAGCCATTGATACAGCATTTCAGAATATGGGGATGCCCTGCACATGTGCAAAGGGATAAGAGGGAAAAGATGGAATCTAAAACCAGAGTATGCTTATTTGTAGAGTATTCCAAGGAGACCAAAGGTGGTCTATTTTATGATCCTGAGGAAAAGAAGGTGATCGTTTCTACGAACGCCTATTTCCTAGAACAGGATTATATTGTGGACCACAAACCTACTAGTAAGGTAGTTCTGGATGAGCTACTGGGTACTAGATCAGAGAGCGCATCCAAAAGCATAGTGGGAGCTGACATTACAGATAATAATATACTAGATACTGTAGAACCTATTAATCCTGTAACACCACCACCACCTCGTCGCAGTGGGAGAAACATCAGAGCTCTTGACAGATACTTTGGAGAAACCTTATTGGTTGATCCAGAGGGTCAGGAGGATGACCCACTGAGCTACGATGAGGCAGTGGGAGCTTCTGACAGCTCTGACTGGCAAAAGGCTATGGAGGCAGAAATTGAATCAATGTCCCATAACGCAGTCTGGACTCTTGTTACACCATCATCCAATATTAAACCTATTGGGTGTAAGTGGGTGTATAAGAAGAAGAGAGGATCCGATGGTACAATAGAGACTTATAAAGCTAGATTAGTTGCCAAGGGTTATACCCAGAGAGAAGGGATCGACTTTGACGAAACCTTCTCGCCGGTAGCTATGATAAAGTCTATTCGGATCCTCCTATCCATTGCAGCCCATTAAAACTGGGAGATCTGGCAAATGGATGTCAAGACAGCATTCCTTAACGGAAATTTGGAAGAAGACATTTATATGATTCAGCCACCAGACTTTGAGTCAGAGGGTCAGGAACATCTAGTTTGCAAGTTGCAGAAGTCCATTTATGGACTAAAGCAAGCATCTAGAAGTTGGAACATCCGTTTTGATCAGGCAATCCAGTCGTATGGATTTAATCAAAACGAGGATGAACCATGTGTATACAAGAGGACTGATAAGACCACAGTAGTATATTTGATACTTTACGTAGACGATATTCTACTCATTGGAAATGATGTAGGAACATTGTCAACGGTAAAGGTCTGGTTGTCAACACAGTTCGATATGAAAGACCTAGGTGAAGCGAGTTATGTTTTGGGGATCAAGGTAACACGTGATCGCCAGAACAGGATTCTCTCGCTGTCACAGGCCGCGTATATAGATAAGGTTATGGCTAGGTTTGACATGCAAGACTCCAAGAAGGGTTTTGTGCCATTTAGACATGGCATAAAACTGTCTAAGGATCAATGTCCTAAGACACCTGAGGAGAGAGCAGAAATGCAGAAGATACCTTATGCCTCGGCATTGGGTAGTCTAATGTATGCTATGCATTGTACAAGGCCAGATATCTGTTTCGCAGTAGGCATGATGGGTCGGTTTCAGTCGAATCCGGGTCCAGATCACTGGACAGCAGTGAAGTGTATACTCAAGTACCTTCGTAGAACAAGGGACTATGAGTTGGTTTACACTAGACAAGAACTGACGCCGATTGGATACACAGATTCTGACTTTATGTCAGATTTGGAATCCAGGAAGTCGACATCAGGTCTTGTGTTTATGTTAGGAGGAGCAGCGGTTAGTTGGTAGAGTGTGAAGCAGAAATGCATCGCAGACTCTACCACAGAGGCTGAGTACGTTGCAGCGTGCGAGGCAGCCAAAGAGACAGTATGCTCAAGAAATTCCTTACGGATTTAGGGTGCGTACCAGAGGCCCAGTTACCTATTGTGCTTTACTGCGACAATAGTGGGGTGGTAGCACAAGCTAAGGAGCCAAGACATCACCAAAAGGGGAAGCACATCGAGCGCAAGTTCCACTTGATTCGGCAGTTTCAAAAGCAAGGGCGAGTAGCGGTAACACAGATTGCATCTACAGATAATGTTGCTGATCCTTTCACAAAGGCAATACCTACCAAGGAATTCGAGCGACATGTGGACGCGATGGGAGTCAAAACCGTTTTGCTTCGCTAGACCAAGTGGGAGATTGTTAGGATTGATGTGTTCTAAGCTTGTAAAACTTTATGTTTTGGTCTAATAAAGATTGATAGTTATTATTAAATGAGATGCATATAGGTGCGTAACATAGTTACGTGTTCTTTAGAGAACAGAGAGCCATGGTTATATGGTAGTCCACAGAGTTGAAGACTAAGTGGATTGGTCCCGTATAACCTAAATATGTTCGCAGCTATGATCAGGTTGGTCGCCTCATCATGGTAAGCTGTTGGCGATGACAGTTCATGGGATGTCTTCACCATGGTCATCACCAGGCACAATGTCTGTGGCTGAACGGAACTAACACGGTGTACAGATCAGTGAGCAGACACTGGTACACTAAGCCGTGTTTCTGCTTAGGGTAAAACGGTCCTAAACCCTGAGGAACCACGACTGATGGACTAACCAGTTGCGTGGTGCTTTGGCGCACCAATGTGTGAGGGTCCATATGCAGTGATCCAAAACCACGGTGTACTGGGTTGCCCGGCTGGCGTTGCATTAGCGTGTCACTCCTGCAGGCCATCCACACCCCTGATGGGAGGTGCGTTCCTTGGTGTGACTTACACTGTACCAAACCCAGGCCTGGTGGTCATCAGTTTGACTGTTGACCGGGTTCGGTTACTCGATGGGGTAATCAGAGGTACGATGTATAGGTCAACCTGGAAGGAACCAAGTCATATGATCATTCGAGTCTGACGGTAGTCTTCACCGCTCGAAGTGAATCATGGCATCAAGTGGAGGGACAACGGGTTTACCACTACTAAGCGGAGAGCAGGGGTATGATGGAGAACATAGTAAGTCTGGGTGAATTGGAGTGCAGCCTGCGTCGCACTCTGGGTGGCTACGCAGGTTAACTCGAGCTCAGAGGATCGATGGTACACTCGGGTAGTGTGTCGATCGAGCTTGAGTTGGAAGCCATGAACCCCGGTCCCTGATGGTTCCACCTTATCAACATTATGTACGGTTCTTGAACCGTCTCCTCGGAACACCATAAGCATGAGGAAGAAAGAAGTATACGCTCTGTGTGTGCATGGCACTAGAGCACGGTAGATGCGTAACTACATACGAGTACTAAGGGTTGAGCCCGAGACTAGTGCAGAGTCGTATGTAGTAATCCCTAGCCATAAGTGAACTTCGCTGCATAGGTGCGATGCACCGGGGTATGTTGCGAGTTGACTAGTTGACTTTGCTAGAGGCACCCTCCGGTGGCCTCAGTTAATAGTAGGTAACTAGTAAAGATCACTTAAGTAATGGCCGCTAGGCATCGCACGCTAGAAATGGTCAAAATGAGGTGTCGGGGCGTTTTGGTAAAAACCTCACTCTGCCGGACCTCACTGTTGGCCGACCTCACTGGTGTGACACCTTGCTAGGGCCGGCCCTATGATGTAGGGATAAGAATCCCTCATCTATAGGGCCGGCCATATAGATAGGGACAGGGCGATAAAACGGTTAAGATCGAGCCCTAAAAAGTGGGAAAACGGATAAATACGCGGAGAGATAAAAAGGAGATAATGGAGAGATAATGAGAGGGGGTCATTATCCCCTTGGATCCCTATCCAAGGGGTTTGGCCGGCCCTATAAAGGGACCTATGGGGCGCTGGCCCCATAGGATGCAAAAATCCGAACCCCCTCCTCTCTCTAATCTCTCTAGTTCTCTCCCTAATCTCTCTCCGTTTCCCGCTTGCTACTTCGTCTTCCTCGCGTGGATTTCTGAAGAAGGAGAAGGGTCGTTCTTCGGAGGCACTCAGAGATCCGAGAGCGACGTTCCGTGCATCGTGTGAGATCGGGTGAACAAGAAGGCAACATCTCCATTCGTACCGTCGGCATCTTCGCGAACGATCTTCCGTCTCCATCGACAAAGAAGACAATTCTCCGCGGTTAAAAGATCCGTACGAAAGGTATGTGTAATCTAACATGTAGATCTAGCGGGCATTATGATTTGCATCCATGCTAAGTTAATCATTACGCTAGATTGCCGTTAGGGGTTTTCGATTCTCGTGCATACAGATGCACACATATGTAGATTAGTTTCAATGAAAGTTTAAATCGTGTAACGTGCACCATGAACGGTCTTTCGACCGCCAAATCGTTTCCGCTGCGAGCCTCTGACCCGGATTAGATTCCAACAGCCAAAGCCTCCGAAGAGTCAGTGCGTATGTATCCGCCAAATCCTCCGAAGAGAAAGTGCATAGCCGCCAAAGCCTCCGAAGAGTCAGTGCGTATGTATCTGCCAAATCCTCCGAAGAGAAAGTGCGTAGCCGCCAAAGCCTCCGAAGAGTCAGTGCATATGTATCCACCAAATTCTTCGAAGAGAAAGTGCATAGCATCACTATGTCCTCTACCGGACAGTCGTAACCCACCGCCAAAGTTCCCCAAGGGACAGTGCATATCTTACTATGAGAGTCTTTATCAAGACATTGCATAATCTGCTAACCATGAGAATTCTAACCACCACATTCCACCCCCTGGTGCACTCATTGAAACCATTATTGTCAAGGGTCTGCATCATTACTCGAGGGATCCAAGAGCATACATACCAATCAAGAACGACTCATGTGGATCGAAGAAATTTAGCAAGGAGAAAGTAATGGATAATCCTAAAACACCGACTAAGTTTTTAGTACTAAAGGTCAACGGAAAACATGAAATTCTAAACACCGTCTAAGTTTCTAGTACTAATGTCAATGGAGATCAAGGAATCCTAAACACCAGCTAAGTCTCTAATACTAAAGGTCGATGGAAATCAATAAAAGATAATCCCTACAACTAGGTTAGATAAGCCATCAAGGATCTGTATTCTACTAGCCATATACAACATATATCCCCCAATTAACCGTTGTAAATTCAACCTCTAGTCCTTGATTAGCTTGCTAAATACCAAACTCAAATAAAACTTTATTAGAAGACTCCAAACTTACTCCAAGGTTGTCTTCAACAATACTCTTCTACTAAAGCATCCCAATTTCCTTTCTATAGTGATATAGGAAAAAGTAATTCTCTCACTATGATTACTCAGGGGTTATCCACCTATTTGAAAAAGTATTAGGTCCAACGATCATTGCCACTACTATCTGCTCGGTACAACCGTTAAAGTCCCGATTCCGGATAGTGCAACCCTAATCGCCAAAATCCCAAGCAGGAACTGTGCCCCACCAAATTCTCTGAAGAGAAGATATGTATCTTGTCGCCCACTTGAGATGTCAGTTATCATTTGGATCTCATCCCATAATTTGCTCTCAAAATAACTCCTCAAGGTTACCCCGTTCAGATGCACGACGCACACAACCACATAAAGGCCTAACACCTATCAAAAAAAAAAATCTCTTGCTATAGCTAGACAAAAACTCAACTCAATAATATTATTACTAAAATACAAAGGTAACCTACATGATTGATTATTACATTAAGTTCGTAAAGAAGACACTCTCTCTTCTTGTGGCCACTCTGACCACAGATGTAGCATGCTCCCTTCAACGGGCATTGCTTTCGAACATGGCCCTCTTGTCTGCAGTTATGACATACTAGCTGCTCCTGACCTTTTCCTCCTTCAATATCAACTTGAGATTTGGTTGAAGTCTTTTGTCGCTTATTGCAGTGTTCTTCCTGATGCCCTTATAGGAATCTCCCAGATTCTTCTATTTCGCACTCTACCGCCAATGCTCGATTAACCACCTCTTCATAAGACTGATTTAAGAATGCAGAATGTTTTCCTCTAATCTTCGGCTTTAGGCCATGCTCAAAATGTCTGGCCTTTCGGGCATCAGTTGCTACTTGGTGCAGGGCATATCTAGAAAGCTCTGAAAACTTAGCCTCATACTATGCCACAGTACGAGACCCCTGGTTAAGGTCTAAGAACTCCATCTCCATCCGGTACTGCACGGTAACCGGAAAGTACTTCTTTCGAAAGAGTTCCTTGAACTCCTGCCAGGTGATCCCTCCTCGATCTGCAGCTCTGGTACACTGGACTGTCTGCCACCAGAAGTCTGCCTCAGTCTCGAACTGGTATGAAGCGAAAGTGACTCTCCTATCGTTGGTGATGCCCAATGCGTTAAGTATCTTCTCAACCTGCTGGAACCATCGATCGGCCTCTAACGAGTCTGGCTCACCCTTGAAGCTCGGTGGTCCCATCGCCTTAAAGTCCTTGAACAATTTCCCTTGCCGCTCGCCCTCGGCCTGCTGACGAGCCTGGGCCTGGGCAAGGGCAGTCTGAACTAGCTCGGCCTGCTGCTGAGCAGCCGTCTGCTGCTGGGCAACATCAGCCTACTACTGCTGGACTATAGTGGTCATCCCCTGGAGCATCTCCATCATCATCGCCGCACTGTCTGGCCCAACGGACGACCCTGCTCCATTGTTAGCACCATTACCACTTCTGGTACCCGCCATCTGAAATGAAAATGGATTAGTCTAACGCTAACCTCCTAATAAGACTTTAGACTTAACTAGAAACTTCTCCTAGGAACATATCCCTAGGCTCTGATACCAGCTGTCACGCCCCAGAAATCTGAAACTGACTCCTAGAGTGTGAATTGAGAAAAAAACCAAGGGATTTAGGGTTTGGTCAACTGTCTACTCCTATTAGGGTTTCTCACAGGGTTTCAATTCTCACAAGGAATATTTTAACACTTACGAAAATATTTTTATTTTCAAAGAAAGTATAAAGATACAATTTTATCGACAGAGTGGTGACCACGCTCGACCCTCAACCAAGCTATCCTTTCGGCATGTGCGGCCTGTCAGTGCCCCACATGCTGACAGAAGTCCCTCTGAAGGGAGCACGAGGCTCAAGCCTCTAACGGCGAGCCGAGTAGCCTCGCCCGCTCTCTAGCACTCGGGTACTGGTTCACATATCCTACCTAATGGGCTAGTCAATTAGGTCACTTTACGTTTTATATTTTATTGTAAGCTATCCTAGGCTTGGGGCCTTGAGGAGAGGCCTACCCAAGAAGAATACAGCTGGATCATTGCCATTAATAACATACACTAACCCAAAGCTAGTTCGATTACAATGCCAGAAGAAAATAGTACTGCTACACGACATACTGATGTCTAAACTCTGCCACCGTCCTTACTCCGCCACTGGCCTCGTGCTGCGCCTACCCCTGAGTCTCCGAACCTGCAAAAGAGCCTACTCATGGGAATGAGTAGCCCCCAAAATGAATTGGGAGATTAGCCAAATAAATGGCAAGTGACAAGCTAACTGCCTAGGTAATTAATGATGCCCGCATTTTATTAACAATTTACTGATTGACCTAATTGTCCGACTATATTCTCAATCACGCCCTAAGTGTCCATGCATTTTCTACATTTGCATACAATTCCTACTGTCACTAGGTTATCGAGAGTACCATTTTACAGTTAATAAAATTAAGCACACACAATATGAACCCCAGATATTTTGTTCATCCTGCCCCCGGTCGGGCATTACTATAGGGCCTTTTATTTCGATGTAGAGGGCCAACTCTCTCGCCGCGCATACTCCGACACCATGCGCAAAGTCACCCATATGATCATAAGGGGTTTTCCCGTCTTTCAAGGTGGAGCTCTACCGCCCAACTTGCTTTCCTTGGGGGCTTCAACTACCCCGGGACATGATTGCTAGGCCAATCCCCTTCGAGGGCACCACCTATTGGCTTTACCACAACCCCTGCCCGTGACCCCATGACCTACTAATCTTCGGCTGTGCGCGCAGGGTGGTTCACGGCCCTTGCGCGCACGGGGTCCAAATACTTCCACATGAAAGAATACCACACAAACATGATAATAACGTAATTTCGATGTTTTACCCTGGGATTCGCACCGCGCTCACAACCCATGCATCATAATAACTATAAAGAATTTACTCTTGCTCGTATTCCTGTGTGCTCGAGTCTCCATACTCCATCCAGGAGAGTCAGCCCGATAATTATTATTTAATTATTAATTCTTAATATTAAGGGGATTCCTACTTACGGTGTCCAAACAATCAGAAAATTTATTATTAAATTATATTATTAAGCATGCGTCGCCGGGCTCGCGACTCCGCATGCAAGGCGGGGTCCACTCGACCACATGCGACGATGTCCGACGGGACCCGCATGCAGTGTTATGGACACCTACCCTTAATTTCTATAACAGCACAATTAACTATCTAAACAGCGTGCAGTGTCACCTGAAAAGTGTGCTCGGACTGATGCTGCTAAGCGCCCTCTGCTCCACCTCCGACTCGGTCCACGTGCTCACAAACTGCCAAACATATCAGCGGCCTATGGTCATTAAGTGCTACTTAAAATATTACTGGCTTAGGTCTGATTGGCCGTGCCGAGAATTTATGTGTCATCGGACGCCGGTCTACTGGCACGCAAATCGATGCGCCAAAGATAGCGTCATCGGATGCCGGTCTACTGGCACACAAATTGATGTGCCAAAGGTAGCATCATCGGACGCCGGTCTACTAGCACACAAACCGAGGTACCAAAGATAACGTCGTCGAACGCTGGTCTACGGGGATACAAAACGGTGCGCCGAAGATACCGTCTTGGTTAGTCAGCGTTGCTGACGCCAAAAGCTACATTAGGGTCCAAATGCACTAATCCGGCCAAACGGTCATAACCGCGTCGGTCGGTCGCAAAGTTGGCAAAAGCCAATCTCGATCGGGCTTAGGTGTTGGAGGTTGGTCTCGTGCGCAAAAGGCCATGCGAGGTGGTTTGGCCCGCATCGGCATCCACGACCTTGCTACGAGCGTGACCCGGGGAGGTCGGGCCCGCTAACCATGTGTGTGGCCCAAAGGGCATTATCGACATTGTGGGGAGGTCGGGGTTGGTGTGCCAAGCCACAACTTGACGTTATATCGTCGGGGCTACCTATCGCCGGTCCACCGGTTGTCAAGCAACCGGCTACGGTCGTGCAAGGAAAGGGTTGCAACCGGGGCCGCGCCTAGCTAGTCGGGCCGGTCGGATGGGGTTTTGGCTTGGCTTGGTCGGTCTTGCCGACCGTACTGCCATCGGCCACTTAGCTGGCCGTCATGGCTGCAACCATGGCAAATGCCACGGGGGTGGGGTCAAAAGGGTTCGCACGAAAGAAGAAAGTGCCGCCGGCACCGGGTCGGTTTCACTGGCTGCACAGCCACCGACCACATGGCCGATGGCCATGGTCACGCAGATCACCACGCGGGAGGGGTCTCGGCGATCGCACCATCGCCGGCCACCGAGCCGACGGCCATGGCTGTGGCACGAGGCGAACGGGGGTGGGGTGTGGCCGGTTGTACAGTCATCGGTTACCCGGTCGAGAGAGAAGTCGTCGATCTGGTCTCGACGGAAGAGCAAGAAAATCAGAAGAAAATAGGGGGCGACCGACCTGGTGTAGGGACCCGGCTTCTGCTAGAAGGGCCGTCGGCTTTAGCGGCTCCTCCGGTTGCTCCTCCCCGGCACCGGCTACTCCTCTCCGGCCGGCTATGCTCCGGCTGCCGCACGCCACATACGCAGCAAGAGGTGAGGGGAGAGAAGGATCGGACGGGGGAAAAGAGGCGCTCGGAGAAGGGAAGAGGGGGATCAGATAGGGGGGTGAGGGTTTGGATTGTGGAAGGGGGGAGAAGGGCTGAAGGAGGGAGGTCGGCTTGGGGTTTTAAAGGGAAGGGGAAGGGCGGCGGCCGGCGGGGTAGGGAGGCGGGCGCAGGGTAGGGGGTCGGCGGACCGGGTAGGGGCGGCGGCAGCAGGTAGGGGCGGCGGCGTTGGCGGCGGGAATCCAGGGCGGCGGCGCGGCAGTAGAGGGGGGGGCGGCAGCGCGACAGTAGAGGGGGGAGGGCCGGGGTCGGGTTTGGGTCCAAGAGGGAGAGAGAGACCAGAGAAAAAGAGAGAAGAGAGGAAGAGAGAGAGAGAGAGAGAGAGAGAGAGAGAGAGAGAGAGAGAGAGAGAGGAGAGAGAGAGAGAGGAAAGGGGAGAATGGGGGTCACGGGTCTGGGTTTGGGGGGTAGGTTGGGTTTAGGTTTTAATATTTTTTTTTTCTCTTTAGTTTAATTTTTTTTTAATATTTTTTTTTTCAAAAATTGGCCATTACATACCCCCCCTCTCCTGACCCCGATCGGAGCTCCGGCGCCGATCGCGCCAGTCCTGACCCCCTCCGGCTTCGGCGCCGATCGCACCAGCCCTTTCCCTCCGGCTCCAGCGAGTGCGATTCACCGTCGGGGTGCTGCGCCGGAGGGGAGGGCCGGTCGAGGTGCTGCGCCGGAGCCGGAGGGGATGGCTGCCGGGGTGCTACGTCGGAAAGGGAGGGGGTCGGGGTTGGTCGGGGGGTCGGGGTGCTGCACTCGTGAGAGAGAGAGAGAGAGAGAGAGAGAGAGAGAGAGAGGAGGTTTAATCGGATCCTTCAATTTCAAAACGGACGGCCCGGATCATTAGTAACTCTTGCTTGTAAGAGCTCATGAGTGAGAGTATCTATATTACTGACCCTACTTCCTTCCGTGAAGCCATGGGTTGCAATGAATCTCGACAGTGGCTGGAGGCCATAAGAGAGGAGTTGCAATCTATAGAGGAGAATAATGTTTGGGATCTTATTGTGATACCAGAAAACCGAAAGGAGGTGGAATGCAAGTGGATCTTTAAGACCAAGAGAGATGCTGATGGCAAGATCGAGAGATTCAAGGCCAGACTGGTGGCTAAAGGTTTCAGGCAGAAGGAGGGTATTGACTTTGGCGAGACTTACTCTCCGATTTCCACTAAGGACTCCTTGAGAGTGATTATGGCCATCGTAGCCCATCACAACCTGGAATGGCACCAGATGGATGTTAAAATAATGTTTCTAAATGGTGATCTGATAGAGGATATTTACATGTCACAGCCAGAGGGCTTTGTAGTCAATAGGAGCGAACAACTGGTTTGCCAATTGAGGAAGTCCATTTATGAGTTGAAGCAGGTTTCCAGACAGTGGTACCTGAAATTTGATCAGGTTGCTACAGAGTATGGTTTCCAAGAGAATATGGCTGACATATGCATATATCTGAAAGCCAGTGGGAGCAGGTTTGTCATACTTGTCCTCTATATTGATGATATTCTCTTGGCGAGTAATGACATTCACATGCTCCATGATGCTAAGCACTTCTTATCGAAGAAATTCAATATGAAGGACATGGGTCAAGCAGACTATATGCTTGGGATCAAGATTCACAGAGACAGATCAGCAGAAATTCTGGGACTCTCGCAGACAGCTTATGTTGAGAAGGTCCTGAAGAGGTTCGGGATGGATAGGTGTGCTCCGGGTGAGGCACTAGTATTGAAAGGAGATGTATTTTCCTAGGATCGATCAGTGTCCTAAGAATCAGGCTGAGAGGAGTCTAGTGGATACAGATGAGTACGCTTCCATTGTGGGAAGCGTCATGTATGCTATGACTTGTATTCGACCAGACATTAATATTGCTGTTGGGATGTTGGGTCGTTATGTCCAGAATCCGGGTGTAACTTATATGCGTGCAGCTAAGAAAGTTCTGAGATATCTTCAGCGCACCAAAGAGTTCATGCTTACCTACAGGCAGGGCAGTGAGCTTTAGGTGATTGGTTACACTGACTCAGACTTTGCTGGCTGTAAAGACACCCTGAAATCCACTTCGGGTTATATTTTCCTGATGACGAGAGGAGCTATTTCGTGGAAAAGCTCCAAACAGTCAATTATGACTGACTCCACTATGCATGCAGAGTATGTTGCTTGCTATGAGGCTACAAAGCATGCTCTTTGGCTGAAGAACTTCGTTTGAGGCTTTGGCATTGTGGATTCGATCCAAAAGCCTTTGCCAATTTTCTGTGACAATGAGGTTGTTTGTCAGCATGTTAAGAATGAGAAGATTACCAGACGCAACAAGCACTTAGATATCAAGTATATGCTTGTCTGCGAGAAAGTTAAAGGGGAAGTGGTGGAGATCCCATATGTTCGCACAGAGCTGATGATTGCAGACCCTCTCACCAAGGGACTTGTACCAAAGGTTTTTCAGAGCCATGTAACCCGTATGGGCTTGATGGAGTTCTTGTATCAGTAGTTGAGTCCCTTTGCTTTGTGTTTAATCACTGATGTTTCGTCTTTAGATGAATAAAGCTCGATGCCATTTCCTTATTTGATTTATGTCAAATATAAGTAAGATCATTGCCTGGAGTACACAGTACTCAAGTGACATTGAGACTGGGCATGCATAGACAACATGTTAGACAGTCCAATGTGCCTGGAGTAAGATGACTTACTCAAGATACTGAGACTAGACATGCTTTGGCAATATGTCGGAACGTCCAGTAAGCCTGGAGTACACAGTACTCAAGTGACATTGAGACCAGGCATGCTTAGGCAACATGTTAGATAGTCCAATGTGCCTGGAGTAAGATGATTTACTCATGATATCCTATCAGGGTCATTTTGAACAAAGACATGAATGGTCCCTTAGTATTTTTTTTTTAAAAATCGACCAGGATCGTGTTTTTTAAAACTGAGTGACTCTCCAAATGTTTCAAAAAAAAAAAAAATTCATTACAAAATTATATATGTGTATTTGAAACAAATTCCCACACTTATATGATGTAAAGGGCCAAGTGGGAGATTGTTGGTTTTTTGATGGCCCTTTACGGGAGTGTTAGTGAACTAGGTGGACTGGGTTGGTTGTCGCGGTCTTGGTCAGACCAGACGACTCAACCAAGAGGCTTGACAGGGTTGGTGGTGAACCTAGCCTTATTCTCATGTGCACTCAATAACCGGTGGATGCCCTGATGATTGCGTCTACCGGTTGGACACATCTATTATAAATAGATGTGCAAGGGTGAAGTCCCCATACGCACGTCTTTAGAGCCGCCGTTGTGAATCCAGAGGGATTCAGGAGGACCCATCGAATCCGCGGGAGACGGCAGCGTGTGGAAGATCTTCACTCGGTATTGCGAACGATCACACGAAGGTATGTTCTCATCCAAGGCGATGATCTTGGTTTATCGATCGGGGTTGTTCTCATGTAGAAAACCCAACAGGATCGGGTCGTGTTCGTGTCGTGTAGGGTTTCATATCGTGTCCAAAGCCCCTAAACCTGGACCCAACCCGTTTAACTAATCGTGTCTAGACTCTAAACCCGTACCCAACCCGTTTATAAACGGGTAGACCCGCTAAGATCCGGTAATATTCGTTTAAATATTTATTTTTTATTTTTATATTTTGTTGCAACTCTCCGTCATGGGTGTCTTAATCACAGCTGTCCGTTGAACTCATCGCAGACCAATGAATCACAGAACTTGCTACATCACGCTGTGATCGGATGCTATGTAGACCTAAACCGAACCGACACGACCCACTGAATTTTAACTGGTCTTAAACAGGTCAAACAGGTCATGGACAAACCTTAGACCTGATCGGTTTTCTAATCGGGTTAGTCGTGTCGACCGTTTGACCCGAACCCGTTTAACCCAGATCCATACACCCGGAGAAGAGAGAGAGAGAGAGAAATAAAAAGTTTTCGAGATTCTTTTTATTTAGTTTTGAGCAAATAGTCGATGATTATTTCACCAAAAGAAGCAGCAGTAGCACACTATTATACCATGAAACTCCAGAAGCACACATGATCCACCACACATTCATTCAGCCAGACCGATCGAACAAAGACGCAGGTCCAATCATAGCCGTCCTTTGCCTACGAGTCGAGACCCTGAGTGAGATCCACGGGTCGGGGCTGGGTGCAACAGGCAGCTGTTATCGGCCCACACCATGACTTCGTGCGGCCGAACATCATTTTCCGTCAGAATTCATAGAACTCGAACCGGATCATGCAGTTGGTGACTGTTTCTTGCGCGCCGTAGCTTAGGGCGCACATCTTGTCGATACTATCTCTGACGTCGATGAGGCAGGTTTGGCAGTCGGCCTGCTGGACGGCGGCGAGGCAGCCGGCGTGCCCCCAGAGAAATGGGTTGGTAGCGGGGTACTGATTGCGGTACTCGAAGTTGAGTTCAGTGGGTGTTACCTGCACCAGATCATCAAGAACAGCTATGGCACCAATCACGGAGCCGGTATCGCCCTTATTATTGTTGCAAATTGGTCCAGAGCCTGCCGCCACCCGTGCTCCCACCACCGCCACCATCAGAAGGGCCAGCAGCCTCGACTGTCGGCGATCAGCCCTCATCTCGCTCGCTTGCTCGCTCACTCGCTCAAGGAAACCACCCAATGGGATGGTATTATAAATAGAGGCGGCTGATTTTTTGATGTTGGCTTCTTACGTCTTGTGCTTCTATGTTCTTTTCAATTTTTGGTGAATTGTCTTTCTTTCTCCATTGATGGTGGCGGCCAACTCTCGGCTGCAACTTGGGTGGGTTGAGCCCGATCCAACCTGACTCTGGGTCGGGTTTGGATTCATTTTATTGAATGACGGATTGGGTTTGGGTTGGGCTTTGGCCAATGGGTCGGACAACGAACAAACCCGGGTTTGAGTTGAGTCTAACATGTCACCTTATAGCGTGTGGATCTTATACCTGACACAAAGAGCTAATTAAGGAGGAAGGATAAAAATAAATTTTCTTGATATTTTTACTTGTTAAAATACATAATTTTGGACAAGTTAAAAAAAAAAAACATTATCCGAACCCTCTCAACCCGACCCGATCCACCAACTTGTGCCAACCCGAGTTTAGCCTGAACTTGAAAATTTTTCTCGGGTTGGATCTGGGTTGGGAAGTGCAGGTTGAAGGTCGGGTTAGGTTGAATTACGGGTTGAGGGTTCTCCAACTTAGGTTGAGATGGGGTTGACCTTTGACCCGACCCGGCCGCCCGAGT
This sequence comes from Chamaelirium japonicum, assembly GCA_947650365.1. Lineage (NCBI taxonomy): Eukaryota > Viridiplantae > Streptophyta > Magnoliopsida > Liliales > Melanthiaceae > Chamaelirium > Chamaelirium japonicum. The sequence continues at coordinate 20,064,735 of OX393549.1, forward strand.
TGCAGCCCTAGGCTGTTATGAGCTATATACCACAATAAGTCATCTTACAACTTGTGAAAAAGGCTTAAAGGATCTTGTGAGGTTGTCCCACAATGGGTCCCACCAATCAAAAGCGCCAATAAGAAGGTAACGTAATAAAATACAGCTGTTTCCAAACTATATACCGATCTCTTTTTCTTGTTTTTTTTTTTTTAAAGGAATGATTTTTTCAGGATCGATGAGACGACTGATGAGAGGACAAGGAACTAGGGCAAGAGCTCAAAAAAGTCTGGAGATCGAAACAAAAGAGGTAGCAGCTATTATTTATCAATTCCGTAATAGTCCCGTGAAGTCGTGAACACAACATCAACGGTCATGATTCACAAGCGAAAACAAAGCACAATGACAGCCTTGAAGGAAAGTTAGCTCAACGGTGTCCACATCTATTCGGCTCTTGGCCTGGTGATACTTTCGTCTCTTCCATGTTGGAGAGGTTCCATGTTCGACGTTTTAGAAAGAGTCAGTAGCTAGATTTAACGATTTTTGGCTTAACGCTAATAATCATTTAATCATTGCCTTCTTGCTTCGAAATTATGACATTGGGTCTTGTATTTAGTGGGTTAAGGAAGACTAGTTTGGTCCATTTCTTCTTGTCGTACCTCAAATCTATTTTGAGTAAATTACAATAACGCCCCCCCCTCCTAAAGTTTAGCTTAAAAACAGTTGGCCTTCCTACAGTTAAAAAAACTAAAGTTAGAATATGTGTTATGTGTGTATACTAGTGCATGTCTGTGCCTGTCGGTACTGCAGCAGGCCGCCTTCGACGGCAAAATACCCCGCGGGCATCATCACCCCCACCCCCACCATCGTATGCGACGACAATACACCTGACCGTCTTCGGCATGCCCGTGCCAATTGGTACGAAGCGGGAGCCTTCGGTGCGACCAACCAACCCCCACCTCCCCTATCCCGGGGGAGGGAGGGAGAGAGAGAGAGAGAGAGAGAGAGAGAGAGAGAGAGAGAGAGAGAGAGAGAGAGAGAGAGAGAGAGAGAGAGAGAGTGGGCAAGAGAATACAAACTGAGGCCTAAGGCGAAAATTCTAAAAAGGGCCTTTTTATATTATTTTTTTTCATAATAGGCCAGGCCTAAATGGTGGGTATGATGCTATGGGCTGAGAGGCGGGCCGTGACCGAGGTAACCAAATCGCCGGGCCGTTTTGGTAGCCATTTAGCGCGGGCACAAACACATACATGCGTGCGCACACGCGCGCACACACACACACACACACAGAGAGAGAGAGAGAGAGAGAGAGAGAGAGAGAGAGAGAGAGAGAGAGAGAGAGAGAGAGAGAGAGAGAGAGAGAGAGAGAGACCCGTTTAACTAATCGTGTCGTGTCTAGTTTCGGGTCATGTCCAAAACCCCTAGACCCGAACCCGACTCGTTTAACTAATCGTGTTTAGATCCTAAACCCGTACCCGATCCACTTATAAACGGGTAGACCTAATAAGACCTGTTTACTGCACAGGTCTGTTCAATTGACCCGGTCCGACGCAATCCGACACGACCCAACCTGACCCGATAAGACCCGCTGGTACTACATACTATAGTATCGGCTGGTACTACATACTATAGTATCGGATTGCAGGTAGACCCGACCCGACCCGACACGGCCCATTAAATTTTAAACGGGTCTTCCCGGGTCTACCGTGTCCAGACCCTAAACCCGGACCCGACCTGTTTATTAAACGGGTCTACCGTGACAACCCGAATCTGTTTAACCCAGACCCAGACTCGCTAATTTCGTGTCTGGTCGTGTTGGGTTTGTCGTGTCGGGTCCAGAATTGCCAGCCCTAGCCTTAGGCGGCTGCCTATAGCTGCAACCAGTGTTTTGAAAACCAGAACGAACCGGGCGATTCAACCAGTTTGGATTGGAACTAGAACATGTTTTGGTTCGGTCTTTGAATAAATCGGTTTGTATGTTAACCCAGGTATCAAATCTTGCCATTGAAGAATTTAGTAAATATCTATTTTAAAAAATATATTTTCATGTAGTTCATACGGTTGAACCACCGGTTTGTACCGATTTGGACTGAACCGGATGCCTTTTCAGTCCACCTTCCAGTCTGATTTTGAAAACACTGGCTGCAACTGAGAAGAGAGAGCCGGGGGGAGAGAGAGAGATATGGAGAGAGAGAGAGAAATACGGGGAGAGAGTCTATTTAAAAAAAATATATTTTCATGCGGTTCAAACGGTTGAACCAGCGGTTTGTACTGATTTGGACCGAACCGGATGCCTCTTCGGTTCACCTTCCGGTTTGATTTTGAAAACACTGGCTGCAACCGGGGAGAGAAAGGAGAGATAGAGATACGGGGAGAGAGAGAAATCTGGGAAGAGAGAGAGATCGCGGAGAGTGTGAGAGATACGGAGAGAGAGAGAGGAGAGAGAGAGCCGGGGGGGAGAGAGAGAAATACGGAGAGAGAGAGACCGAGAGAGAACGGAGAGAGTGAGTGAGAGAGAGAGAGAGAGAGAGAGAGAGAGAGAGAGAGAGAGAAAGAACCAGGGAGAGAGAGGAGAGAGAGATACGGAGAGAGAGGGAGAGGGAGAGAGAGAAATACGGGGAGAGAGAGATCTAGGAAGAGAGAGAGAGAGAGAGAGACCACAGAGAGATAGAGAGATAAGGAGAGAGAGGAGAGAAAGAGAGAGCCGGGGGAGAGAGAGATACATAGAGAGAGAGACCGAGATAGAACGGAGAGAGTGAGAGAGGGAGAGAACCGGGGAGAGAGAGAGAGAGAGAGAGTCGGGGAGAGATAGCGAGAGACGTAGAGAGAGAGAAATACGGGGAGGGAGAGATCCGGGAAAAGAGAGAGAGAGATCACGGAGAGAGAGAGAGAGAGATATGGCGAGAGGAGGAGTGAGAGAGCCGGGAGAGAGAGATACAGAGAGAGAGAGAAATTCGGGGGAGAGATAGAGATCTAGGAAGAGAGAGTGAGAGAGATCGGGGGAAGAAGGGAGGGGAACGTCTGTGATCGCTTGTTCGTTTTGTCTAGTCAGTATTTGGTTCCTGTTTGTCTAGTTAGTACAAAATCGCTGTCCCTTATTATATAGATTATAGTCTTCCCACCCGCTACACGTGGGGGTATCCCAAAGTATACGCATGTATGGCTATATATAGATTGACTATGTGCCTAATGAGAATGCCGGTTGTTCTCCAAACTCTAGCCGTCTCTCTCTCTCTCTCTCTCTCTCTCTCTCTCTCTCTCTCTCTCTCTCTCTCTCTCTCTCTCTCTCTCTCTCTCTCTCTCTCTCTCTCTCTCTCCTCTCTCTCTCTCTCTCTCCTCTCTCTCTCTCTCTCTCTCTCTCTCTCTCTCTCTCTCTCTCTCTCTCTCTCTCTCTCGTAACAACTACATTTTGCCCCCTTCCAGTTCAGTTTTGATTAGATAAAAATTACCAAGTGAGGAAATCAACTAATCAAGTAGTTGACAAAACGGGTATTGTGATATCATTTCAAACTTTAGGGAGCGATTTGGAACAAAATAAACCACAGGGAGTTAAGTATAATTTATCCATCTTTTTTTCGAGTAAGGTTATTTGAACAAACTGAGGGACAATCCGATGGGAAAACTCCACGTGAGTGGAGCGCTGGCATCTTGTGATTGGTGGGACTATGGCCCATGGGATGAACCCTAGAGGGATGCCACCACCAACAGCCGCCGCCGCCGCCCCACCGACCACCTCCCCCCGCCAAGCACCAACCACCGTCCCATTACCGACCACAACCTCACCGTCCCGCGGGCCACCCGTTGCCGCTGGCCACCATGTACCCCACGGCTGCTGCCCCGTTGGCCACTACCCACCACCGGGCCCATCGTCGCCGTCCACTGCCAACCATCATCAGTCACTACCGACACACGTGGTATCCCCCTAGGGTTCATCCCATACCAGTGCTCCACTTCACGTGGGGTTGCCCCGCCGGGTTGTCCCTCAGTTTGTTCAAATAACATTACTATTTTTTTTTTTTGGGGAGTTGGTGGTAGGTCATTGACATAGGATTTGATTAACGTAAAGGATATCCAAATATCCCTATACACACCAGGTCTCTCCCAAAAATATGCATTTGAAGTAGGTCCTTCCATTGCCCTTTTATCCCCTTATAATGAGAAAATATTCATGATTAAAAGCCCATGTTACTTTCAATGCAGAAAATGAGTAGCTACAATACATTTTGAGTTGTTTATCTATAGTGGCAAATTATTGCTCTTTCTATTTGTGAAATCACTGTAATATTTTTTTGTTTTAAAATTCTAGTTTAAATTTTTTTTTGCTACAATGAAATCACTGTAGCAACTGCTCATCTTTAGTACCGAATTGTTTCTCTTTGGTGCACTGCAACAAAGAGCAACAATTCGGTACTAAAGAAGAACAATTGCTACGGTGAAATTAAATTGTTCCTCTTTTGTATCGAATTGTTTCTCCTTGCTATAGTGTAATCATTTTGATAATAATTATTTTTTTTGCGAAATCTTGTTTTTTTTTAAAAAAAAATTGTTACAGTGGAATCACTATAGCAATCGCTACTGTTTCATTACTGAAGTTTTATTTTTTCACATGATTTCTCTTTGTACAGTACATTACATGTAGGGGGTAAAGTGGACATTTGCGAAATAAAAGGATCTGACGTAACCGACCATATTTGGATGTCCTGTACTGGTAAAGGATTAGTCACCAATTATCTAGGGCTGGCAATGGGTCCGTCATGTTGTGTCCAAAACCCGGACCCAGCCCCGTTTAACTAATCGTGTCTAGACTCTAAACCCGTACCCGACCCGTTTATAAACGGGTAGACCCGCTAAGATCCGGTAAAACTCGTTTAAATATTTATTTTTTATTTTTATAATTTTATATTTTGTTGCAACTCTCCATCATGGGTGTCCTAATCACAGCTGTCCGATGAACTCATCACAGACCAATGAATCACATAACTTGCTACATAATGTTGTGATCGGGTGTTGCATAGACTCGAACCCACCCGACACGACCCATAGAGTTTTAAACAGGTCTTAAACGGGTCAATTAAACAGGTCAGAGACAAAACCTGAACCTGATCGGTTTTCTAATCGGGTTAGTCGGGTCGACCGTTTGCGACCCGAACCCGTTTAATCCAGATCCGCTAATTTAGTGTTGGGTCGTGTCCGATCTGCTGTGTCAGATCCAAAATTGCCACCCCTATTATTATTATTATTATTATTACTATTTTAGTAGTAGATTGTTACAACTCAAGTGTAAGCCTGATGAGCGCCACTTGGTGCAGGTGCATCTTCAGCCACCGAGCTCTTCTTATAGACAAAAAAAAAAAAAAAAAACCAGAGCCAGGAAGGATAACAAAAGGAAGGCCATCACTAGCAAGTTCACCATGATTATGCAGTCAGGCAGCCTCCAACTAGTTATTATAAGCTGTGATGCACGATGGTCCAGCTGATTGATGGTCCTAGATGGGGCATACCGATGGGAGGCAATTGGGCCTCTAGCTCTTGTCCAGCAGCAAAAGGTGGAGAAGTGCAAGGATGGCAGTAGAGAAGTCGCCTTTGCCTTTCTCCTTTTGTCAACATAAACCAATAGCTCCTTCTCTCCTTATATATATATATATATATATATATATATATATATATATATATATATATATATATATATATATATATATATATATATATATATATATATATATATATATATATATATATATGGGGATGGGGAGCCTGGACCTCAGGTGCAGCGTGAACGCTGCACCGGAGCCGCTCCCCGCGCGCCACCTGTCCCAAAACCCGGCCGGATCCTGTATAAAACGCCGGGACGAACCACAAGCCGTCCGATTCTTGCGATCGGACGAAAATCCGACCGCCCGACTGTAAAAACGTGGCAGCCAGCGCCAGCCGTCTGATCCGTGCACCAGCAGCCGTTTGATCCGTGCACCAGCAGCCGTTTGGTGTTTAAGTTGGCCCGGATGATTCCCATCCGTTCGATCAGAGGAATCGAACGGATGAAATCGAGTTTCGCTGTTACTGTAGCCGCTACAGTAACAGCGATAAACGTTTCCGTCCGTTCGATTCTCTCGATCGAACGGACGGGAATCACCCCGCCTAACTGATACACGGGGCAGGGGTGCGCTGCACAGATCAGACGGCAACGGGCGGGGTGCACTGCATGGATCAGACGGCTGGCGCTGGCTGCCGCGTTTTTACAGTCGAGCGGCCGGATTTCCGTCCGATCGCAAGAATCGGACGGCTGTGGTTCGTCCCGGCGTTTTATACGGGATCCGGCTGGGTTTTGGGACAGGTGGCGCGCGGGGAGCGGCTCCGGTGCAGCGTTCACGCTGCACCTGAGGTCCAGGCTCCCCGTCCCCTATAATATATATATATATATATATATATATATATATATATATATATATATATATATATATAGGGTTAGGATCGGATGACCTAGCAAATTTTGACCCATTAATAACCCAGCACCCTTTGATGCTCTTAGAGGAACACGCGATCTAGTGTTGTCGTCTATGGTATGTTGATCATCCTCACAAAAAATCAGCCCATTCTAAAACTTCTAGGTGCATCAAATTCGCTCTTCAAATCACCGGTTTTTGACTGTCAATTTTAACCGTTGATTTGAAGATCTCATTTGATGCACTTAGAGGTTTTAGAATGGGCTGATTTTTTGTGAGGATGATCAACATATCATAGACAACATGTCTACAAAAAATCAGCCCATTCTAAAACCTCTAGGTATCTCAAAGGGTGCTGAGTTATTTGCTGGGTCATCCGATCCTGACCCATATATATATATATATATATATATATATATATATATATATATATATATATATATATATATATATATATATATATATATATATATATATATATATATATATATATATATATATATATATATATATATATATATATATATATATGAGGGCTGGGTTCCTATGACATGTTATGGGAGTACCCTATGACATATGGTGAATTGGTAATGCTAGAATGTTTAGAATGTGCTGAATTTTTTTGAGGGTGATCACCATACCTTAGATAGAATGTCTACAAAAAATAAAAGTATACAAAAACTTGTTGGGGCATCAAATGCTAGAAGCTTTATCGGCCATCCATTTTAACCGTTAAATTGAAAATCATATTTGATGCCTCTAGAAGTTTTAGAATGAACCGAATTTTTACTGGGGTCCTATCTAGGATAGGGTGATCATCCTTATAAAAATTCAGAACATTCTAAATATTCTAGGGTTACTAACTCACCATATGTCATAGGGTACTCCCTATGACATGTCATAGGAACTCATTTTCATATATAATATATATATATATATATATATATATATATATATTATATATATATATATATATATATATATATATATATATATATATATATATATATATATATATATATATATATATATAGAGAGAGAGAGAGAGAGAGAGAGAGAGAGAGGAATGATAGGCTGCGGCGTGCGGTGCCCGCCTGATAGATGCGGTGCAAAATCCTGGCCGTCGGATCGCTCGGATCGGCTGCGGATCGCGCGCAAACCCCCCGCAAACCTCCCGGCCGTCTGATCATATTCCCATCCGTCCGATGCCGTATAAATCCAGTCCGCTCGGTGTGTTTCTATGAGGATTTGATTCCGATCCGTTCGATCGAGGTGATCGAACGGACTAAAAAATTTTCGCTGTTACTGTAGCGGCTACAGTAACAGCGAAAAACCGTTTAGTCCGTTGGATTCCCATCGATCCAACGGATGGGATTCAAGTTGATTCCCATCCGTTGGATCGATGGGAATCCAACGGACTAAACGGTTTTTCGCTGTTACTGTAGCCGCTACAGTAACAGCGAAAATTTTTTAGTCCGTTCGATCACCTCGATCGAACGAATGGGAATTAAATCCTTATAGAAATACACCGAGCGGAAAGGATTTATACGGCATCGGATGGATGGGAAGATGATCAGACGGCGGGAGGTTTGTGGGGGTTTGCGCGCGATCCGCAGCCGATCCGAGCGATCCGACGGCCAGGATTTTGCACCGCATCTATACCGCACGCCGAAGCCTATCATTCCTCTATATATATATATATATATATATATATATATATATATATATATATATATATATATATATATATATATATATATATATATAGTTGAACTCGAGTTCACATTCAAATGGTGAACTTGAATGGAGAAGCTGCCACAAATCCTGAGAAAGTGTTCAACCATTTTTTAACCTTTTGCTTTATGTCTTTGCAGTGTTTCAACCCTCTTAAATGTTTATCACTCTTACTTAATTTATATCTTTTCAATGGAAACATAGCAATATAAACCATATTTCACCATTCATATGTGAATTCAAATTCACCAAATACTTTCCATATATATATATATATATATATATATATATATATATATATATATATATATATATATATATATATATATATATATATATATATATATATATATATATATATATATATATATATATATATATATATATATATATATATATATATATATATATATATATATATATATATATAGAGAGAGAGAGAGAGAGAGAGAGAGAGAGAGAGAGAGAGAGTGAGAGAGAGTTTTTCACCTACGGGATGTCCCGCACCCGGCGAAATGCGAGACAAAATATGACCCGTTCGATTGAGGCCGGGGTTAACGTGCGGCGATCCGGGAGGCGTACGGTCCGTCCGATCGCCCGATCCAACGAACGGGATTCACTCGGACATCGAAAATCGTTGTTATTGTGGCAGCCACAGTAACAACGATTTTCGATGGTCCGGTGAACCCCGGTCGTCCGATCAGCGTGAATCGAACAACACAAATCCTTTCCGCCCCGGTTAAAGCTGTAGCCGTTCGATAGAATGATCGAACAGATGAGATTCGTGGGAAACAATCGAATAGGAAAAAAAATAATCATGATTTTTTGTCCTATTCTATTGTTTCCCACGGATCTCGTCCGTTCGATCATTCGATCAACGGCTACACCTTTAACCGGGGCGGAAAGAATTTGTGCCGTTCGATTCATGCCAATCAGACGGCCGGGGTTCACCCGGACTATCGAAAATCGCTGTTACTATGGCCGCCACAGTAACAACGATTTTCATACAGTCCGGGTGAATCACGTTCGTTGGATCTGGCGATCGGACGGACCGTACGCCCCCCGGCTCGCCGCACGTTAACCCCGGCCGCAATCGGACGGCTCATATTTTGTCCCACATTTCGCCGGTGCGGGACGTCCCGCAGGTGAACCAAACTCTCTCTCTATCTCTCTCTCTCTCTCTCTCTCTCTCTCTCTCTCTATATATATATATATATATATATATATATATATATATATATATATATATATATATATATATATATATTATATATATATATATATATATATATATATATATATATATATATATATATATATATATATATATATATATATATATATATATATATATATATATATATATAGTTTGGTTCTCCTAAGGGACGTCCTTCATCCTTAACTTGAGGGGTAAAAATATTTGAGTGACTTAGAAGTTTTATAATTTGCTAATTTTTGAGGAGGATGATCATCTTGCCATAGATAGAACCATAACCAAAATTCAGTAAATTACAAATCGCTAGGTCTCTCAAATATGATATTCATTATTAACCGCTCATTTAACCGTTAAATTGAAAAGCATATTTAAAGGATCTTCGCTCGAGTGCCCAACATCTTAGAGAAAAAATTTGATGACCGGTAACTAAGATTGGCTAGTGGCTTTGTGCCACATACGCCACATAAAGAGGCTAATAATTTAAAGAGGCTAAGGAGGCCAGTTCCTTTGAGGTTCAAATTACCCTTTTACCCCTATGTGGTGTACGTGGCACATTGTTACTGGTCAGTCGTAGTTATAGTTGGTCCAATTCATTTTCTTGCTTAGGAGCTCCTTTGGTTGTTTTTGGATGGAGTAATGCTATTCAGGACGAAGGTTTTTCTGATTACACTTAGCCCGATTGATGTGGTAGGGTACAATTGAAGGTGTAAAAGATTTAAATGTCATTAGTTTGTTTCAGCCACCAGTTGCACGTTGCCATGTCAATCGGTCAGGCAAAATCGGAAAAACCTCGGGGCTGAATAACATTTTTCTTTTGGATGCTATCCTATCCTTGAGCCCTTTTCCTATTTTAGGTGTCTTAGGCCGCGTTTGAGTACGTGAGGAGGGGTGCATGGGCTATTGTGTTTTTGTAAAGAGTTTTGCTCAATTCCATGTTGAGATGAATCAAATTTTCTTAATAAGTTCAAACTACTAAACTTAGCAAGACTATGGGGAAATAGGGGTGAGGTTCCAGAAAACATATCAGATTAATGAACATGACACTCATAAGATTCATTTAAGGGGAGGTCTCAAATTAATTTCATAAACCCCTAAATTCCCCCCCCCCGGTGCTTCCCCTACTCTTGTTCTCCCTCGAACAGCGCCGGCGAAAGCAGCAACAGGGGCGACCTCGGCCTACGCCTCCTCCCACCCCTCGACGCGTCCCTCCTCATCAACGGCGCGGCGAGTAGCACCACCGCCGCCTGTAGATCTTAGGTTTTAGGATTCGATCTAGGGTTCATCCCATACCCTGTAGATCATAGGTTTTAGGATTCGGATTAGGTCTGGGATTCACCCTCATGGCCAGTAGATTTTAGATTTTAGGATTCGGTTTTGGTTTAGTTTAGAAAGGAGTGGCATGCAAATAAAAATTCGAAGTACGTTGAAGGGCATTTTCGTCCTCCGTCCTTTGGCTTATACGGATCTCTTGTTTTGGACCGTTCACTAAGTCTTCCTTAAACTAATCCATGCACCCAGACAGAGATATAGAGAGAGAGAGAGAGAGAGAGAGAGAGAGAGAGGAGAGAGAGAGACGAGAGAGAGAGAGAGAGAGAGAGAGAGAGAGAGAGAGAGTTTCTTTTAATTTAGTTTTGAGCAAATAGTAGATGATTATTTCACCAAAAGAAGCAGCAGTATCACAGTAATATACCATGAAAGTCCAGAAGCACACATGATCCATGACTTGGTACTGCCGAACATCATTTTCCATGACTTGGTACTGCCGAACATCATTTTCCTTCAGGACTGGAATTCATAGAACTCGAACCGGATCATGCAGTTGGTGACTGTTTCTTGCGCGCCGTAGCTTTGGACGCATATCTTGTTGATACTATCTCTGACGTCGCTGAGGCAGGCTTGGCAGTCGGCCTGCTGGATGCTGGAGAGGCAGGCGGCGTGCCCCCAAAGAAATGGCTGCGTAGCAGGGTACTGATCCCAGTACTCGAAGTTGCGTTCACTGGGTGTTACCTGCACCAGATCATCAAGAACAGCTATGGCGCCAATCACGGCGCCGGTATCGCCATTATTATTGTTGCAAATAGGTCCAGAGCCCGCCGCCACCCGTGCTCCCACCACCGCCACCATCAGAAGGGCCAGCAGCCTCGACTGTCGGCGATCAGCCCTCATCTCGCTCGCTCAAGGAAACCACCCCATGGGGTGTATTATAAATAGAGGTGGCCGATTTCTTGATGTTGGCTTCTTACGTCTTGTGTTTCTATGTTCTTTCCAATTTTTGGTGAATTGTCTTCTTCTCCATTGGCGGGTGGCGGCCAACTCACGGTCGATGGTGTTTGTAGTAGGGGTGTTCATGGTTCGGATTGGTTCGGTTTTTTGATAAATTTGAACCGAACCGAAGTTAATCGGTTCTCTAGAAAATTAATGGAACCGAACCAAATCATTTCTTGGTAAAAACCGAACCAACCAAAACCGAAAAAAGTTCGGCTTGGTTTGGTTCGGTTCGGCGGGTCTTTCAAATCGCTCATCATCACACCATGAGGCGTGAATTGTTGAGATGCTGAGTTGGTTCAGATTTCATTTTTAAGCCATTAGCTTTGGGTGCTACTATTTGTCTCTATAGAATTACTAGTAACACCCTTACTTTTTTCACTTTGAGATATTTCATATGTTGGGATTTGGTGGTGCTAGTAATTATGTGGGTAACACCCCTTCACTTTTCAGTTTCATCACACCGTTGAACACTTGATGTTTTGAATGCACCAAATGGTGGTAATTGGGGTCACCACCATGTAATGTACAATATTAGTGAGACTGTACACTGTATAGGAGTAACTAGTGAGGTTATAGTAACCATGGTTCGGGTTAAAAAACTCACAACCCAAAACCGAACTGATCATAACGGGTTTTTTTTTTGGAACCGAACCAAACCGAACGGTCAAAAATATCCGATCCAAACCGAACCAAATAGACCGGTTCGGTTCGGTTTGGCGGGTCAACCCGATGAACACCCCTAGTTTGTAGGGCTGCAACTTGGGCGTGTTGAGCCCGATCCAATCTGACTTTGGGTCGGATTTGGACTCATTTTATTGAATAATGACTGGTTGGGTTTGGGGCCAATGGATGGGTTCGACAACGAACATGTTGGAGAGGTTCCATGTTCGACGTTTTAGAAAGAGTCGGTAGCCTTAGATTTAACGATTTTTGGCTTAAACGCTAATAATCATTGCCTTCTTGCTTTGAAATGACGACATTGGGTCTTGTATTTAGTGGTTAAGGAAGACTAGTTTCGTCCATTTCTTTGTCGTACCTCAAATCTATTTTGAGTAAATTACAATAACCCCCCCACCCCCCCCCCCCAACCCCCCTCCTGAAGTTTAGCTCAAAAACAGTTGCTCTCCCTACAGTTAAAAAAACTAATGTTAGAATATATGCTATGTGTGTATATTATAGTCTCCCACCACTACATACGAAGTATCCCAAAGTATATGCATGTATGGCTTATATAGATTGGCTATGTGCCTAATGACAATACCGGTTGCGCTCTCTCTCTCTCTCTCTCTCTCTCTCTCTCTCCTCTCTCTCTCTCTCTCTCCTCTCTCTCCTCTCTCTCTCTCTCTCTCATGTAACGACTACATTTTGCCCCCCTCCAGTTCAGTTTTGATCAGATAAAATTACCAAGTGAGGAAATCAACTAATCATAGTAGTTGACAAAACGGGTATTGTGATATCATTTCAAACTTTAGGGGTGCAATTCGGACAAAATAAACTATAGGGAGTTAAGTATAATTTATCCAACACGCGATCTAGTGTACAATCGGACCTCCGGCATGCACCACAGGCTGGTGCAACCAAAGAAACCGCCACTCCGGCGGGGATGGGAACACCGCACACCGGCAAGGGACTCCAAAGAAAGTAGGGAGAGGAGATGCTATAATTGGCCACGAACAAATATCGCTCACCGGTGGGACATCCATACACCAACGCACACCGACGGGTATACATAGATAAAACCCCAACAAATGGATCCAAACAAACCATTCAAAATTATAAAAATCTGGACTACCGCCAGCTCCCGCAGCTCGGCCACCTTGAGGAGGAATCGCAGCAGGAACCCCTAGCCTTTGTCGAGCCCGTCGCCACCACCGACACACATGGTATATATATGAATTGGCTATGTGCCTAATAAGAATGTTGGTTGTCCTCCAAATACTAGCCATCTCTCTCGTGTAACAACTATATTTTGACCCCCTCCAGCTAAGTTTTAATCAGATAAAAATTTACCAAGTGAGGAAATCAACTAATCAAAATAGTTGACAAAACGGGATTTGTGATATCATTTCAAACTTTAGGGAGCGATTTGGAACAAAATAAACTGCAAGGAGTTAAGTATAATTTATCCATCTTTTTTTTCGTGTAAGTTATTTGAACAAGTACAACCTGACGGGACGACTCCACATGAGTGGAGCGCTGGCATCTTGTGATTGGTGGGACTATAGCCCATGGGATGCCCTTGAGGGATGCCACCACCAATGGCCACCGCTGCCCCCACCGACCACCATCCTCCACCAGGCACCATCCATCGTCCCATCGCCGACCACAACCTCACTGTCCCACGGGCCACCCGTTGCCACAGGCCACCAAGTACTCCACGGCTACCACCCCGTTGGCCACTACCCGCCACCGGCCCCATCGTCGCCGTCCGCTGCCAACCGTCATCAGCCACCACCGACACACATGGTATCCCCCTAGGGTTCATCCCATGGCTCATAGTCCCGCATATCAGAAGATGCCATTGCTACGCCGGGTTGTCCCTTAGTTTGTTTAAATAACATTACTATTTATTTTTTGGGAGTTGGTGGTAGGTCATTGACATAGGATTTGATTAACGTATAGGATATCCAAATATCCCTATACACACCAGGTCTCTCGCAAAAAATATACATTTGAAGTAGGTCCTTCCATTGCCTTTTATCCCCTTATAATGACAAAATATTTAAGATTAAAAGGCATATTACTTTTAATACAGTAAATGGGCAGCTACAATACATTTTGAGTTGTTTATCTTTAGTGGCAAATTTTTTTGTTTCATGAATAGGCTCATAAATGGGTTGAGTAGGTCTAGACCTAACATATATAGTCTATGCTTTTGGAGTTTAGGGAGAAACTCGGTAAGGGACCATTTGATCACTAATTGAGCAAATCCGGTCAAATAGTTTAGAGAGGAGTGGCGTACAAATAAAAATTCAAAGTACATTGAGGGGCATTTTCATCCTGTCCTTTAGCTTATACGGATCTTTTGTTTTGGACCGTTCACTAAGTCTTCCTTAAACTAATCCATGCACCCGGAGAGAGAGAGAGAGAGAGTATTTGAATTTATTTTTATTTAGTTTTGAGCAAATAGTTGATGATTATTTCACCAAAAGAAGCAGCAGAAGCACACTAATATACCATGAAACTCCAGAAGCACACATGATCCAGACACATTCATTCAGCCAAACCGATCGAACAAAGACGCGGGTCCAATCATAGCCGTCCCTTTGCCTACGAGTCGAGACCCTAAGTGAGACTCACGGGTCGGGGCTGGATGCAACAGGCAGCTGTTATGGAGCCACACCATGACTTCGTGTGGCCGAACATCATTTTCCTTCAGAACTCGAATTCATAGAACTCGAACCGGATCATGCAGTTGGTGACTGTTTCTTGCGCGCCGTAGCTTTGGGCGCATATCCTGTTGATACTATCGCTGACGTCGATGAGGCAGGCTTGGCAGTCGTCCTGTTCGATGCTGGCGAGGCAGGCGGCGTGCCCCCAGAGAAATGGATTGGTAGCGGGGTACTGATCGCGGTACTCGAAGTTGAGTTCACTGGGTGTTACCTGCACCAGATCATCAAGAACAGCTTTGGCACCAATCACGGCACCGGTATCGCCCTTATTGTTGTTGCAAATAGGTCCAGAGCCTGCCGCCACCCGTGCTCCCACCACCGCCACCATCAGAAGGGCCAGCAGCCTCGAATGTCGTCGATCACCCCTCATCTCGCTCGACTACCAAGCTAGTTTATGCGGAGGAAACCACCCCATGGGGTGGTATTATAAATAGAGCCGGCCGATTTCTTGATGTTGGCTTCTTAATTACGTCTTGTGTTTCTATGTTCTTTCCAATTTTTGGTGAATTGTCTTCTTTCTCCATTGGTGGTGGTGGCCAAATCACGGTCGATGGTGTTTGTAGTAGGGGTGTTCATGGTTCGGGTTGGTTCGGTTTTTTGATAAATTTGAAACCGAACCGAAGTTGATCGGTTCTCTAGAAAATGGAACCGAACCAAATCATTCCTTGGTAAAAACCGAACCAAACCAAACCGAATTTGGTTCGGTTCGGCGGGTCTTTCAAATCGCTCATCATCACACCGTGAGGCGTGAATTGTTGAGCTACTAAGTTGGTTCAGATTTCATTTTAAGCCTTTAACTTTGGGTACTGCTATTTGCCCCTACAGAATTACTAGTAACACCGTTACTTTTTTCACTTTGAGATATTTCATATGTTGGGATTTGGTGGTGCTAGTAATTATGTGGGTAACACCCTTTACTTTTCAGTTTCATCACACCGATGAACACTTGATGTTTTGAATGCACCGAATGGTGGTAATTGGGGTCACCACCATGTAATGTACAATATTAGTGAGACTGTACACTGTATAGGAGTAACTACTGAGGTTATAGTACCAATGGTTCGGGTTAAAAAACTCACAACCCAAAACCAAACTGATCATAGCGGGTTTTTTTTATTGGAACCGAACCAAACCGAACGGTCAAAAATACCCGATCCAAACCGAACCAAATAGATCGGTTCGGTTCGGTTTGGCGGGTCAACCCGATGAACACCCCTAGTTTGTAGGGCTGCAACTTGGGCGTGTTGAGCCCGATCCAATCTGACTTTGGGTCGGGTTTGGACTCATTTTATTGAATAATGACTGGTTGGGTTTGGGCCAATGGATGGGTCGGACAACGAACAAACCCGGATCTGTGTTGAGTCTAACATGGGCCCTACAATCTTATTCCTATCAATGCGTAGATCATATCCGTAACACAAAGAGCTAATTAAGGACTAAGGATAAAAATAAATTTTCTTGATGTTTTTTTTTTTTTGAGAACCCCTCCTACAGGAGGGAGGGTTTGGCGGACCCTAACCAGAAGTCATTAATCAATCAAGATAACAGGTTGTTACAAAAAGAGGTAGCCTCCGGCCCAAGCTTATCTCTCCAGGGCACAATCCAAGCACGGAAAAAGGAGACGACTGAAAGTCGCAACCTATCCTGCCTTGCCGACTTACCATTGAAAATCCTGTTATTCCGCTCAAGCCAAATAACCCAAAGTATTGCCATGACCAAGACGTCCCATGGCTTCCGGATTGCCATCAGGATTCTCCTTCTCCTCCAAGAAGTCCAGAGGCTCCTAAGTTTCCTGGGATGCGAAGCTACATCAGCCTTGCCCTCGAAGTGGTCCCAAAGGTCCCTCGCAAACGGGCACTCAAGCAGAAGATGAGATGACGACTCCTCCTCCGAGGCGCAGAAGGTGCAAGAAGCATCTGTCGCCTGGGGATGATGCCGCCTAATCAAGTTGGCCTTCGTCAGAATCTTGTTCCTCGAGGCCAGCAGGGAGAAAATCTGGACTTTCGAGGGAGCTTTCGACTTCCAAATCGCCTCAGACGGTCCATGCCGCTGCCCCCGAGGAAGAAGATGAGCATAGAAGGAGCGAACCGAAAAAACTCCTGACGAAGTGCCACCCCAACGAACCACGTCCCTGATCGGCCGGAACGAAGCCGCCTGAAGAATCACGTGAAGGTCGTGCAACTCCCTCTGACCGTCCTGGTCCAAAGGGGAATCGAATCTCAAGCGCCACCCAACCGCACCGCGTCTCCTACTAGCCTGGGATCGGACAGAAGCTCCCCTGCTCCGGGCAACCGCAAAAAGTGATGGGAAGAGCTGCTCCAGTGGTCTGTCCCCGAGCCAAGTATCCCTCCAGAATCTGATATCCCGACCGTCACCTAGCACCAGGGTGGTAGCCCCCCTATAAAGATCCTTGACCCTGAGAATGCCCCTCCAGAAATGGGATATCCGGCCAGACATTCTACCCCGTGTCTGCAGAGGAGAGAATCGCCTAAAATATTTAGCCAAAATGACGTCCCTCCAGGATCCCCCTGCTTCCTGCTGTAATCTCCACCACCATTTCCCTAGCATGACAATATTGAACCTGCGGAGATCAAGAACTCCCAAACCACCCATCTTCTTCGGCAGGCAAACTTGATCCCACCTCATAAGGTTGTAACCTCCTACAGCATCCACCCCATGCCAAAGGAAAGATCTCCGAATCTTGTCAATCCGGTCAATTACCCACGATGGCAGGTAATAGAAGGAAAGATAGTAACTAGGTATTGAAGAAAGAACCGAGTTCACAAGCACCAGCCTGCCACCCGAAGACAAAAATCTACCTTTCCAGCCTTCAAGCCTCCTCTCAATCTTGAGAATAAGCTGCTCCCAGTCCTCCCTCCTCAGTGCTCTGTCACTGATAGGCAATCCCAAATACTTCATGGGCAGGGAAGCTACCTTACAGTTGAGAAGCCTGGCCAGCCCACCACCTGCATCCCCTGAGCCAATGTAGTACAGGCTACTTTTCTGGTAGTTGATCCTAAGGCCGGAAGTCAACTCCAACCCGTAGAGGAGGACTTTGAGGGAAACCATCTGGAAGGGGCACGCCTCTGAGAATAAGAGGGAGTCATCTGCATAGTGCAGGTTAGACGTGGTCCAGCCATGACCGCCCACACCTCTAACCAGGCCCTCTGCGTTCGCCTTCCGGACTGCGGCATCAAAGGCGTCCACAACCAGTATGAACAAATATGGTGACAGCGGGCACCCCTGCTTCAACCCCTTGTACACCTTGAAGTCCCTGCCTTGCTCCCCATTGATCAGGCAAGAAAGTTTCGAGGAAACCAGAATTTCTCTAATCCAACCCAGCCATCCTCTCGAGAAGCCTTTAGCCCTCATAAGGTCAAGCAGGAAATCCCAACGCACTTGATCAAAAGCCCTCTCGAAATCGATCTTCAGTAGTACTCCTTCCTCCCCAGTCTCACGGAGATGAAAAATCGTCTCATGTGCCGCCGCCACACTATCCAGTATTAGACGCCCCTTGATGAACGCTGTCTGCGAAGGAGAAACAAGCAGGGCTATGTTGTCCGCAAGCCTATTGGCGAGGACCTTGGAGATAATCTTGTACAGACAGTTCGAGAGGGAAATCGGCCTATAGTCCCGCAAGGTTTCTGCAGACGATTTCTTAGGAAGGAGGATAATCCACGAGTGATTCAAGCAATGAAGACGCACCTTTCCGGAGAAGAAATCCCGCAGCAGCTGGCACAGGTCGCTGGCCAACATGTCCCAGTACTCCTGGTAGAAGGACATGGGGAATCCGTCCGGGCCTGGGGCTCCGTTTGCCTTGGATTGGAAGACGGCTCTCCGGAAATCCTCGTCCGAAAAATCATCGTCGATGCCGGAGTTCCCTGGTAGCCTCGGAAAGTCCATCCCCTCCCAATCGTAGGAAATGCCCGTAGGAGCGTCCGACGCCAAGAACGAAGACTTGAAGAAGGAGGTGGAAGCCTCTAAGATGTCCGCCGTGGTCGATAACTCCCTCTCCTCATGCTTTTCTTGATGTTTTACTCGTTAAAATACATAATTTTGGACAAGTTAAAAAAACAAGCATTATCCGAACCCTGTCAGCCCGACCTGATCCACCAACTTGCGCCAACCCGAGTTTAACTTGAACTTGCAAATTTTTCTCGGGTTGGATCTGGGTTGGGAAGTGCAGGTTGAAGGTCGGGTTGGGTTGGATTACGGGTTGAGGGTTCTACAACTTAGGTTGAGATTGGGCTGACCTTCGACCCGACTCAATCCATCAACTTGCGCCAACCCGAGTTTAACTTGAACTTGCAAATTTTTCTCGGGTTGGATTTGGGTTGGGAAGTGCAGGTTGAAAGTCGGGTTGGGTTGGATTACGGGCTGAGGGTTCTACAACTTAGGCTGAGATTGGGCTGACCTTCGACCCGACCCGACCCGCCCCGCCCCAGTTGCAGCCCTAGGCTGTTATGAGCTATATACCACAATTGGTCATCTAACAACTTGTGAAATAGGCTTAAAGGACCACGTAAGGTCGTGATAAACTACAGCTGCTTACAAACTATTTACTATTTATCAATTCCATAATAGTCCGTGAGCACGACATCAACGGTCAGGATTTGCAAGCGAAAACAAAGCACAACAACAGCCTTGAAGAAAAGTTAGCTCAACCGTGTCCATATCTGTTCGGATCTTGGCATGGTGATACTTCGTCCCTTCCATGTTGGAGAGGTTCCATGTTCGACGTTTTAGAAACAGTCGGTAGCTAGATTTAACGATTTTTGGCTTAACGCTAATAATCATTGCCTTCTTGCTTTGAAATTACGACATTGGGTCTTGTATTTAGTGGGTTAAGGAAGACTAGTTTGGTCCATTTCTTTGTCGTACCTCAAATCTATTTTGAGTAAATTACAATAACCACCCCCCCTCCTGAAGTTTAGCTCAAAAACAGTTGCTCTCCCTACAGTTAAAAAAACTGATGTTAGAATATGTGTTACGTGTGTATATTATAGTCTCCCACCGCTACATACGGGGTATCCCAGAGTATATGCATGTATGGCTATATATAGATTGGTTATGTGCCTAATGACAATACCGGTTGCTCTCTCTCTCTCTCTCTCATGTAACAACTACATTTTGCCCCCCTCCAGTTCAGTTTTTTATCAGATAAAAATTACCAAATGAGGAAATCAACTAATCATAGTAGTTGACAAAACGGGTATTGTGATATCATTTCAAACTTTAGGGTGCAATTTGGAACAAAATAAACCACAGGGAGTTAAGTATAATTTATCCACTTTTTTTTTTGGTTTATAAGAAGGGGGAGGTCACAATCGGACCTCCGGCCATGCGCCACAAGCTGGTGCAACCAAAGAAACCGCCACTCCGGCGGGGATGGGAACACCGCACACCGGCAAGGGACTCCAAAGAAAGGAGGGAGAGGAGATGCCACAATTGGCCACGAACAAATATCGCTCACTGATGGGACATCCACAAACACCACCGCACACCGACAGGTATACACAGATAAAACCCCAACAAATGGATCAAAACAAACCATTCAAAATTACAAAAATCTGGACTACCGCCAGCTCCCGCAGCTCGGCCACCTCGAGGAGAAATCGTAGCAAGAACCCCGAGCCTTTGTCGAGCCCGTCGCCACCACAGACACACATGGTATATATATGTATTGGCTATGTGCCTAATGAGAATGCCGGTTGTCCTCCAAACTCTAGCCATCTCTCTCGTGTAACAACTACATTTTGACCCCCTCCAGCTAAGTTTTGATCAGATAAAAATTTACCATGTGAGGAAATCAACTAATCAAAGTAGTTGACAAAACGGGTTTTGTGATATCATTTCAAACTTTAGGGAGCGATTTGGAACAAAATAAACTACAAGCAGTTAAGTATAATTTATCCATCTTTTTTTTCGTGTAAAGTTATTTGAACAAGTACAACCCGACGGGACGACTCCACATGAGTGGAGCGCTGGCATCTTGTGATTGGTGGGACTATGGCCCATGATATGCCCTTGAGGGATGCCACCACCAATGGCCACTGCTGCCCCCACCGACCACCATCCCCCACCAGGCACCATCCACCGTCCCATCGCCGACCACAACCTCACTGTCCCACGGGCCACCCATTGCCACCGGCCACCGCGTACTCCACAGCTGCCACCCCGTTGGCCACTACCCGCCACCGGCCCCATCGTCGCCGTGCGTTGCCAACCGTCATCAGCCACCACCGACACACATGGTATCCCCCTAGGGTTCATCCCATGGCTCATAGTCCCGCATATCAGAAGATGTCGTTGCTACGCCGGGTTGTCCCTCAGTTTGTTCAAATAACATTACTATTTATTTTTTGGGAGTTGGTGGTAGGTCATTGACATAGGATTTGATTAACGTAAAGGATATCCAAATATCCCTATACACACCAGGTCTCTCGCAAAAAATATGCATTTGAAGTAGGTCCTTCCATTGCCTTTTATCCCCTTATAATGACAAAATATTCATAATTAAAAGCCCATATTACTTTTAATACAGTAAATGAGCAGCTACAGTACATTTTGAGTTGTTTATCTTTAGTGGCAAATTATTACGCTTTGCTACTGTGAAATCATTGTAGCAATTGTTCCTCTTTAGTACCAAATTGTCTCTTTGGTACACTACAACAAAGAGCAATAATTCGGTACTAAAGAGGAACAATTGCTACGGTGAAATTAAATTGTTCCTCTTTTGTATCGAATTGTTTCTCCTTGCTACAGTGAAATCACTGTGATAATAATTGTTTTTTTGTGAAATCTTAATTTTTAAAAAATAATAATTGTTACAGTGGAATCAATATAGCAATCTCTACTGTTCATTGCTGAAGTGCTATTTTTCAGGTGATTTTTTCTTGTACAGTACGTTACATGTAGGGGGTAAAGTGGACATTTGCGAAATAAAAGGACCTGACGTTACCGATCATATTTGGATGTCATGTACTGGTAAAGGATTAGTCACCAATTATCTAGGGCTGGCAATGGGTTGGGTCGGGTCGTGTTTGTGTCGTGTCGGGTTTCGTGTCATGTCCAAAACCCGGACCCAACCCGTTTAACTAATCGGTTCCTAGACTCTAAACTCGTACCCGATCCGTTTATAAACGGGTAGACCCGCTAAGATCCGGTAAGACTCATTTAAATATTTATTTCTTATTTTTTTAATTTTATATTTTGTTGCAACTCTCCATCATGGGTGTCCTAATCACAGTTGTTCGTTGAACTCATCGCAGACCAATGAATCACATAACTTGCTACATCACGCTGTGATCAGATGCTGGGTAGACCCGAACCAACCTGACACGACCCACTGAGTTTTAAACAGATCAAATAGGTCATAGACAAAACCTGAACCCGATCGGTTTTCGAATCGGGTTAGTCGTGTCGACCATTTGAGACCCGAACCCATTTAACCCAGATCCATTAATTTCGTGTCAGGTCGTGTCCTATCTTCCATGTCAGGTCCAAAATTGCCAACCCTACTATTATTATTATTATTATTATTTTAAAGTAGTAGATTGTCACAACTCACAACTCAAGTGTAGGCCTGATGAGCTCCACTTGGTGCAGGTGCATCTTCACCCACCGAGCTCTTCTTATATATAAAAAAAAAAAAAAAAAAAAACCACAGCCAGAAAGGAAAACAAAAGGAAGTCCATCACTAGCGAGCTCACCATGATTGTGCAGTCAGCTGTAGTGTTTTTTTTTTTTTTTGAGAACCCCTCCAGAAGAAAGAGAGAGTTAGGCAGCCTCCAACCAGTTATTATAAGCTAAAGAATTATATTACAATCCGATTACAAAAGTCTCGTGCTTCATTCCTAAAGGAACCAACCCATAGTACGATTCATTTGTCTGGTCGCTTGCCATCGTGCAGCTGTGATGCACGATGGTGATTGATGGTCCCAGATGGGGCATACCGATGGGAGGTGATTTGGCCTCTAACCCTTGTCCAGGAGCAAAAGGTGGAGAAGTACAAGGATGGCGGTAGAGAAACCGCCTTTGCCTTTCTTCTTTTGTCAACATGAACCAGTAGCTCCTTCTCTCATGTCGTCGCCATGAATCTACTCCCCTTGAAAGGAGGACGCCCTTGGAGAGAGGCAAACCATCGTCCAGATCCTAGCCGACCTCTTCCCTCTAAAGGATTCACCCTCGGGCCGAGGCAAACCCTCGTCCAAGGCCTGTGTGGTTGGATTTTGACTAACATAAGCTCCTTATGCCATGCATATACAATAACGAAATTTTTTAAATGACAATCTTACCCATACATATAGTGTAATAATTGTAGTAAAAGAGTAACCATTAGTAAAAAGTAACAATCCGTTAGTTTACCTTGCACAAAAAAAAAACAATCCATTAGTTTTGGCTAACACGAGCTTCTTCTACTGCACACATGTAATAATAGATTTTTTTTAAATGACAGTCTTACCCGTACATATAAAGTGTAACAATCGTAGCAAAAGAGTAACAATTGGTAAACAGTAATAATCCGTTAGCAAAGAGGAACAATTTGATGTGGTAAAACGTCTTAATTGTAGATTAATTGTAGCGGTAGTGTTGCGGTTCCAGGTTGGTCGTGGGAAGCGGTTTGAAGATTCGTTTCTGGGAAGTCCTCTGGCTGGGTGAACTTCCGTTGAGGACGTTATTATTCAACCTCTACATCCTGGCTCCGATAATACAGGCTCCTGTCCGTTCCCAGGCTCGGGTACGTGGGGGGACCACCGACTAGAGACCGCGTTTCTCGGGGCCCTTCCTTCGAAACACCTCCAGGAGCTGGACCAGCTGTTGGGGCTCTTGAGAGGGATCTCCCTCTCGGACGCGCCTGACCGGGCGGGGGTGGCGATGGACCAGCTCGGGGGCCTACTCCGTCCGAAACTGCTACACTTTCCTCAACTTCGGAGGGATCTCTTGCCCCCCGGCGAAGGCGATCTGGCGGGCAAAATGCCCCCCTAAGACGAAGATCTTCATCCTACTCGCGCTCCGGAACAGAATCCTTACGAAGGTCAACCTTATGCGAAGGAACCACCCAGGGGTTTCAGACCCGACTTGCTGCCTGTGCGGAGGAACGGGTAATCCTCATGTCGAAGCCGCTGGTTCACCTTTGTCCTGTGCTTCGGAGGGAGTGAAGGCTTTTCTGTTGTACCTTTGTGTTAGCACTCCTTGAGCTATAATTTTTCCCCTTCTCTTTTCTAATAAACAGGTTGGGGTCCATGCCAAACACCCCCTCACCTCTAGAGAGATTTCTCAAAAAAAAAAAAAATGTTGCGGTAGTTTTGCTCATCTGGTCACAATATGATTTTTTTGTGACAAAATATAAGTTTAACTATGCGAAACCAAGTTTATTCTATCTAGCACATAAAAAGTAATAAATCGGTAAAAAAGAGTAACTATTCGATCAGTTGACAAAATTTTTTTTTGATAAAAATATACATAAAAAAATTATTTTGTGGTTTTAAATTGACTATCTGGAGTGATTTTAATTTTTTTTCGTGCAAGAAATCGTTCATGTCAATTGATAGCAGAAAATGTAAATTTAATGAACTTCGACTGAGCATTATTTTTTTTTTTTTTTGAGAACCCCTCCAACGGGAGGGAGGGTTTGGCGGACCCCGACCAGAATCAATTAAAACTCAAGAAATGATGCTGTTACAGAAAAAGGAAGCCTCCTCCCCTAGCTTGTCACGCAAAGGAATAATCCAAGTCCCGAAAAGAGAAACCACTGAACGACGTAGATTCTCCTGCCCGGCCGAAGAAGCATTGAAGTCGACTGAGCATTATTATCCTTATTTTCTAGTTGGTTCGGCAGGATGTCAAGAGAGGCCTATTGCAATACGAGACTTGCAAGAGGAGTTATTGCAAGTTGATTTTTTTGTCAGGAAGCTATCACTAAGTCCTCGAAAATCTTTGAGCACAACCATCGTACCAATACAACCACAGGGTCCACTGCTATTTAAGAGATGTGGGGTAGTAACCCCAGTACATGAGGGTAGCGGCCCCTAACACTCAGAACATATTGATAGACTCTGGGGGCAGTGGGTGCCACGGTTGTATGGTCAAGACTCAAGAGATTGTGCTGAAAATTTTCCCCATTCCCATTGCCCATAAAAAAAAATGGTCCCCGCCAATTAGGTGCCTCGCTCCACTTCACATGGAGTGGGCAACCTAAAGTTGGCAAATGACATAGCAACTCGTTTTCGGGCTGGCCGGCCAAAGCTATTCGTCGAGCCTATTTTGCCGACATTGTTTTTCCAACCTAATCCGTTCTTTTCTTGTCGGTGGGGACACCAGATATAGCGGACCGCTGTGATCATTCCACATCCGTTTGAACAACTAATGTTTGACCAAATAGGTTAGATAAACAGTTTTTTTTTCTTAGGCTTTTTTTAAAATAACATTTTAAAAATATAAAATTATTAAAATATCATTATAATTTTTGTTATTTTAAAAGTGACGCTCTGACAGCCACGTGGCAGGTCAGCACTAAAAAGCGCCTAACCTCATTGACCGTATATATATATATATATATATATATATATATATATATATATATATATATATATATATATATATATATATATATATATATATATATATATATATATATATATATATATATATATATATATATATATATATATATATATATATATATATATATATATATATATATATATATATATATATATATATATATATATATATATATATATATATAGATAGATAGATAGATAGGGGAGGGATACTCTTACTCATGGCCTCTTACTCATATAGTTACCTATGATCCGGACCGTCCATTAGATCCTGAAGTACGGTTTGAATTAGATGGGGAGTTAAAGCAATGGTGTTCGCATTAAATGTCCGTATTAAAAGCCTTTATTATAAGCCCATATTTAATGTGGACATCATTGCTTTAACTCTCCATCTAATCCGAACCGTACGTCGGGATCTAATGGACGGCCCGGATCATAGGTAATTATATGAGTAAGAGGCCATGAGTAAGAGTATCACTCCCCATATATATATATATATATATATATGGGGAGGGATACTCTTACTCATGAGCACTTACTCATGAGATCTTACTAATGATCCAGGCTGTCCGTTCTGAAACGGACGGATCCGATTAACCCTCCCCCCTCTCTCCCTCTCTCTCTTTCTCTCTCTCTCTCTCTCTCTCTCTCTCTCTCTCTCTCACAGGTACAGCACCCCCGACCCCCATCCCCACCGACCCCTTCCCCTTCCCCTTCCCCTCCGGCTCCGGCTCCGGCAGCCCCCCGACCCCCCCTCCGGCAACCCGATCCCCTCCGGCAGCCTGATCCCCTCCGGCAGCCCGATCGCAGTCCGACACCGACGGGGGGGGTTATGATTTCAGCACCGGCAGGGGGTCGGGGGGCTGCACCGGCGGCGGATCGGGGTCGGGGTGTTGCGCCGGCGGCGGATCGGGGTCGGGGTGGTGCTGCACCGGCGAGGGATCGGGGTCGGGGTCGGGGTGCTGCGCCAGCGGGGGGGTCGGGGCCGACCGGAGCTGCGGGTTCGGGGACGTCCGGAGCTGCGGGGTCGGGGACGGGGCCGGAGCCGGCGGGGTGGCTCGACGGACGGGACGGGGTCGGGGGGGGGGGGGGAGCGGGGCTCGACGGACAGGAGGGGGCCGGGGGGTCGGGGATGGGGTCGGGGGGTGGCTGGGTAAACCCGATAGAGAGAGAGAGAGTGGGAAATTGAGGGGAAATCCCAGCCATCCATCGCAATCCGATGGATGGCTGGGATCATTAGTAAGAGTTGCTTGTAAGTGCTCATGAGTAAGAGTATCCCTCCCCTATATATATATATATATATATATATATATATATATATATATATATATATATATATATATATATATATATATATATATATATATATATATATATATATATATATATATATATATATATATATATATATATATATATATATATATATATATATTATTTTTACTGAACCCTACAACCGGATTGCAGTGTTTAGTGTTGACACTAAACCGTACAACCGAATTATAGTGTTTAGTGTCGAAACTAAACCCTACACCGGAATTGCACTATTTAGTGTCGAACCTAAACCCTACAATCAAGATGCAGTGTTTAGTGTTAAAACTAACCCTACAACCGGATTGCAGTGTTTAGTGCTGAAACTAACCCTACAACCAGGATGCAGTGTTTATTGAGAATCCTATGTGATTAATATGACAGTGCGCTTTTAAACGTGGCCCCACAACGTGGCCATCAGAACATCATTTTTGAAATTATAAAAGTTATAATAATATTTTAATAATTTCATATTCTTAAAATGTTATTTTGAAAAAAAAAAACCATTTTCTTAAGACTGTTTAGATCATATTTTGGGTAATAGCTAGACAAAGTTACATGCCACAGCATCACAAATGTAGAGCGCAACTTGGATGGGGATGCCTTTGAGTATCTCAAATGGGCTCCTAAGATGTTTCTCTATTCTTGGGATTCCTAGCTGCCACGTAGGTAAAGTATGGAGTGGGAATTGTAGAGCACTCCAACGGGCTCCTCAAATCTCTCCCAATTTCTTGAAAAGATCAAATACTCATATTTGTATTTTGACCAAATAGCAAATCAGAAAGGGCATTTCAGAAAATTAAATAGTGTGTGTAACTTTTGTACAATTATTGTATTCAAAACAAGGGGGCCCCATCATAAAACTTTTCTTACTCCTCTCCCCAGCATTAGCGAGAGGAGTACAGGGAAATCCAATCCAGGCAAAACATCAAGGAGTCCGTTGAAGGGTCATTTCATGGACTTTCCCTATAGTACCAAATGAATTCATTGTCAAGGATCCCATTGAAGATGCCCACTTAGCAACTTGGGGACGCCTATCACAACGCGCCACATTGAGCATTACGGTGCCCGACACAAGA
The DNA here is from genome assembly GCA_947650365.1 of Chamaelirium japonicum. Classification (NCBI taxonomy): domain Eukaryota; kingdom Viridiplantae; phylum Streptophyta; class Magnoliopsida; order Liliales; family Melanthiaceae; genus Chamaelirium; species Chamaelirium japonicum. The sequence continues at coordinate 20,092,719 of OX393549.1, forward strand.
TAATTATGGGGAGTTTAGATCTCCTCCACCCGGTCGATCAGCCCTGCGTGCATCACAGTTGCACGATGTTAGGCAACTCGAAATTGAATCATACTCCAGTCGACTGCATGCGACTGTGATATGTCCTTTACAAGGTTCATTCTTATGGGGGTAGGAATGGTAGAGAAGTGTCGGACTAAATTCCCGAATTCTGAGACCTTTGCAAACCAAAAAGAGGCAAAGGAGGTATTTGGACAAATGCAACCCGTGACCTTTGTCAAAAGTTCGAACCAAAAAGAGGCAAAGGAGGTATTTGGACAAATGCAATATGTGACCTTGGTTAAGGATTCGAATAAGTGATTGCATCATATTTCCTCTCGCTCTGTAGTGGCAGGCCTCCCTCTTGTCTTAGTGGCGCGCTTTTCTGTTTGTTGGGTTATTAAAAAAAATCAGATCAATTTTCTCACTCTTATGGTTAGTTTCGATTCTTTGGCCTATCTTGTGCCGGCACACTAACAAGTGATGAGTACTTGGCCTCCGATGGCTCTTTAAGAGGGTTTGCACGTTGCATGTGTGTTGTTTGGTGTTTTTTTTATCCTTTTTCGTTGTGCTCTGTGTTCGGGAGCATGCGCTTCTTTCTTGTCCGCCCAGTGTGGCGTAGTTTGTAAGGGTTGTATTGGTTTGGTGCTTGGATGGCGGTGTGCCAATTTTTCCATCGGAGTGGCGGTGGTTTGTAGTGTCCTGCTTGTGCCGGCATGTGGCACCTCTCGGGGGGTTCAATGACCACTCCTTTCTATTATGAACCAAAAAGAGTGAGGAAGTTCACTACAAGAAATAGCTTCTTTACCGACGGACCTTTTAAGTACCGTCGGTAATAATGTTCTTTTTACCGACGGTTAAAATAATTTTCGTCGGTATTATAACTTCGATTTTTTTAATATTTTTTGCATATTTATTACCGACGGTTATATATAATCCGTCGGTAAAATATTTTATACCGACGGAAATATATTGTCTGTCGGTAAAATTAGTTTATACCGACGAACATATAACGTCCTTCGGTAATATGTTACGACGAAACTCAGGGTAAAAACTGAGCCTCTGGAAAAAAATAGAACCCTGAGTTCCGTCGTGACATGTACCGACGGAACTTATTTTTCCGTCGGTATATGCCGACAGACATTATATCTCCGTCGGTAAAAAGATCACGACGAAACTCAGGGTAAAACCAAGCCTCTGGAAAAAAATGGAGCCTGAGTTTCGTCGTAACATTATACCGACGGACCTTATGTTTCCGTCGGTATAAATCCATTATACCGACGGAAATTAAATATCCGTCGGTAAAAAGGTCACGATGAAACTCAGTGTAAAAACCGAGTCTCTGGAAAAAAATGGAACCCTGAGTTTCGTAGTCGCTTTTTACCGACGGATATTATGGTTCCGTCGGTAAAAAGGTTATTTTTACCTACGGAGGTAAAAATGTCCGTCGGTAAAAACCCTGTGTTAAATTAGATTCAGCGATCCCCCCCTTCTGTTCTGTTTCGATCTAAACCCCTCCCCGCCCCTCTCTCTCTCTCTCTCTCTCTCTCTCTCTCTCTCTCTCTCTCAATCTCCCCCCCTCCCCGGCCTCCCTCGCGTCGCGTCCCTCCGGCCGACCGATCGACCGGCGGCAAGCTCCTCCTCCTCCTCGTGGGCTCCGGCCGGTGAGATCCTCCTCCTCCTCCTCCCCCCGGTGAGCTCCTCCTCCTCCCATGAGGATTATTTACCGTATCCAAACTGTACATGACAAAAATAGATTTGTAAGAATTAACCATTCTCATCATTATAGAGTACACATGTTAATATTTGTATTACAAGACACAATATTCATACTCAAGATGTAATAGATGTTTCTAGTTCCCAAGTCCAATATCAATGCCTTCCCTGGCTCTGGTTCCTCTTTCTTGAGAGAAACCTGGATTTAGGTTTTTTATCACTTCATTGATTTTCAGAATCACAGATCTAGTTATAGATTGACTCACTATATTTATTCAACTTGGACTATGTGATGTGAGATTGTTAACTTTACGACCTTAGTATGATGTGAAACCACCAAAAAAAGTATAAAGCGTTGTTGATATTCTTATGAGCTCCGCTTCAATGTATTAGGAACTTAGATTTACTTATCCATGATAGTAAACCATTCTACATATAAGTTGGCAAAGTATGAGGTTGATAACCAACTAACAGATGATTAGACCATTAGCTCTTTTCTATTTGGTTACATAATGATCCTAGATATGTTAGGCCCCTTAAGGTTTTAAATATGGATTTTCATTGAAAACTATTTATGATTTTTTTAAGTAGTTCTTTCTACTTCTATTTTTATCAAGGTTAGTTACATTGTCGCTTCTACCATATCTATCTAGACTAATGATCTTAGATATGTTAAGTCTTTTAAATGAGTAGTGCTTAGTTCAATTCAGGTCAAAACCAGGCCCCACTCAAGCACTGCAAGTATTGTTAGGTTGAGATAGAATGTATGTTTAAGCGTTTAGACATATCGACATGTGTCTCTAGGTATCATTCTATAACAGTCCAACATTGGTTGATACAAGCTGATAAGGGTCTACTGGAGAACCTGCAAACCTCAGCGTTTAAATCGCACTGACAGGGTTGCGGTGCTGTATCAATCATTTAATGAAGTAGTATATACCAATAAATGAAATATCGTAGAAAAACACACATTTTCTTCTGCTGCCCTGAGCCACTGTAATTTTCGATGCATACTTGATGATACTTGAACCAGGCCTGTAGAAGTTTCGGTTCCGTGTTCCATACCCGGGAACCGAAACCGAATTTGTGCGGAGTCTTATAACATTGTTTGAAATTACTTGTGGTGTTGTATAGCCAAATAGACGAAGATGTCTTTGATCGATAAGAGTTGGATGCGTAATTCGAATCGCATGAGCCAAGAGTACAGAGAAGGAGTCAGGAAATTTTTGGATTTTGCATTTGAGCGTCTTGCATCGCTTGATGGAAAAACTGTGTGTCCCTGCATAGACTGCGGAAGGGTGACTAGGAAGGTTCGAGAGGAATGTGAGGTTGATCTGGTAATGCGTGGCATTGACATTAGCTATACTCGTTGGTTCTCGCACGGTGAGGAGCTAGATGCAGTCCCCATGGCAGCTCACGGTGAAACTGCAAACACAGTGATCGCTGATGATAATATTAATACAGACGATGACGATGACATGCAGGGTATGATACATGATTTGCAAGGTGGAATAGGCACGGAAGCACCGTCAGGTGATCAGCCCAATATTGAAGCGGACAAGTTCTATAGATTGCTTAAAGATGCCGAACAACCTCTATACCCGGAGTGTGAGAAGTTTTCAAAACTCTCTTTCACTGTAAAGCTTCTTCATTTGAAGTGCCTCAATGGTTGGAGTAATAAGTCATTTAATATGTTGGTAGAGTTACTGAAAGAGGCTTTTCCTATGGGTGAGACAGTACCGAAATCATTCTACGAGGCGAAGAAGACAATTAAATATCTCGATCTGGGTTATGAGAAAATTGATGCATGCGTGAACGATTGTATGTTGTACCGGAAAGAGTACGAACATGCGCGGTCATGTCATATATGCGGAGCAACGAGATATAAAGAGACGGATGCCGAGTCTAGTACCAGTCGAAGGAAGAAAAATGTATCTGCAAAGGTTCTCCTATACTTCCCGCTCAGGGACAGGCTTCAGAGGTTGTTTATGTCATCGAAGACTGCTGAGCACATGAGGTGGCATGCACGAGAACGTACAGATGACGGGATTATGAGACATCCGGCCGACTCTCTGACATGGAAAGATTTTGATCATACCTATCCTGAATTCGCATGTGAAGTTTGCAACGTCAGGTTAGGGCTTGCTAGCGATGGCTTCAATCCCTTTGGGAATATGAGTGTGTCGTACAGCATTTGGCCAGTTATCCTAGTTCCATATAATTTGCCTCCCTGGATGTGCTTAAAAAAGTCATACACAATGCTCTCATTGCTCATTCCCGGACCCAGGTCGCTTGGTAATGATATTGACGTTTACTTGCAGCCGTTGATTGAGGAGTTGAACGAGTTATGGGAAGTTGGGGTCGATACGTATGATGCCTCGTTGCGCCAGAATTTTCGGATGCATGCGGTACTTCTATGGACCATCAACGATTTTCTTGCATATGCCAACTTATCCGGGTGGAGTACTAAAGGAAAATTGGCGTGCCCTACATGCAATAAGGAGACAGATTCATTACGGTTGAAGAACGGAGGCAAGTTATATGGGCCATCGAAGATTCCTTGTTGACGGCTATAAGTGGAAGCAGAACAAAAGAGCTTTCAACGGCAAGAAGGAACTTGCAAAGGCCCCGGAGCAGCTTTCGGGGGTAGAAGTCTTATGCGAATTAGATCAGCTTGATGCCGTGGCACTTGGGAAAGGTAAAAAGAAGAGAACGCATGAAGATTCTACGCGTGAGCATAACTGGAAGAAGAAGAGTATTTTCTTTAAACTACCGTACTGGAGCAGCCTACTCTTGCGGCATAACTTGGATGTCATGCATATCGAGAAAAAATGTGTGTGACAAGATTATAGGAACACTGCTGAATCTCGACGGTAAGACGAAGGATAATCTTAAATCTCGTCTCGATCTTAAGGAGTTGGGCATCCAAAAATCACTTCATCCCCAAGAGATTGGGGATAAGTATGTGTTGCCAGTTGCATGCTACACCATGAGCTCACAGCAAAAGGCAGTCTTATGTGCATTCCTACGGTCTGTGAAAACGCCAGACGGTTATTCTTCGAATATCGCACGATGCGTGCAAGAGAACGGCCGGAAGTTGTCTGGATTAAAGAGCCACGATTGTCATGTTCTTATGCAGCGATTGTTATCTCTTGCTATACGTGGGAATTTAACCGAACAGGTGTCCGGTCCGTTAATTGAGCTCAGTACTTTTTTCAGACAGTTGTAGTCGAAGGTACTTAGAGTGGACCAACTTGAACAGATGGAGAGGGATATTGTGCTCACATTATGCAAGCTAGAGATGATATTTCCACCTTCCTTCTTTGATGTCATGGTGCATTTGACCGTTCACTTGGCAAATGAGGCCAAACTCGGCGGCCCAGTTCATTATCGCTGGATGTATTTTATCGAGAGGTAATCGTCTCGTCTCATTCGCACAATGTATTTGATCGTTCTTGATATATTCATCCAAATATTTTTTTCTCAAATTAGGTACTTGCGAACATTGAAATCATATGTTCGTAATAAAAGTCGTCCGGAGGGATCAATTGCTGAAGGATACCTAGCAGAAGAATGTCTAACATTCTGCTCAAGATACCTACATGGTATAGACACGTGATTCAATCAACTTGAGTGGAACTATGACGGTGGTCCAATAGACTTCGATGGGGGTCTGTCTATATTTATAGAAATGGGTAGACCTGTAGGAGGAGGCAAAATCCGTCGATTGTCTGTAGATGAGATTCAACAGGCACATATGTATGTGTTGCGCCAATGTGATGAAGTGTGGCCATTCATTGAGTAAGCATTTTACGATCATTTACTCATTTTTTCAGTCTATTCATTAAGTATATGTGCTAATTATAATCTAATTCATAACCGGTAAAACAGGAAGCATAAAGCCATTATTTTGTAATATGTGGTTATTTTTTGTTCTTGTCTATAATTGTCGGGTACTGTGATAATATTTGATAATTTGCTGTAATTTTTTATCAATTTAGGTAATATTTTAAAATTTGCAGTAATATTTTATAAATTGTGGTAATATTTGATAAATTGTGGTAATATATTGTGGTATTGTTATAAATCACAGGAATTAAATAACATTATTTAGGTAAATTTATTTTAAAAAAAACATACTTATTACCGACGGAAATTAATTATTCCGTCGGTAATAATATTTTTATTTTTTTTAAATTATAAATAATTTGCCGACGGTATATAATATCCGTCGATAATAGATATATTATTACCGACGGGAAATATATATGTGTCGGTAATATATATAGTATTACCGACAGTATATACCATAACCGTCGGTAAAATGCTTATATATTACCGACGGATTATTAAGGTTCGTCGACAATAATATATTATATTAATTTTTAATTGATTAAATATGACCGACGGCTTTAATATTACCGTCGGTATTAATTTTTATTACCGACGGTAATATTTGGTCCGCCGTATTGTTTTTCCCGACACCTTCTTTCCCGACAGCCAGCGATGGAAATATCTTCCGTCGCTATAAACTATTACCGACGGAATGTTAATATTACCGACGGATAGTTTCCGTCGGTAATAACTATTTTTTTTGTAGTGGTTTTACATAAGTCCGTTTTGAAAGATGGCTTTTACTTGTAGGACACGTTAATTTCAAAATATAGCTCATGTCCCTCCCGACAAATATATACTCTTTAATGTATACTTGTAGAGATCTTAGCTAATATAGCAAATTATGATTTCCTGCAGCTAATATTGCAAAATAGCTAAGGACTTATACTTAATTTACCGGAAAAAAAAAAATGATGACCACTTGGTCCCTTAAAAAAAAAGTACTTGGATTGCCACTATATCAGAATTCAATGTAAATTTACCTTTTAATCAGCTTGTGCTTATTAGCACAAACACAGATTATCCTCACATCCTTAAATACTTCATAAACCTCGTGCCAACAAGATTGAACACCTAATTAGGATTTTACATGGAACAAAAATGGGGTCTGATCTACAAGCACAGATGATCAAACCAAAGTTTTTGGCGGCTAGCTATCGTAATCTCAGAGTGCGGTGATCGGCCTGAGCGCCGGGACCATGAGCATCACGCCTTGGACGGACCGGTGATCGGTGGCTTGCTGGCATCTGCCCATTGTTGCAGGATGAAGGCCGGGGAGGCACAGCTCTGGACTCTTTCGATCTTCCTTTCATGGCTTGAATCAGCTCCAGAGTCTCCACAACTTCCTTCATAGATGGTCGGCTCTTGGGATCTCCGGCGAGGCACCTCAGGGTGAGCTGGGCGGCCTGAAGAGCACCTTTCGACGGATACTGCCCATCAAGACGAGGGTCCATTAGGCATCCCAGCTTTCTGCGATCCGATAGGTATGGCTTCGCCCAGTCCGCCAAGCTGATCTGTCCGCCTGGGCGATTAGGATCAAGAGCCCGCTGACCCGAAAGCATTTCCAGCAACACTACTCCGAATCCATATACATCGCTCTTCACGTACAAATGACCTAAATGTATCATGAAAAATATGCATGGATTAAGATGATTTACATTGAGAACTATACCGTATGATACGAAGAGTTATGCGAGCGGGAGTAGTAGAAATCAGAGACATAATGTGCATTGCAGCTTTGCGATAGGAGTCGATGGAGGAATGAGTAATGTTCAAAAGAAACAGAGCATCACTCAAGAAAGTTGGCTGATGGGTGATTTTGTAGGAGTATCGAAGTTAAACGAAACACCACAATTGTACCATGATCTCGCAAGATTGAATGAAGTGGGGAGGGATTTGTAATGACACATACCGGCATAGTTACCAAGTTGGACGTTAGGAAAAAATCGGCTGGGGGAGCAGTCGGAAAAATCAGGAAAGAGTCAGGAAACAAATGGTAGAATTTTAGAACATATTTATATATAGATGATACGATAGGTTTTTTGAGCAATTCATGACGGGATTAAAATGCATAAATCAGGATTAAAATGAGAAAATCGTGACTTTTCAAAATATTGAAAAAGTGTCGTGTAGCGAGCGTTTAATGAATAAGTCATGTTTTAATCGAGACTTCTTTAAAAAATCAGACTTTTTTGTAACAGATCGAGCATACCGGTTGCAACGTACTCTGGAGCTGCATATCCAAAGGTGCCCATGACTCGTGTAGTGACATGGGAGTCTTCGCCTGTTGGCCCATTCTTCGCCAGACCGAAGTCGGAGAGCTTTGGATTGTAGTTCTACAGAACCAAACAATATGAGGGCTCAAAAATAAGATCACTACGTACCACTTAGGAAGAAGACAGACCGACATGATCTTGCGAGGTATGGGGAGGAGCTTTACCGAGTCGAGCAGGATGTTGGAGGCCTTGAAGTCCCTATAGATCACTTGTTTCTCCGATGCATGTAGGAATGCAAGACCTCGCGCGGCTCCAGTCGCTATCTTCATTCTTAGGCCCCAAGAGATAGGCTGAAATGCTGCACATCCTACAAAAAAACACTAGGTATCAAGTATTTGTTGTGGCCAAGGTTCGAAAATTTCATTTTGGTAAATATTTCGACCTTATGAAAAATAGAAATATTTCGACAGTGTGAAAATATTGTGATTTGATGGAAATGGATTTCGCCCAGATATCGCGAAATATCGTGATATTTCGTCTAGATATCGTGAAAATCTCGCAAAGAATCGCAAAATATCGCATGTCATTCGAAATGGGCCAGTCACTTTCGGCCGCCCAACGTGGGTGGGCCCCAGCTGTCTTGAAAGTGATAGGCCGAACAAAATCTCGCGAAAAACCGTTAATATATCGCGAATTATTGAAAATGTTTCGGGAAATATCACGCTGAAAACGACAAAGCGCCTGTCGCTCTCGGCCACCCCACGTGGGTGGGTCCCAGCTGTCTGCGTGATATTTCGCGCTTTCTTGTGTATCGCGAAATATCGAGGTCAACCGGGTTTCGTTCGGTCCCGCTCTGCACACCACGTGATGCGGGGCCCACCTGTCTGACCGAAAAGTCGCGATATTTCGCTGTCTTTAAATTTCGCACGAAATCTCGCGAAATCTCTCGATTTTTATGTGATTTCCATTCCGCTCGAAACAGCAGCCGGGATTTCATTGAAAAGACGAAATATTTTACGATATATCTTGAGATTTTGAACCTTGGTTGTGGCGTGCACTGCACAAGTCATGAAACCATGCAATGGAACTTTCATCATTAATTCCCTCACCAACATGCAGACATGCAGAGATTTAGCCCAACTTAGAGAACTTACTTCTAAAGAGGTGATTCTCTAAGCTTCCCCTTGCCATCAACTCGTACACGAGGAGGAGTTCCTTGTCCTCCCAGCAGTAACCCAAGAGCTTGACAAGGTTGGGGTGCGAAAGTCTTCCCAAAAAATTCACTTCAGACTGCAAACCAAAGAAACACCAAAAATAAATTACCCAAGCTAATCAAAAGTTAAAAAAATATGCAAAGCATTATATAACAATTACCATTCGACCATAGGTACAAAACCAGAACAATTCACTTCAAATTACCATTGTAAATTACCAAAGCTATTGGGTAGCAGCCTAAAGCATCCATCACCTCTCTTTCTTTTTTTTTTGTATTTCAAAGGGGAGTCACCAGACTTCCGGGAGGTGCCACAGCCAGGCGCAAGCAAGAAAGCCCTGCTCGTCGATGGTAAAAACATCAGAAACCGCCACCCGATAGGAACAACCACGTGCCAACAAGATGAACAACCAGATCCTAACTCTAGGGACAACAACATCAACCACGCACACCGGCGGAAAAAACTTCCAACAACAAAGGGGAGACAAAACAACTAATTACAACATTACTAACAAAACAAAACCAAAACCGGCATATCATCGCCCGATCCAGTCACCAAGCCAAGCAAAATCGGAGTGGTAGCCAACGCTGCCCCACCGCCGTCGACCGTCGCCGCCGCCGCACTGCTAGGAGCCGCCACCGACTAGGGGAGAGGTGTACTGGAACTCACTAGTGGAGATCCTCGACACCGGGGCCAGATCCAACCTCCCTGCTGCACCCAGTGGAGGAACCAGGCCTGACGCCAAGCAGAAGTCGTCAAACAAGCCGTGGGGGCGCCCCTCAACCCCGGCGAGACAAGAACAAAAACACCGGCGAAATGAGATGCCCCTATAAGCATCCATCACCTCGCTAGCAAACCCTAACTAGAACTTTCATTGTAGGAGGGACCCGAACCCAGCCTCTTTCTTCTCACCTCTCTTCTAGAGGACCTACCGGCCGAAGTTAAGCCCCTAGCCTCGGATTCCATTAGATGGGGATCTGGGATACCCACTTCAACATTAGATCCATCAACAACATCATCTCCAATTATGGGGTGGTCATATGACCGCATGCTCACATCATGGAGAGTCCAAGCCCACTTCAAGGTTAAGGTCTTCCTTTAACTGCTCACTAGAGCTAGGCTCCCTACATTAGAGCTCCTTGCTTCCAGGAGCATCCCGGTACCCCTGGAATGCTCCTTCTATGAGGACTTAGAAGATATTAGGGCTGGCAATTTTGGACCCGACATGGCAGACCTGACACGAAGTTAGCAGGTCTGGGTCAGGGCTAAACGTGTTCGGGTCGTAAACGGGTCAACACGATAGACCCGTTTAATAAACGGGTCGGGCCCGGGTTTAGGGTTTGGACACGGTAGACTCGGAAAGATCTGTTTAAAATTCAACGGGTCGGGTCGGGTCTACCCGCAATCCGATACTGTAATATATAGTATCAACGGGTCTATCGGGTTAGGTCGGGTCGAGTCGGATCGGGTCAACTGAATAAACCCGTGTAGTAAACGGATCTTTTCGGGTCTGCCCGTTTATAAACGGGTCGGGTACGGGTTTAGGATCTAGACACGATTAGTTAAACGGGTCGGATCCGGATCTAGGGGTTTTGGACACGAACCCGACCCGACACGACCCATTGCCACCCCTAGAAGATATAGATTATCTTCTCCTCATGTGTAATTTTATTCAATTGTTTTGGCAAACCTTCTTTACAACCTTTGACCCCCTACCTCTGCTTATTTCTGTTTTTGACCTTTGGCTTGACCGGAGAACCACTCATACCCCCCCCCCCCCCACGGGTGCGTGCGCGTGCACACGCAAAGGAAAGATTGAAATATGCGCTCCACAACTCTGTTGTGGTCAATCTGGCTAGGAAGAAACAAAAGAATTTCAGGATGTGTAGATCTTCGTCTTTGTCCATCTTGTTGGATGCTAACCATTACGATGGCTTCTGTGCAGGTGCTTCGGTGAGGGAGAGACGAGCCATATCCCTTCTTTAGATGCCACCCTTGGCTATTTGAGCTTTGGACTTCTTGGATCATGGCTGTGGGATTAGTCTTTAGTATTTTGTAACTTTTAGGGCTTGCAATTTTGTTAACTTACCATTTTAATAATATAATTTTTTTTTTTTACAGACGGAGCCTAAGATAATATATTTTAATTAAGGGATCAAAAGTTTCAAAATTTTAATTGGCGCGCGCAATAATCCTTTTTGACAATTTTGAAACTTTTGATCCGTTTATTAAAATATTATTATCTTCAGATTCGTCTTTCAAAAATTTCAATTCTAATAATGGTAAGGGTCTGCCTAACCCCCCAGGAACTTATCTAATAAAAAATAAGTGGTTATTTTGACTTTGCCTCCCAAATTTTGTCTTGAATTAGACTTTACCCCCCATATTTTCATTAATTAGACTTTACCCCCCAAAACTAACTGTTCCGTCAACTCACACCCCAAAACTTTATTTCTTTTCCGTCAGCTCACCCTTTCTCTTAGATGGTGAGCTAGGTAAAGTCTAATTAATGAAAATATGGGGGGTAAAGTCTAATTCAAGGCAAAATTTGGGGGGCAAAGTCAAAATAACCCTTAAAAAAAAAAAAAGACCAATTGCTAGATCAACAAAATCTTGAAATGAACTGGTTCGAACAATTACCTGCCATTCCTCATATCCTTGCATGCTCTCGGAGTTGAGTTTCTTGACGGCCACCACCAATCCGGCCCCGCTCTTGGCGGGGTTCAGAGTCTTCTCGTCGAGCCACCCCTTGTACACCTTCCCGAACCCGCCTTCCCCGAGGACTGTTTCCGGCTTAAAGTTCCGGGTGGCGCTCTTCAGCTCAGTGAAGCTAAAGATCCGCAGGTTCGGCGCCTCCAGGATCCGGCCTTCGGGGTACGCCTCATCGGTGCTGAAGCCGCTGCCCGTGGACTGCCCGAAGGTGCTGCAGCTGATGCTCGATAGCTTCCCGGAGGCGGCGGCGGCGGTGGTGGTGGTACTGCTCTTCGTCGTCAAGGGCCCTTTCATCACAGGAAAGAGAGGAGAGTCAGAAGGCCAATTTGGGACTTCAAAACATTGGAGAGGGAAAGAAGGGATTTTGGTGGTGACCCAGATTAGAATTCAAGATTTTATTGAAGTTAAATGATTTTATTTCATTTTTCACTAAATATTTGAGACCCATTTGAGATTCCTAAATAGCTAGGCATGCATGTGAATCAAGAATTATGGAGTACTTAAAGAAAGGAATGGATAGAAGAGAGCCAAATCCGGGAGTTAGAAAGATCGAGAGCTTCGAAGTCTTAAGATCTCAGATCTTCTGGGTACGTTGTTCATGTTAGGCCGTGTTGGTTGGGGTTTCTTTTTGGATGTATGGTGCCTCTAAGACATATTTTATACTTTTTAGATTAGAATTCAAGATTTTAATGAAGTTAATGATTTTATTTCATTTTTCACTAAATATTTGAGACCCATTTGAGATTCCTAAATAGCTAGGCATGCATGTGAACCAAGAATTATGGAGTACTTAAAGAAAGGAATGGATAGAAGAGAGCCAAATCCGGGAGTTAGAAAGATCGAGAGCTTTGAAGTCTTTAAGACCTTAGATCTTCTGGGTTGTTCATGTTAGGCCGTGTTGGTTGGGGTTTCTTTTTGGATGTATGGTGCCTCTAAGACATATTTTATACTTTTTAGATTAGAATTCAAGATTTTATTGAAGTTAATGATTTTATTTCATTTTTCACTAAATATTTGAGACCCATTTGAGATTCCTAAATAGCTAGCCATGCATGTGAACCAAGAATTATGGAGTACTTAAAGAAAGGAATGGATAGAAGAGAGCCAAATCCGGGAGTTGGAAAGATCGAGAGCTTCGAAGTCTTAAGATCTCAAATCCACTTAGAGGGATTTCTCTCAAAAAGAAGAGAACCAAATTAGAAGAAAAAAAAAAAAAAGGAAAAAAAGGGTTCATTTCCTTCCTTTATTTGCTATACCTGGACTTGAAGGTCTGGTGCTTGCAGGGCTGTGAGATTTCACAGTAGCAGCAGCCAAGCAATTCCCCATACCTCCCCTTTCTCTCTCTCTCTCTCTCTCTCTCTCTCTCTCTCTCTCTCTCTAAGATTTTTTGTTTTTTTGGGTAGGATCTCTCTAAGGAGCTGCAGAGATGAACATGGTGGAGAGTAGGGTTGAGAGGGAAAGCAAATGGGTGGAGAAAGGGCAGCCAGCAAAAGAGGGAAGCAGAAGAGAGTGGGAGGAGTTAATTTATAAGGGTGTTTAGTGGCATCCACGTCACCAACGGATCTATTTTACCTTTCATAGTAAAAACATCGGATCTAACATCCAAGACAAGGAGGAACTTTTCACGTCCTTTTGGGGGGGGGGGGGGGGGGGGGGTTCATGTCTTGACACTCTTATAACCTGTTTAGTTCCCTGTAGTTGGAACTTATGTGGTCAACACAGCGTGTCATGTCCATTTGATTCCATGTAGTTGCCAAAAAGCGACACAATTGTAACCCCCAATCGGCTTTTTTTTTAATGAAAACGGTGTAGTACTGGAAACACACAGCTGTTGCAGTCCCACTACACTCGTGTTCAAACTACAGCGAACCAAACATGATGTTAGAGCATCTCCGACGAGTTCTTAGTATTCTTCTATATTCTCAGAACGCCTAACTGACACGTAGGCTGGGGATTGAAGAGCCCTCCAATCGACTCCTCAATCTCTATCTATTTCTTGTGAAAGGACCAAACTGTGGATCCATAAAAAAAATGTTCGACGGGACTGTTTGGAAAATTAACGAAAGCAAAGGACATTCGTTTTATGCCAACCAGGGGGCATTATCCAAAGTTTTCCTACTACTCTCGACAGCACTAGCGAGAGCAATATCGAAATTTCAAAGGGCACTCCAAAGTTGGAGTGTCCTTTTGAACCCATACTTTTATTTTTTTCGATACAGTAATAAAGGTGAAGAACCCTATGAGTCCGTTGGAGATACTCTTACTCGGACAAGATTAGACTCAGACCGTTTGCAAACAAATTGTGAATACTATGAATTATTTGTGAATTGTTCGGATACTTCCAAAATTAATGAATAATTCTTTGTTTAATATGATTTAACTTATGTTTGTAATTTGATGAAATTTTTTCCCAATTCTAAGTTTAGTGTAAAATTTGAACCAAGATTAATAATTCCCAATAGGAGTTTAGTGTAAAATTATGTTGTGTTTATATTCATTTATCAAATATCAAATAAAAATACCAATAAAGTTTGTAGTATAATAAAGGTCAAGTATACTTGGCAATACTCATGTAGTAAGGTTCAAGAATCGGATCGTAATATAGGAGTAACGAACATTTGATGCTCCGGAGCTCGGATCCAAGGCGAAGACGGAGAAAAGATGGCGAGAGGGCGATCCCGAGGCTCCTCGAGAACCAGGGAGATCCGGGGGAGATCTAGGGGAAAGTTTCCCATGCCCGATTCCCACCGTCCTTTAGGCTTTTCAGCGCGCTCCCGAGGTGTGTCGCAATCAGGGGGTAGGGCTCTCGGGGGGAGGGGTTCTGGAGGGGTGGAGGCGAAGCGTCGTTCCCGAGATAGGCATCTCGGGGGCGCTTCAATACCACCCTCTTCGACGATCTCCCATCAGAGAGTCTCCTTCGCAGAAATATTGCGCCGCCCGGCCTGATCTGCGGCGGGCTCGAGATCTAGGGTTCCGCCCAGCCGCTCTTCTCGGCCTTCTCGCGGAGGGCCTCAGGTGCGGCGCTGCCATCGGTGTGGCGAGCGTGATCACACTGTTGCGGCCTGCCGGAACCCTCTTGTCTGCTTTGCCTGTGGGAAGGTAGGGCACACTTCTCACCGGTGCGGGATGGCTCGGTCCTCTGGCTCTACCGGGTCCTCTGCTGCGGGTTCGGGGGCCTCCATGGAGCTGCCGGTAGACCCCCGGAGGGGGGAGATGATGGAGATCCTGGATAGATCCGGGGTCTGCCGGGTCTTTCGGAAGGCTGTGACGGTGGCGGAGTTGCCCGGGCACCTCCGGCACGCTTGGGAAAGGATCTTGGGAGTGGCCAGCGCAGGAGATTGGGAACGGAGAGTTTCTTGTGGAATTCCCCTTCCGGCAGTTTTTGGAGATCGAGGTTGGTCGGGGAGTGCGGGATCTGGGAGCGGTCTCTGTCTCCTTCCGGCCATGGGAGGAGCTGGCAGGGGCGGTCGCACGGAGGCGGAGGACAGCGCTGCGCGTCACAGTCTTCGGATTGCCTTTCGATGCTTGGGGGGATGGATCACTGCGGGCGCTGCTCAATCCTTATGGAGAGGTGCGGGAGTGCCACAACGTCTTCCCTTCGATCTCCCACCGCCGTTTCTGCCAGGCCACCATGCTCTGCTATGAACCAGTCCTGATCCCCCCCTCGGTTCAATTTGCTAATGGGTGCGGAGTGTTTCGGGTCCGGCTCTCCACTCAGGTGCTTGGGCACTGCACTTCACTCCCTCCTCCCCCCGTTGGCCACCTGTCTCCCTTGGATCACGGCTTCGTTGATAGGATGCCCTCCGGCGAGCCAGTGATTCCTCCAGGATTCGGTCCGCCGGTGGTTTCGCCGCAGCCCACTCGGTTCAGGCAACCGTCCACCGAGCCACCTCGGTTCCCTGGTTCGCCAGCTACTGGGAGGGCTCCGGCGGGAGGAGAGGCGAGCAGCAGCCAGGAGCCAGGTACGCCATCCCTGCAGCAATTCTCCCAGGGTGCAGGTAATGTTTTGATCCTAGAGTTGGGCGTGAATGGTGACGTTGGCCTTTTTTCTATCGAGGGGGCGCACGTTGTTGCCCACAATGTTGCCCCTCCTGCTGATTTGCATGACGGAATCCATGTGGGGTTGGAGGAGGGGGGCCCTCCCTTGGGCCCCCAGGAGGAGGGTGCATCTTTAATTGTGGATAGCCCCATCATGGGGATTCCTCATCTGCCTAACCTTGGTGTCGACAGTAGGACTGTGACAGGTCAGGTGGACGGGATGCAGATGACCACAGCTGTGCAGTGCGCAATCCAGGGGAGACCGGAGGCTTCGTCAGATTCAGCGGGAGCTGCCCACTTTCAGTCGGCTAGGAGGAGCTTCAGGCAGATTTTGCAGCGTTCCGCGGATGACCCTCTGCTGGCCCAGGCTCTCGTTCGGTCCAAGATGCGCCTTTTGGATTTGGATCAGGCGGATCCTTCTGTGTCCCTCCCCCTTTCTTTTTTGGAGGATGATGTAATTCTAGACATTGCTAGGAAGTGTGGTTTCATCACTACCCCTGAGCTAGATAGTGTGCGGTTTTTTCTTGATTCTATCAGGGCTCTGGAGGAGAAGAGGGCGAAGTTGGCCTCCTGAGTGGGCTAGCTTTCGAGTGTTGGTGGTGGTGTGGAGTCTGCTTGGATCTATGAAGCTTTTATCTTGGAATGTTAGAGGCCTGGGGAAATATGAGAAGAGGAGAGCGACCAGTTCTTTTGCCTCCATTCACGATGTGGACATCATCTGTATTCAGGAGTCGAAGCGGGAGAATCCGACGAGCCATTTCTTTCGTTCGCTCAGTACTAGGAAGATTGCTAAGTGGGAAGCTAAGGATGCTACAGACGCGTCGGGCGGAATTCTGATAGGTTACAGTGATGACCTTTTCCTATTGAAGAGCACGAATGTTGGGGTCTTCTCTCTTTCTCTGGTATTTCTAAATCGTTTAGATGGCGTGGAGTGGATGTTGTCTTCGGTTTATGGTCCCACGGATCACAGTAGGGGAGACGACTTCTGGACGGAGCTGTCCTTTCTTAGGACAAACTTTCGAGGCCCATGGGTTATCGCGGGGGATTTCAATATCACGCGAGGATCGGGGGAGCGGCTTCGCAATGGTGGGGACGTTTCGGCTATGAGGGCTTTTTCCCATTTCATCCGGCACCAGGAGCTAATTGACCTCCCTTTGACCGGGCGTACCTTTACGTGGAGTAATAAGCGAGAAGATCCCATCCTGGCTAGGCTGGATAGGTTCTTGATCTCGTCGGAATGGGACGTGCTTTTTCCGGGTTCTATCCAGGCCGGACTGGCATCCTGCGTTTCTGATCACGCTCCGATCCTCCTCTCAACTGACCCGATTGCTCCTGTCCGGCCCCCCTTTCGGTTCGAGGCAATGTGGTCGTTAGAGGAAGGTTTCAAGGACCTGCTGGCGGGTTGGTGGATAGAAGCAGGTAGGATTGAGAACTCGTCTTTGAATATGGCGAGGAAGCTCAGGTACATTAAGAAGAAACTAAAGTGTTGGAGCAAAGTCCATTTCGGCAATGTTCTCAGGCAGAAGGCCTCTACCTTGGCTGAGATTCAGGCTCTGGAAGTGAAGGGCGAGTCTGCCACCCTTACATTGCCGGAGTCGGTGAGGTTGAAGGAGCTGAATGAGAGCCTAGTGCTGATCTTGAGGAAGGAGGAGGAGATGTGGAGGCAACGCTCGAAGGATCAGTGGGTGAAGTTGGGGGATGCAAATACCACCTACTTCCACAGGGTAGCAAACGCTCGGAGGAGGAAGAACTTTCTGACCTCTCTGAGGCACGAGGAGCGAGACTTGACGACCACGGCGGATATCCTAGAGGCAGCCACTTCCTTTTTCAAGACTTCCTTCTTGGAGTCGGAGGCTCCAACGGGGATTTCCTTTGACTGGAGTGGTGCGGACTTCCTGAGGATACCAGGTGGCTCAGGCATTGATGCTGAATTTACAGACGAGGATTTCCGGAGGGCTGTCTTTCAATCCAAAGGAGATGGGGCCCCGGGTCCAGATAGGTTCCCAATGTCTTTCTACCAGGAGTACTGGGACATGTTGGAGAGCGACCTTTGCCGGCTGCTACGGGACTTCTTCTCGGGCAAGGTGCGTCTTCACTGCCTAAATCACTCGTGGATTATCCTCCTCCCTAAGAAATCTTCTGCAGAGACTATTTGGGACTACAGGCCAATCTCCCTCTCTAACTGTCTCTACAAGATTATTTCGAAAGTTTTAGCCAATAGGCTCGCGGACAACATCTCCCTGCTCGTCTCTCCCTCCCAGACCGCTTTCATCAAGGGGCGCTTGATCCTGGACAGTGTAGCGGCGGCCCATGAGACGATCTTTCACCTCCGCGAGTCTGGTGAAGAAGGAGTCTTGCTGAAGATTGATTTTGAGAGGGCTTTTGATCAAATCAGGTGGGATTTCTTGCTTGACCTTTTGCGGGCCAAAGGCTTCTTTACTGGTTGGCTGGGGTGGATTAGAGAGATCTTGATTTTCTCGAAGTTATCTTGTCTTATCAATGGGGAGAAAGGCAAGGACTTCAAGGTGTACAAGGGGTTGAAGCAGGGGTGCCCATTATCCCCTTATTTGTTCATTTTGGTTGTGGATGCTTTTGATGCCGCAGTCCGTAAGGCGAATGCAGAGGGGCTGGTTAAGGGAGTGGGCGGTCACGATTGGACTACCTCTAATCTGCACTATGCTGATGACTCTCTTTTATTCACAGCGGCTTGTTATTTCCAGATGGTCTCCCTCAAGATCCTCCTCTACGGGTTGGAGCTGACTTCGGGCCTGAGGATCAATTTCCAGAAGAGCAGCCTCTACTATATTGGTTCGGGGGATGCAGGCAGAGGGTTAGCCAGGCTTATGAACTGTAAGGTAGCATCCCTGCCTATGAAATACTTAGGGCTGCCTATCAGTGACAGAGCATTGCGGCGTGAGGATTGGGAGCAGCTAATTCTCAAGATCGAAAGGAGACTGGAGGGCTGGAAAGGTAGATTTCTATCTTCGGGAGGAAGGCTGGTGCTGGTGAATTCGGTTATTTCCTCTATCCCCTGCTACTATTTTTCCTTTTACTACCTGCCGTCTTGGGTGATTGACCGGATTGACAGAATTCGATGATCATTCCTCTGGCATGGGGTTGATGCTAGCACAGGTGGCTACAACTTGATGAGATGGGACCAGGTTTGCCTTCCAAAGAGGATGGATGGTCTGGGAGTCCTTGACCTACGTAGATTCAATATCTCTATGTTAGGGAAATGGTGGTGGAGACTGCAGCAGGGAACAGATGGATCCTGGCGGGACGTCATCCTGGCTAAGTATTTTAGGAGGTTCTCTCCTCTGCAAGCGCGGGGCCGAGTGTCCGGCCGGATATCTCATTTTTGGCGGGGCATTCTCAGGGTCAAGGATCTATACATGGAGGCTACTACGCTTGTGCTAGGAGATGGGAGAGATATTAGATTCTGGAGGGATACTTGGCTAGGGGACAGATCTCTGGAGCAACTCTTCCCAGCACTTTTTTCTTTAGCCCGGAACAAGGGAGCTTCAGTCTGCTCCCAGGCTAGCAGGAGGCGAGGGTCTATCGGGTGGAGATTGAGGTTCGTTGCTCCTTTGGATCACGATAGTCAGCGAGAGTTGCAGGACCTCCTTTTGATTCTTCAGGCGGCTTCGTTCAGGCCAGTCAGGGATGAGGTTCGATGGAGCGGCACATCTTCAGGAGTGTTCTCAGTCAAATCCTTCTACGATCATCTCCTGCCTCGAGTGCAGCGGCATGGGCCGTCTAGGGTTATTTGGAAGTCGAAGGCTCCCTCAAAGGTCCAAATTTTCTCCTTGTTGGCTTCGAGGAATAAGATTCTGACGAAGGCCAAGGAAACTGATGCTTCATGCATCTTCTGCGCCTCGGAAGAGGAGACATCCTCACGTCTTCTGCTCGGATGCCCTTTTGCAAGGGTCCTGTGGGATCACTTCGAGAGTAAGGCAGGACTTTCTTCGCACCCCAGGACCCTTAGAGGACTTTGGACTTCTTGGAGAAGAAGGAGAATCCCGGTGGAGATCCGGAAGCCATGGGACGTTTTGGTTATGGCAATCGTGTGGGTTATCTGGCTTGAGTGGAACAGCAGAATTTTCACCGGTAAGTCGGCAGGGCAGGATAAGTTGCGGCATTCGGTGATTTCCTTTTTCCGCGTTTGGATTGTGCCTTGGAGAGATAAACTAGGGGCGGAGGCTACCAGTTTTTGTAACAACCTGTTATCTTAGTTATTAATGATTTCTGGTTGGGGTCCGCCAAACCCTCCCTCCTTTAGGAGGGGTTCTCAAAAAAAAAAGGTTCAAGAATCTCTATCGCCTAGATCATACACGGTCTGATCAAAAGCAGCATGGTAAGCGAATGAGTCACAAAAACTTCTAAGGTTTCAATATTTGCACCATAAAATTTTCCAAGCACAACCACAATTGAAAAAAAAAAGAAAAAAAATTTTCTGAAAAGGTAGCCGCCACATCATGTCTCTGTCAATATTCTGCCAGCACCGAGACCTCTTTCTTCCTTCATCTTTTTTCCTTCTCCTTCCTGCTCCTCCTTCCTCTTCCTTCTTCCTCCTCTTAGCTTCCTCTTCATCCCTCTTCCTTCGTCTTCCTCCTTAATTCTCTACGAAATCCTAGCCCACGCCATGTCAGTTGCTATGAACTCCGGTAGCCACTGACATGATGGGTTACGGTTCCGACCAGAGAAAGGAGGAGTAGGGGGAGAGGGAGGGAGGAGGGCGAGGAGGAAAGAGGAGGGGGGAGGAGGAGGGAGGAAGGAGGGGGGAGGAGGAGGGAGGTGGCCACGACGACGGGATGTCCAAGTACCGGCGACGGTGTCGACAGAGGCAGGCGATGCCCAGCAAGGTTGGTATTTTATTTTATTTTTAAATGTGATTATACTTGGAGATTTTTGCGGTGCAAATATTAACATTAAACTTCTATGGGGACTTAGTGTTCGGTCCCTGACAAGAGATCGGTTTGGTGAAAAGAATATACAACAAGATAGTTTTGCATCAGGTCCGTCCCGAAAAAGATGCATTTACAGTAAGTCTCTCTATTGACTTTTTTGTCCTTTAACTGGCCAAATTGTCCCTAATGCTAAAATCACAAATATTACTTTTCATTGTAGCAAAGAGTAACAATCTACAATTGTTACTCTTTAACAACAGTACTTAGTAGATTGTGTAATTACTCTTTGCTAAAGTGATTCATTGCAGCAATTTTTTTTAACAAATAAGATTATAAAAAAAATTGCTACAGTGATTTCACTATAGTAAAGAGTAACAATATGCGCAGATTGGTTCACTTTGCGTTGCTATAGTGAAATGTGATTTTTAAATGATTACTCTTTTTTGACCGGATTATTATTTTTCTATGTGATTTAACAGTACCTTTATATTTTTGTTTTTCTTTATATTTGAACAAACCGAGAGACAATCTGAGAGGCAATTTGCACAGCTGGCATCTCCTAATTGCTGGTACTATTGAGCCATGGAATAAACCCTAGGGGGGTGCCACCACCGTCGTCCGTCGCCGGCAACCACTCTCGTCGGCTACCGCTCGTCCATCGCCGCCCCGTCAGTCACCATCCATCGCCGGCCATCAGGGCGTCGTGGTGGTGGCCGGTGGCGGCGGCGGGCGACTGCTGTGGCATTTAAGACACGCGGCTCAATTCAAATGTCTACTGCTCTGTTGGCACGAAGCAGTAGACACACGGAGGCGTGTTGGCAAGTAGCGTTGACCCTGGATGGTGAAATTCGTGTGGATGCCAAACCGGCTGAAGAATTAGGCGTGTGGAATTTCGGCAGTAGGGGTGGGGCCCTAGATTAAGTCAAATCAAAGTCAAAGAGAAATTTTCTTGAACTGCAGTGGATTCCACAGTCGTATGGTACAACGGTCGTGCTGGAAATTTTCTTCAACTCCACCTCTGTACCATACAACCGCGGGGTCGTTTCCATTAATTTTTTTTTTTAAATTATTAGGGCTATTAACGTTAGCTTCTTAAAAAAGGTTTCAACGTTAAGCCTGTGTGGTTGGATTTTGACTAACATGAGCTCCATATGCAATGCATATACAATAACGAAATTTTATAAATGACAATCTTACCCATACATCTATACTATATACTAAAACGGAAGCCTCTCTTTCGTGTTGTGACACGTGGACGTCTTTTAAAGAACCATAATCATTCTTCCATGTGTGACCATGGCTCAGTTTTAAATCCTATTAAAAACCTACTATAAAGATAATAAAACACTCATTCAATGACATTTAATTATCATTTGATGTTAATCTCTCTCCCTCTCTCTCTCTCTAACAAGTGAATCACACTCATTTTAGATTCATACTTCTTCGAACAGTTGTGATGTCGACATATGTGCCAAATGGCTGTGCATCAAGCTCATCTGGGCATTGCCAGAGTTTCTTACTAGTATAGTATAATAATCGTTGTAAAAAGAATAATAATTAGTAAAAAGTGACAATCCGTTAGTTTACCTTTAAAAAAAAAATCCGTTAGTTTTGGCTAACACGAGACACATGTAATAACATATTTTTTTAAATGACGATCTTATCCGTACGTATAAAGCGTAACATTCATAGCAAAAGAGTAACAATTGGTAAAAAGTAACAATCCGTTTACAAAGAGGAACAATCCGTTAGCAAAGAGTAACAATTTGATATGATAAAATGTCTTAATTGTAGATTAATTGTAGCGATAATTTTGCTCATCTGATACAATATGATCTTTTTGTGACAAAAAATATATTTAACTATGCGAAACAAAGTTTATTCTATATAGCACATAAAATGTAATAATTCGGTAAAAAAGAGTAACTATTCGATCGGTTGACAAAAAAAAAAATTGATAAAAATATACAGAAAAAAAATTATTTTGTGGTTTTAAATCGACTATCGGGAGTGATTTTAATTTTTTTTCGTGCAAGAAATCGTTCATGTTCAATTGATAGCAGAAAGTATAGATTTGATGAACTTCGGCTGAGCGTTATTATCCTTATTTTTTATTTGGTTTGGCAGGATTTTAGGAGAGGCCTATTGCAATACGAGACTTGCAGGAGGAGTTATTGCAAGTCGATTTTTTTGTCAGGAAGCTATCACTAAGTCCCCGAAAATCTTTGGTATAAACGTGATACCAGATTACTGGTATCAAGGTAGCAAGATCTGGCAAAATTTTCAGCACAACCATTGTACCAATACAACCACAGGGTCCACTACGATTTAAGAGACATGGGTTAGTAGCCCCAGTACATGAGGGTAACGGCCCCCAACACTCAGAATGTGCTGATAGAGTCTGGGGGCAGTGGGTGCCACGGTTGTATGGTCAAGACTCAAGAGGTTGTGCTGAAAATTTTCCCTATTCACATTGCCCATAGAAAAATGGTCCCCGCCAATTAGGAGCGTCACTCCACTTCACATGGAGTGGGCAACCGAAAGTTGGCAAGCGATATAGCAACCAAAAGTTGACAAACGATATAGCAACTCGTTTGCAGGCTGGTTGGCCAAAGCTATTCGTCCAACCTATTTTGCCGACATTATTTTTCCAAGCTAATCCGTTATTTTCTAGCCAGTGGAGACACCAGATATAGTGGACCGCTCTGATCATTCCACATCAGGTAGGACAACTAACGTTTAGCCAAATAGATTAAATAAATAATTTTTTCTTCTTAGGCTTTTTTTAAATAACATTTTAAAAGTCTAAAATTATTAAAATATTATTATAATTCTTGTTATTTTAAAAGTGCCGCTCTGACGGTCACGTGGCAGGTCAGCACTAAAATGCGTCCCACCATGTTGATCATATATATATATATATATATATATATATATATACAGAGAGAGAGAGAGAGGCGTGCTAGGGTGCGGTGTGCGGTGCGTGCGATGCACGCAGCGGTGCATCAGACAGCTGCGGTGCGACGCTGCACGCACCTCACGCCACATTTTAGCATTTCTCTCTCTCTCTCTCTCTCTCTCTCTATATATATATATATATATATATATATATATATATATATATATATATATATATATATATATATTTTTTTTTTTTTTTTTTTTTTTTTTTGATTCTCACTGAACCCTACAACCGGATTGTAGTGTTTAGTGTCGACACTAAACCCTACAACCGGATTGCAGTGTTTAGCGTCGAAACTAAACCCTACACCTGAATTGCACTGTTTAGTATCGAAACTAAACCCTACAATCAAGATGCAGTGTTTACTGTTGAAACTAACCCTACAACCGGATTGCAGTGTTTAGTGTCGAAACTAACCCTACAATCAGGATGTAGTGTTTAACGAGAATCCTATGCGACTAACATGACAGTGCGCTTTTAAACATGGACCTGTCACGTGGCCATCAGAACGTCACTTTTGAAATTATAAAAGTTATAATAATATTTTAATAATTTCATATACTTAAAATGTTATTTTGAAAAAAAAACCCCACTTTCTTAAGGCTGTTTAGATCATATTTTGGGTAATAGCTAGACAAAGTTGCATGCCACGACATCACAACTGTAGAGAGCAACTTGGATGGGGACGCCTTTGAGTATCTCAAATGGGCTCCTAAGATGTTTCTCTATTCTTGGGATTCCTAGCTGCCACGTAGGTAAAGTATGGAGTGGGAATTGTAGAGCACTCCAACGGGCTCCTCAAATCTCTCCCTATTTCTTGAAAAGATCAAATACTCATATTTGCATTTCAACCAACATAGCAAATCGAAAAGAGCATTTAAAAAAATTAAATAGTATGGGTAACTTGTACAATTACTTTATTCAAACCAAGGGGGGCCCATTATGTGACTAGGGAATGCAACCAGGCGGCCCATGTGCTTGCCTCTCACGCGCTTCATTGTAATCTTAATTTTTCTCTTTGTCCATCCCCGGTTGTATCTCATCTCTTTTCGAAGAGGTGCTATGTAATGACTCTAATGAAAATCTTAATGAATGCTCCACCACTCCATAGATATCCCCTTCTTTTTACTCGGATCCATTGGCTCTGGGCAACCCGTTGGGATTGGTACCCAGTGTCGGAGTAGAAAGTGGATGATACATATGGAGGGGTTGGTTTCTTTTTGCAAAACAAAAAGGGGGGGGGGGGGGGGGGGGGGGGGGGGCATCATAAAACTTTTCCTACTCCTCTCCCCAGCACCAGCAAGAGGAGTACAAGGAAATCCAATCCAGACAAAACATCAAGGAGTCCGTTGAAGGGTCATTTCCAGGGTGGGTCCACGGATTTTCCCTACAGTACCAAATGAATTCATTGTCAAGGACCCCATTGAAGATGCCCACTTAGCAACTTAGGGACGCCTATCATAACACGCCACATTGAGCATTACGGTGCCCCACACATGATTATTGTGCGGAGTTCATATCTCCTCCACCTGGTCGGTCAGCCCTGCGTGCATCACGGTTGCACGATGTCAAGGCGACCCGAAATTGAATCATACTCCAACCGACTACCTGCGACTGTGATATGTGCCGGGACCCACCAACGGCCGACCCACTTGAGGAGATTTGAGCTCAATTGTGAGAGGCTTGCAGTATGGCATGCTGTGATGGGTGTCCCACAATGTCCTCCCCATCCAAGTTTTTTCCACAGCTGTGGGGATTGAATGGTTAGCACCTCCAACAAGTGCCTAGCATCTGAAATCGGACGCTGCCCGTGAATCACGGTACCCAAGGACTACAAGTCATACGCAACCAGCAGCGCAAATTTTTATTTTTTTTTTTAATTTTTAGAATTTTTGCTTATAGTCTCTTGGAAACTAGGTTAATTGTATATTAATACTCGTAATGAAAATTGTATGTCGACCCCTGGAAACTATGCTAGTTGTGCACATCGACACCGCATGTTAACTTATGTCATTTGGAGGGTGAAATTTTTGGTTTGACTGTGCCATCTATACAATGGTTTTAATTTTCGATCAAAACTATTAAATTTTAATGAAATATTTTGGTTTTGGTTAGGACTGAAACGAAATGAGACTAGAAACCAAGGGGCTTGACCATTTTGGTCAATTTCTATCAATTTTGATAAATTTTAATAAAATTTTGATCAATTTCCATCTATTTTAATAAATTTTGGTAAAATTTTGATCAATTTCGGTCAATTGGATTTCCTCGGAATTCAATGTCACTCCATTTCGCCTGATTTCGCTCCATTTTGTGGATTTCGACAGAATTCGCTTACAAAAAAATTTTATTTTTTACCATTTCAAATTTTTTTCGAGCATTTTGATTGAAATTTTAGTTTTGACCAGGACAGAAACTTAATGACTTGTTCTATGTAGCTGTTTTCTTGAATGCGTATATCCTTTTGGGTGTAAAATACCAAAAACGATCTAAGTTAGAACTAATTCAGCTTGGAGATTGATTGTTCCTTCTATGCAGCCATCAAATTGAACACGCAATCGGATGCATTGAATCAAATCGATCCAACGGTTCGGATTAATTCAGTATTGTACCCCCCTAAATGCACCTTTAACCATCGATGCCCAGCAGGATCTTGTATGCCCCGTAACTGCTTGGCAAAGATTCGAGCCATCACGAGTGTCATCTAGGGGCGGCGAGGTTGGTGAGGGAGCTAGTCATGAAGGATAGATTCAGGGCAGGGTGGTGGCAGGGGTTTTGGTTGTCGGTAGTAGCAACAACCACAGGTGTGGTGGGGGCAGTCGAGGGTGGCAATAGCAAGAAGAGGTGGTCCTGCTGGTGAGGGAGCGGGTGTTCGAGGGACAATTCAAGGTGGGGTTGTATGGGGATTGTGGTCGTCGATAGTAGCAACAAACATAGATGGAGTGGAAGGGTAGCAGACAGGGAGGAAGGGGTGCCACAAATGTAAGTATTTCTTTCTTACATGTATATTTCATTCACACTAATTATTTCTGCGCCACTTCTACTGTAATAAGTTATGTTAAGGCGGTTATCAAACTGCCTATACTCATTTTCCCTCTATGATACTTGAGGAGTTCTTCGAAATCTAAGCAATGGTTTCTGTTAATGTAAATGTAATGGGTCGGGTTTACTGTATAGTCGGGTCGGGTTTACTGTACATATATTGGGCTTGAGTCCCTCAATGGAATGATCATGTTCCTCTCCAAACCCTAGCCGTCGTCTCCTAACATGGTATCAGAGCTCTAGGGTTCCCGCGCGACGGCAGCACCTCCGGCGGCATCTCCGGCATCTCCTCCACCCCTCCGGCCCTCTCCCCTGCTCCGGCAGCCCACCCGCCCCCTTCCGGCCCTCTCCCCTGTTCCGGCCGCCCACCCGACCCCCCCTCCGGCCCACCCGACCCCCTTTTCCCCTGCTCCGGCAGCCCTCCGCCCACCCGACCCCCCCCCTCCAGCCCTCTCCCCTGCTCCGGCAGCACACCAGACCCCCCCTCCGGCCCTCTCCCCTGCTCCGGCCGCCCACCCGACCCCCCCTCCGGCCCTTCCCCCCCTTCCGCAGCCTCCTCCGCCTCCCTCCGCACCACCCGACCCCCCTTTTTCCCTTGCCGAGCCCCCCTACAGCCCCTCCCGACCCCCTCCCGAGCCCCCTACAGCCCCCGCCTCCCTCGTCCGCCAACCTACAGCCTCCCCCGACACCTCCTGACACCCTACAGCATCCTCCATGGCCTCTCCAGCCATCCCGTCCGTCGTTGCGATCTCTCCACCGCTGAAGGCGGTCGCGTTTCAGTTGTCGTCGGCCAGCGACTGGCCTGACTGGTCCCTCACCGTCGAGTCCGCCCTCTCCAGTCGTGATCTGTGGGGTCACATCACCGGCGAGGATCCTCCTCCCACTGACTACTCTGGCTCATCCTCTGTCACCAGCAGTGCTGCATCTACTACAGCGACTGATACCACGGCCATCACCGTTGCTGCTCTTACGTGGCGCCGCCACGATCAGGCCATCCGGGCGTACCTCCTGGACTCGGTTGCTCGTCCGCTCCTTGCTCCCATCGGCCGCCTTCCGACAGCGCGCGCGATATGGGAGTATCTCCGGGACCGTTTTCTCCCGCGCGGAGGCGCCCGCCGGCATCAGCTCATCTGTGACTCGCAGTCTGCCCGTCAGGGGGAGCGTACCATTCAGGACTTCTTTAGTCAGATGAGTGACTACTGGCATGAGCTGGACTCACTGATTCCGGAGCAGTGTGCCTGCCCCCGCTCCCGGGATTTCCAGCGCTACCTCGACGAGGGCCACCTGCACCAGTTCCTGGTAGCACTTCGACCGGACTTTGCTCTCATAGCTGCCCAGCTCCTGCACCGTGAGCCACTCCCTCGGCTCGAGGATGCTCTCCTCGCCTTGGTCGACGAGGAGACCCGCCTTCAGACTCAGGGCGCTCGTCCTCCTCCGCTTGCTCCTAGCTCCGACTCTGTCCTGGCAGCCGGGTTCTCCGATGAGGCTGTGTTTTGTCACTACTGCAAGGAGCCCGGCCATATGAAGCGCGAGTGCCCTACACGTCCTCCACGCAACCCCCGCTGGGGTCCGGATGAGAGATCCCCCCGCTGGTCTTCCACCTCTCGCGACGATCGATGCGGCGGTCGAGGTGGACGGGGCCGAGGACGTGGTTCGTCTTCCTTCCGCCACTTTGGTGGTACAGCGGCTACTGCAGAGGCCTCGCCGATCCCCACTGCTCCCACAGCTCCTTCGCCGCCTGAGCCGGACCGTCTTCAGCGCCTCGAGGAGCTCCTTCTTCACCACATAGCCTCCACCGGCTCCGCGACTGCGCACGGCTTGTCTGCCACCTCTGGTACTACTGCTCCATGGATCTTCGATTCGGGTGCCTCCTGTCACCTTACTATTGACTCCACTGTCCTCACGGACTGTTCTCCCACTACCACCCACCAGGAGGTTCGCACTGCGGATGGGACTCTCGTCCCTATTCCGCAATGTGGCTCCATCACCACCACCTCTGACCCTTCTGGTCGCCTGACCCTATCCCATGTCCATCATGCCCCCCGTCTTAATATTAATTTGATTTCCATCAGTTCTCTTTGCGACTCTGGCCTGACTGTCACCTTCACCCCTTCTGTTTGTGTTGTGCAGGATTCGCGGACGGGTCAGAGGATTGGGCTGGGCCGTAGGGCAGGAGGACTCTACCAGTTGGACCATCTCCATGTGTCTTCAGTTGCGTCTGTCATGTCTGTCACCTCTGATGCCGACCTGTGGCACAGAAGGTTAGGTCATATATCGAGTGATCGACTCAAAAGCGTATTCCGTTCGGGCGCTTTGGGTCGAGCGTCTTTCTCCCCCCTCTCTATCTGTACGGGTTGTCGACTGGCAAAGCATCTAGCTCTTCCTTTTTCCGCTAGTACTTCCCAGTCTGATGCTTTATTTGACTTAGTTCATTCGGATATTTGGGGTCCTGCTCCTGTTGCTTCTCTATCTGGTTATATGTATTATGTGTGTTTTATTGATGACTATTCTAGGTGCACCTGGGTCTATCTCATGCGTCATCGGTCTGAAGTACCTCACATCTTTAGGAGATTCACCACTATGATACATACCCAGTTTGGTCGGCGAATCAAGACCTTTCGGTCTGATTGTGCCAAGGAGTATCTCTCCTCTGAGATGCGTGAGATTCTTCAGTCTCACGGCACTTTTCACCAGCAGTCCTGTCCCCACACCCATGAGCAGAACGGCGTTGCCGAACGCAAGCATCGTCATGTCCTTGAGACTGCACGAGCCTTGCTTCTCTCTGCATCTGTTCCTCACTCCTACTGGGCTGAAGCTGTCATGACGGCTGTCCACCTCATCAATATCACTCCGTCGTCTGCTCTGTCCGGTGCCACCCCTCACGAGCGCCTTCACTCCAGTCCACCTGACTACTCTCTTCTTCGCACGTTTGGCTGCACGTGCTTCGTTCTTCTTCCTCCCCATGAGCGCACCAAACTTTCTGCGAGGTCTGTTAGGTGTGTTCACTTGGGGCTCAGTCGTGAGCACAAGGGGTATCGCTGCTATGATCCCTTAGCTCGTCGGATCCGTGTCTCCCGTCACGTCTCCTTTGTTGAGGATGTTCCGTACTTTGCACCTGAGTCTCGGGATCTTTCCTTGCCTACTTCGTCATCCCCCTCGCCCTCCTCACATCTCCACATCCCTGTTCTACCCCCGGTTCCTGTTGCCCCATCCACGCCTACTCCACCACCACCACCACCTCCTCAGTATCCATCGCCAACTCCACCACCACCACCACCTCCTCAGTCCCCCACGCCACCTCCACCACCACCTGTTACTCGTGTCTATGTTCGTCGGTCTGCAGCTCCTCCTCCAGTGTCGGTTCACACTGGTACTCCCTCACCTGATGCTGCTGCCCCCTCCTCCCCGGTCGTGGATCCTGCTCCTGTTCGGCGCTACCCAGCGCGCGAACATCACCCTCCTGCCAGATACGACTACTCTCCTGACAGGTTTGGCTACTTTGTTTCTCCTTCTGACTCTCCTGACTCTTCTGGCTACTCTGCCAGTGTCTCTTATTCACTATCCTTTCAGGCCTTTCTTACTGCTATACACACCCATCGGGAGCCCCGATCGTACCGTGAGGCAGCGTTACATCCAGAGTGGCGGCAGGCCATGTCAGTTGAGCTTGAGGCTTTTCAGCGGACCCAGACCTGGGAGTTGGTGCCTTGTCCCTCCGGTGTGGTGCCTGTTAGCTGCAAGTGGATATTCAAGGTCAAGACTCGGCCTGATGGATCCATTGAGCGGCACAAGGCTTGCCTCGTTGCTCGTGGCTTCTCCCAGGAGTATGGGATTGACTACGAGGAGACGTTTGCTCCGGTTGCTCGGATGACTACTGTGCGCACCCTCTTAGCTGTGGCAGCTGCTCGAGGGTGGCCTCTCCATCAGATGGATGTCACCAATGCGTTTCTCCACGGTGATCTCTCCGAGGAAGTCTACATGGCTCCTCCTCCGGGCACTTCAGTTCCTCCAGGGCACGTGTGTCGGTTGCGCCGAGCCATCTATGGGCTCAAGCATGCCCCTCGTGCCTGGTTTGAGCGATTTCGCAGTGCAGTTCTGGCCGCCGGGTTTGTTGAGCGTCACTCCGACTATGCCTTGTTCACTCGCTCCTCCAGTCAGGGCATTGCAGTTCTTCTCCTCTATGTGGATGATATGATCATCACTGGGGATGACAGTGCCACCATCGCCTCTCTCCAGCGGCACCTCCAGAGTCAGTTTGAGATGAAAGATCTGGGCTCTCTTCGCTACTTTCTGGGCCTTGAGATTGCCAGGTCATCCCGTGGTCTGTTGGTCTCACAGCAGAAGTATATCTCCGACATCCTTGCTGATGCTGCGCTTACTGACACACGTACTGCTGACACACCCATGGAGCTCAATTTGAAACTTCTAGCTACAGATGGTGAGCCGCTCCAGGACGTCTCCCGCTACCAGAGGTTGGTTGGGATGCTTGTCTATCTCACCATGACCCGGCCAGACATTGCCCATGCTGTTGGTATTGTCAGTCAGTTTGTTCAGGCTCCACGGTCAGTACACCATGCAGCTGTTCTCCGGATTATCCGCTACCTCCGAGGCACCATCACCCGTTCACTACTGTTTCCCTCCACCTCTCCGTTGGTGCTGCGCGCCTACTCAGATGCAGATTGGGCAGGAGATGCAGACACTCGTCGATCTACTACAGGATACTGTGTGTTTCTGGGTGACTCACTGATTTCGTGGCGCAGCAAGAAGCAGGAGTCTGTTGCTCGCTCCAGCACCGAAGCCGAATACATGGCTATGGCTTCCACCACCGCCGAGATTGTCTGGCTTCGCCGTCTTCTGCTTGACTTGGGAGTGGTGATATCCGGGCCGACCCTTCTCTTCTGTGACAACCGGAATGCTATTCAGATTGCTAGCAATCCGGTCTTCCATGAGCGAACAAAGCATATTGAAGTTGACTGTCATTATGTTCGCCAGGCGTTTATCGATCACACCATCTCCCTGCCTTTCATTCCCTCATCGGAGCAGACTGCTGATTTTCTGACGAAGCCACTGACGACTGCTCGCTTCAGACATTTTTTAGGCAAACTCTCGGTTCATGATCCACCGTGAGTTTGAGGGGGAGTGTTAATGTAAATGTAATGGGTCGGGTTTACTGTATAGTCGGGTCGGGTTTACTGTACATATATTGGGCTTGAGTCCCTCAATGGAATGATCCTGTTCCTCTCCAAACCCTAGCCGTCGTCTCCTAACAGTTTCAAATTGAACTCTTTGAAATCTAAGTAATGTTTTCAAACTGGACTCGTAACTTCAGTGTTGATATTCTTGATGCAAAACATATTAGATTTTGAATGGTTTCAATCCTAATACCTAATATATATAGGTCAAATAATCCAAAGTAAATAAATCAGATTTTGAATTCCACCACTATATAAAACCAACTATGTGAAATCAAATATTTGTAGTTATCAATCAATTATAAATGATCAATCAAAATATCAAACAACTAAAATTCCCAAACCTAAACCAAGCAAGAAAGAGCAAGATTGCTCGGCTTTGGAGTCTATAATGAACTCATAAGCCTAAAATGATTGATATACATAATACCTCATGATTTTTTTTTACCTTTTATTGGGTTTTAGGCGACCTTCGACAAATTCTGGCGACCTTATCCAAATTCTGGCGACCTTCACTCAAGCTCTGAGATTCTGCCACCGGTGCCGGCGAAAACCTCTTATTTCAATACGGGTTCCGTCGATGTTGGAGGAATAAGTACTTCCGGCGTCGATGATCCTGAGGGAGTCACGACAAGGGTTCCAGGTGTTGTTGCGATCCGAGGCCCTCACGTAGGGGTGTAAGGCTACGGGGTCTATTCTCCTTCGGGGGATCTCTTTGTGGGTATATGAGGGATTGGTTAGAGATAATTGTTCTTGTACTCGGGTTTTTCCCATACTAGTAAATCCATTGATCGGTCGTTGCCGGAATTTCTTTAGGCGTTCTGCCTGTTTATTCTATTGCTCGGTCTTGTCGGTGGTCGTCTCCACCATGGTAGTACTATGCGAATCGTGTTCTGCTGCGGGAGGGTCTCGGATCGTCAACAGCACCAGGTGGGCGATTAGGAGATGGATGACGAAGAACGACAGCTTTCTGATTTAGACAGGGTGGAGCTACTTCGACGCGATCTCGACAAATTGCATATTGAGAGGGTCGATCCCATTTCCACAAAGAGGGATAATTTTGTTGAACCGGGAGGAAAGTTTCACCACGTGTAGGTTTGGCACGTGACAATGCTAAGAAAAGTAAAGATAAAACTAGGTAAAAACCTCCCAATACTATTATACGTGGCCTACACCTAATTACCCAAAAAACAACCGACCAAAAGGCCGACCAAGGACTAGGGCTGGCAATGGTTCGTGTCCAAAACCCCTAGACCCGGACCCGACCCGTGTAACTAATCATGTCTAGATTCTAAACCCGTACCTGACCCGTTTATAAACGGGTAGACCCAATAAGACCTGTTAGACCCGTTTACCACACGGGTTTATTCAGTTGACCCGATCCGACTCAACCCGATAGACCCGCTGATACTATATATGATAGTAGTGGATTGCGGGTAGACCCGACATGACCCAGTGAATTTTAAAATGGTCTTTCCTGGTCTACCGGGTCCAGACCCTAAACCCGGACCCGACCTGTTTATTAAACGGGTCTAACGTGTGGACCTGTTTACAACCCAAACCCGTTTAGCCCTGACCCAGACCCGCTAACTTGTGTCGGGTCTGCCGTGTGGGGTCCGAAATTGCCAGCCCTACCAAGAACAACTCTTACAGCAAAGAGGTCTCACAAACATCATACGTGTCGGCCCCCCTTCGTTGCGGTCTCCGTCTCACAGACAACGTCTGTGTACCAAACCCTGATTTAGAAATGTCTTGATAATTAATTGAAATGATTTTTTATTTCAGATTAATTGGAATGAAGGGTTCATCTGCAATCATTTATATTTAGTGGGGTAGTTTCCAAAATAAAAAATGAAGGATAAATTACACTTTGCCCCCCTCAAGTTTAGCCCAAAATCACTTAACTCCCCTATAGTTAAAAATCTACAGTTTGCCCCCCTACAACTCAGCTTTGATTCGATAGAATTTACCAAAAGAAAGAAGTTTAGTAGTCGATTTGGAACTATAGGGACCGATTTGGAACAATTCAGGGGGTAATGTTTAATTTACCCAAAAATCAATTAAATCATAAACAATTCTTTATCATCTCTTAGTCTGCCTCAGGTGCACCTTGTTTCAGAGCTCCACACTTCCATTCCTCTAGGGTCTGTCCCTTCCCTCGGTTCACTCGGTTGGTGACGTGGCAGGAATCGCAGCGTTTCGGACCGTCCGGTGGGTCCGATGAAGCCCGCAGGTGGGGCTGAGTGCGATACACTTGTCAAGGTGCCTACCACCATGCGATCGTGATGGGCGCCGCGGAAGAGAAAGGGGTCGGCGGATGCAACGGGTTGGACTTAGTTTGATTAGGACCCAAATTAAAGCCATACTAAATAATTGTTTGTGATAAGGTCTGTGCTATATATATAACCTGTAGTGGGCGCCGAGTCAGGCAGCTCTAAAACGTTCGGCAAAGCAGGATTTGGTTCAGACAGGGGGGGGAGATACGGAGAGTGTGTAACAACACCTAACTCGGTTTCTATGACCAAGTCGTCTATCTCGGTGCCCGAGTTCGAATCTTCTACCGTCATCGCAGCCATTGAATCGAGTGTGATTCACCTCTCACTAGGGTCCCGCTGCGAATCGCACTGGGATACCCTTAGTGCCATGTGGCGTGCGTTGGCCGGGTACCGTTTCCAATCATAGATTGGTGGAACCGTGGAAGATTCAAACTCCCATGTGCTATAGAGCCTCCGATGACCGAACGAGCAACTCGAAATTGCAAACTAAATAAAATTATTATGCCATATTTCTTTATGTATGGGATTTTCGTTGTTCTTGAATCTTGCTAACCGGTTAGAAAGTTAGTTTTCTAGAACCAAAACCCAAATGCGGAAATTCTTTGCCTCTTGGGTTCTTGAGGCATAGCGACAATTAAGAGAAAAGACATTATTTGTGTATGTGTTGTAGAGAGAAATATCATGAATAGAGAATTATGTTATAAAGTTAGAGAATGTTATATTGAGATAATATTTGAGAGGAAAAATATTATCGAGAAAAAATATTATAGAGGGGGGGTATATTATAGAGATAGAAAAAATATTATTGAGAAAGAATATTCACACTGCTATAATTATTTTCATCATGGCTGCTAAAAAGATTGAGTATATTTTGTATATAATTGAGTATCATTTAAAGCCACTATACGGATTTTGAGTACATTAATTTTTGCATAGGCTGAGCACATTTGAAATGATACTCAATTATATGAAAAAGATACTCAGTGCTAGAGTGATTTCATTGTAGGGAATTAAGTATCATTTTCATATAATTGAGTGTCATTTTAAATAAATTTAGCAGCTATAGTAAAATCAATCACTCAATTATATGAAATGACATTCAGCGCTATAGTAATTTCAAAGTATAGAATTGAGTATCATTATTATAAAATTAAATATTATTGCTACAGTAATTTCACTGTAGTAAAGTGTTTTTAGTAGCCACAACAAAATCACTGTAGCAACTTATCCTGACCGTTTGTCTTTTAGTAAGCAATTGAGCCGTTGCAATTAATATGCTGAAACATGAATTTGGATTAAGAGGATAAAACTGTTAGGACAAAACTGTTAAAAATAACTGATTGCTATCAGCCCCTTTTTTTTTTTGGAAGGAAGGAGGGGTTAGCGTCTACAATTTGTACTTCTTTGCTAATGGAAGGGTCCATCTAAATACATCGATGATTTTAGTGTTTGGTACTAAGGATTTTCTTGACTCTCGTCCCATTTAGTTGTGCCTGTAATGGCACCCATAATAATCGCAAAATACCCCCATCCCAAACCACCCACCAACCCTCCCCCCAACCCTCCCCCTTGCTTGCTGCTCCGCTATCGCCTCCTCCCTCGTCTAAACCAAACCCATCCAACCACCCTCCCTCTCCCTCCTCCTTGTCAGAACCCTAACCTAACTACCGCCCTCCCTAATCCTCCTCGTCTAAACCCTAACCTAACTACCGCCTTCCTTCCTCCTCATCTGAACCTCAGTCCATTCTGCCGCTGAGCTCTTTCCTACTCGTCTAAACCCGTTCCCATCCAACCTTCCTCCTCCTCCACCTCATCTGAACCGTAACCCAACCCGCCGCCAACCTCTTTCCTCCTAGTCTAAGCCCTTATCCATCCCGCCACCTCATCTCCCCTCCTTCCTCCTCCCTCCTCCCCTCCTTCCTTTTGAACCCTAATCCATCCCGAAGATCTCTGTAAAATTTTGGAGTGCAAACTCTGAACCATGGGTCCTGATGGAAAAACTGGATGGCTGGATAACATTACTCCAGTTTAAATAAGTAAAGCATCTGATAGTGAAACCTAAATAGCATGAAAGCCCACCTCTTAAAAATGGCGGCATACTTGGATCCTTTCCCACCTTTTCTACTCCTATGTTCTAGGGTTTAGCCTCAACCATTGGTTGTCAAAGCTTACACTAGTTGCAACCCAAGAAAGTTAAGAAACCCTAGCTTTTGATAGAGCTTCAGATCAATCCACTCGAGCGCTGACTCGGAAAATTCATTTGAGAAAGACTGTACGCACGGTTCCGCAGTACATCTGATCCTCTGTATCCATCAAAATACTATGAAGACTCATGCTTTGTACACTCCACATCTTCAATCCGGCAGCCCTTTTAGGTATGTGGAGAGCCATTTCCACCATTGCGCCCTATGGAGGGCGGGCCAGTAGCCTGTAGTGAAGGTGATGGTGGTGGTGGAGGGGAGCTACAGATCCTGCAATGATCAGCTTCTGGGTTGTGCTTGTAGGGCTGAGATGCCACGTGGTTGAGGGCGACGACCACATCCCGTATGAAGGGGCGAACGTGGGGCAGCTCCTGGAGACACATTGAGGTGATGACGACCAACTGATGGAAGGCACGGTGCGGGAAGTGGCCCTGCAGCAGTGGGTCAGCTAGTTGTGTGAACCTTCTCCTATCGCTGAGAAACGGGCGAGACTGGGACAAAGGAAACAGAATAATTTCAGATATTAAGGGACGGGAAACAGTCGCAAACTCAGTTAGAAATGATCAGAGATGCAAGTTCCAGAGTGTTTCATTGGAACAAAATTGCTGCTTGTGTTGTGTAACCAATGTGTCCCCGCGATGCATCAAACACCGTCAGAGTAAGTTTATTGGACATCAAGCATATCTAGACTAATCTAGTACTTTGTATAGATACCCTCACCCCACAAAACCCGAATCGTAAGGGGGAGGACCGCAGAGGGTATTTGAGGACGATCACTGCCCGTCCCCAGCTGATGTAGGACTAAATCCCAACACTTTGTCCAAATTCTGAGATCTCACTAGAAATTCCGGGTACAACAACAGACCTTACCCGACCTGTGAATAGTGTCAAATGACAGTTTTAGGTTCTTTATGCCAAACTACCATTTCTAGTAGTATATCATCCCCCATCATCTGCAATTGGACCTAATCTGCAATGAACAACAATCCTCTGCCGCGGATATCAGATTTAATAGCAAACTGCGGAGTATCAAAACTCCATTGCTTCTTGGCCACATTTGTTGCAACCGAATAAATCCTAACATTTATAGCATGAACAACAGAGCTCAGCTCGAAGTTCATCTCAGAAACTTTCCCATGAATCATAATTCTGCGTGTGATTCATCGGGTTCCCTTCGAGCAATCTATGATCTGTAGACACGGACACGGGTGTCGAGTGTCGACACGGACACGGGAGTCGGACACACCAACATCATAAAAAATGGATACGGAGACACGTGGGTATATATATATATATATATATATATATATATATATATATATATATATATATATACCAACAAAATTATGAAATTGATATAAATTAAAAATTACTTCCCCTTCGGAATTCGACTCCTACAGAATCTATCATTTTCCTCTGTTCACCCAATTGGAGAAGGAAGAGACTCGCAACATTCGGTTTAATAACATGGAGCGATAGTATCATGCCGTGTCGACACGGGTGGACACGGGAATCCGTGTCGACACGGGTTGACACGGCTCTGAGGGCTCAATTAGAGGTGTCCCCCATATCATAGCGAGCAATTGAGGGGGGACAGCCATGTCATTGCCATTCTAGAAGTCCCAAAAGTTTAATTTGGTTTTGTAATTATTTAGTTTAAAACCTTATCCGGACAAATTATGGTAGTGCTTACTTTGTAAAGAACTATTTAGATTTATGGCCAACTATCTGCTTTTCCTTTTCCTAATTAGTCTTGTGATTATGAAATTTTATTGCTGAAAACGCTTTTTCTTGAAGTATAATTATATTTTAAATGATATCAAAATGATTGATTTTTTAGTTATTAGATATCTTGCAGCGCTGAAACAGAGGTTAGCGCCACACGGCGCACGAGGAGTTAGTTATTAGACATCAAGCCAAAAAGTATCGTCGCATGCTCCAGTGTTGCAACTAAATATAGTACGATGTCTCGTAAGCTTGCT
Source organism: Chamaelirium japonicum (assembly GCA_947650365.1). Lineage (NCBI taxonomy): Eukaryota > Viridiplantae > Streptophyta > Magnoliopsida > Liliales > Melanthiaceae > Chamaelirium > Chamaelirium japonicum. The sequence continues at coordinate 20,131,086 of OX393549.1, forward strand.
TGTTCAGCCTCATCATCATTTCTCCAATGTGGGTATCGTTGTCACAACTAAATATGACGAGAGGAGTGTGGTCAAAACTGTTGAAGATTTACTTCATAAGAAAAAGACTAGAGATTTCATCATTCCATTCTACTTTTTCATCCACATACAACTTTCAATTTCCTACACCTATCTGAGAAGTAATAACTAGCATATTTTCATATGAAGACTTGTACTACCAGGATTTCAACATCTTCTGAACGAACTCTTGGTAGCTGATTCATCGAGTTTAAGGTGCGCATGTATACATTGTCACTAACTAAAACGAATGCATTGTTTACACTTGTACTGTATTTAGACACTATATCTGAGATATTAGGGCATCTGCCCTCGATAGTGTAAGATTGCAGCACCGTACAACTATCCAACTTGCTTTGTTCTAAACCATTACAAAGATCCTTCCAACCCAATTGCATGTCATGCAATCAAGTGTGGTACACCCATTGTGTCATTTTGAAAAAAAAAAACCAGAACAATGAGAAACCTAATGTTTGTCTAAATTTTATATTAGGATGACGATTCCACTAGAAGACAATAAGACTAGCATTCTGCAGTGGGAAGAAAAAGAAAAGGCTAATATAAAGTGGAAATGATAATGCTGCAGATACTTACCCATGTGATTAAATTCCGCTCCCCTCCAAGCTTGGAAGAGTCAAATACCCTCCGCCCAGTGATCAACTCCAAGAGAAGTACACCAAAGCTATATACATCAGATTTCAGGGTCAGCTTACCACTCATAGCATAATCAGGAGCACAATAGCCATACGTTCCCATCACCCTCGTTGAAACATGAGTTTTGTCACCGACCGGTCCAAGTTTAGCAAGACCAAAATCAGAAAGCTTTGGGTTGAAGTTGTTGTCCAGCAATATATTTGCTGCTTTCATGTCACGATAGATAACAGGTGGGTTTGCTACATCATGCAAATATGTTAACCCTTTTGCTGCACCAACAGCAATCTTTATTCGTGTGTTCCAATCAAGGGGCTGTTTGTTTAGAGATAAACCTGAATATACAAGCAATTTCCAATCAATAAATGAAAGAAGGAAAAATTTGACGCTTCAAAACCAGGTGGGCCAAATCAGACAACCAAGTGTCCATACGCCAACCAGTTAAATAAGTAGAAAAATGGGGCATAAGCCACGAAGACTATATTAACATAGGTGATAAAATTACAAGGTTTCTCTATGTACAAATTATTGAAATAAACCTATGCTTAGTGAAGGTGAAGTTTAGAGATATATAGCATATAATATCCGCCAATGAATCGAGCATCCAGGTTAATAATGTGTCCATATCGAATGGTTTTTTACGTGCAAATATCACTTGCTGGTTTCACAGCTTAGTTCCAGCATTAAAGTAATCGCAGATGTGACGTAATAGTAATGATAATTCTGTGACACTAAAACCATCAATGTCAACCATAAGCCTGGATGGAAAAGGTTCAAGGTTGATGTTAGATCGAAAGTCACAGAAAAGCAACTCAAACTATGAAATGAATCCTAATTTGATATTTTTAGCACCAAGGGTTTCACCCGTTGCAAGTAAATTAAGACAACCTAACCTGATTGTGGTGAGAAATGTTCAAGGGTTTGGTAGGGCATCCAACCTAACCTAATTGTGGTGAGAAATGTTCAAGTGTTTGGTAGGGTATCCCCCTTACATTTGACCAAAATCTGGCAAACTTCGTTTTCTTGAATGGACAATATCGAAATCGAAATAGAAATCAACATTTAAAACCTAGGTTGTATCTACTTGTGGGTAAGGAACCAAATCACTTGGTTGGTGTTGCTACACTCGAGAAAACAACTTTAAAATGCGGAAGTCCTGCAGTAAGACCCACCAAACCATTTTACATTATAGTCTTTTTGTGCCGGAGCTTTTGATGATGGTGTTCCATAGGCATAACCGTCACACGGTCAGTATCCTTTGTGAGAGGACCCGACCTTTTTTTCTTACCCATACGTCAAACAGATATTTTTACAAAATAATTAACTTAAAAAATACAATAATTTTCAGATAATTTTGGAAGACAATAATAATTCTGGAAAAGAAGTGAGCTTCGTAGCATGAAATAAGTATAGAATAATTTTGAAAATGCATCTGTCCCTTGTGTTGAGGGCCTTGAGGTATATTCTCACCGCCCTAAGAACAATATCGGCAAGTTAGGCAAGGGCTTTTACAATGACAGCACTCCCAAAGTACAATAACCCCTACCTTAATCTGGCTCTTTGCGAAACACGGCCACTTAGGAGGAACAAAAATAGATCCTCCTCGTCAGTTGTAAGACAATAACTAAAAGAATAAAGGTTTTCTAGCTGGGAAACACAGAGTAGAAGAGTGTGCCTGAATTCCAAGGAAAGAGGTCCTTATCTCTCAATCAATGAATCTTTATGATTTTCTAAGTGTGAGCCCTCAGGCATTGGACCCTTTAATAAGCCTCTATCGAATCGACTAAGCCAACAGACACCTACGGCACCCCTTGGACCATGAACAAGTGCGCCTGTAGCGTTTGGACTATGGGCCAACTCGTACACTCCACTAAGCCTAATGACCAAAGCGAGCCCATACCATTTCCCCTTGAGCATGTGGGAAAAAGATAGGCCTGCACACGCCCAACAAGTCCACGACCAGATGAGCATGGCATTGCCGGCCGGCAAGGCATGCGATTGCGCATGTGAGCGGCGAGCAAGTGCGCATCACTCGGTCCAAAAGCTCGATGCACGAAATGTCGGTGAGTAAACGAAACCAGTGGAGCTTGCTGATCCTCAGTAGCATGGAACTAAACAGTAAACAACATCATTCAAACAAACTCGATTACCATCAACAGGATGATGGGGGTGAGAAGGGCAACCCAATGAGGCTTACCAAACAAGTGATCCTCCAAGCTGCCCTTCGGCATGTACTCGTAGGCCAGCAGCCTCTCGTCTCCCTCGGCGCAGTACCCCACCAAGCTAACCAGATTGGCATGGCGCAGCATGATCAGCATGAGGATCTCCACCAGGAATTCCTTGCTCCCCTGGAGCCCCTCCGCGTTGAGCTGCTTCACCGCCACAACCTGTTTGCCAAAACCCCGGAATCGGGCACGAAGATCATACACAAAGAATGGGGCTTTTCCTCACCACAGACAGAGGGTAAGACTCGCCTGGCCCGACTCCAGCCGCCCCTTGAAGACCTTTCCGAACCCCCCCTCCCCGATCAGCTCCTTGAAATTCCGGGTGGCCGCCGCGAGATCCCGGAATGTGAAACTCCGGGCACCGCCACCACTCCAGTACACTGCCCCCCCCCCCCCAAAAAAAACAAAAATTCAATCTTGAAACACAAGGAAGATTCAAGAACTCAAAACGAATAAAGAATCGAGTACCGGGGGAATCCGCAACAGAGCCATCGATCCTGCTGATCGTCTCCCCTCGCGGAGCGCTCTGAAAGCATCCCATCGGCTCGATCCCGGTCCCGAATTCGACGCAGATCCCGGGGGAGCGGCAGCCCTAGCCGGATACATTGTTCTCCCTCCTCCCCATTTCGAGCCCAGTCGATCAGAGACGAAGGAGATCGGATGGGAGAGCAGAGGATAAGGGGGAGGAGATGAGGTCGAAAGGAGGAAGGGGGGGGGGAACCCTAACCAGAGGGGAGTGGCATTTAAAGAGGCGGAGCTCTTCGGGTAAGGGAGTGAAGGAGTGCGGAATTGATCGCCTTTCCTATTCTCTCACGTACTCCTTAAATGTAGTGAGAGAGAACTCAGGCAAGGGGAAGTGTACAGAGAGAGAGAGAGAGAGAGAGAGAGAGGGAGGGGGGGAGGAGAGAGAGAGAGATCCTCCTCGCCCTCCCTTCCTCCCACTCTCTCTCTCTCTCTCTCTCTCTCTCTCTCTCTCTCATCGGTTTCTCTTTCTCCTCTCTCTACGTTCCGGCATGGCGGGGATATTCATGAAGTGATATGGGATTTTTTGATCTTCCCCCCCAGATAGATTGGTAATTAATAGTACCCCTACTAGGCTTAATTTTCAAGTATACCCTTGTTGACCGTAAATCCACTTGACTTTTTGTAATGAAAAAGTGATTTTAGGAGGTAACATTCAAAAATTAAGGTTCAGAGGGGTACTTTTTAGTTACCCAATAAGGTGGGGGGTAAGGTCTAAGAAACCTAAGTGATATAAATGTTCGACCAACTCTAGGTCCTCCTCTTCCCCACCCCAGGGGACTTTTAGGGGACTTTTGGTGGGGACACGATCATCTATATCTCAAAGCATGGTCCCATTTTTACAAAGCTATCAATCAATCCTTATTGGCCAAACTCAGTTGGTGCCTTATCTTAGACCCCTCTGCTCTATGGACCCAAGTCCTACATCATAAATATGTAAAACAAGCTCCATTTTCGAAGATGAAACCGACCTCCAATTCCTCACATATCTGTCCAAGCATCCTTCTAGTCCGGAATCTCTTGGCTAAGAGAATGAAATGGCAAGTCATCACGAGACATCAAATCCTTGCCTTGCAAGACAGGATACCAAGCCATACATCACCTCCCATACCCATAGTGCCCATTACTGATCCACTTATATCAGTGGCCAGATTCATCCACCCCGAACCCAAGTCCTGGAATGAGCCTCTCCTTCGTCACTTCTTTGACCAATTCATAGTGAATGCCATCTGCCAAATTCACCTCCACTCTTCAGAAGATAAGATAATTTGGCAACCTTCTACCAGTAGCAGATTCACTTGCAAATCGACCTACTCGTTAGCCCGACAGGCACAAGTTTCTACAGCAGAATCATCTACCTCCACTCTTCAAGGAGATATTTGGTCGAAGATCTGGAAACACAAGAATTTGATGCCGCATATTAATTTCTTTATGTGGCACCTACTGTCTAATATTCTTCCAACTCGAGACATCTTGGCCAAGAGGATTAATAGCATTGATACAACCTGTCTTCTTTGTAATGCTAATGAAGAATCCTATGTACACATATTTTTCCATTGTCCTTACACGTCTTCGGTCTGGTTTGGTTTTCCTGCAGCCTTGATTCTCGAGCAATTGCAATCTCTATCTCAGATTGGATTGGACTGTCGATGCGTAATAACTCCCCCAACAGAAATTACATATTATATGCCACTACATTATGGCTTATTTGGAAAGCCAAGTGCAGCAAAGTATTCGAAAGGAAACTTATTCCACCCATCGTTACCATACAGAGGATTCAATCTATGTTGCTTGCCACTGAGAATGCTTTTAATTCCCCTGAAATTGAACTCGACATCTCCCAAAGTTCAAGTTTTACTCTGCTAGTCATACACAAGGGGCGTCCGCCTCCACAGGGATCTATTATTTTCAACATAGATGCTGCTATCGGCCCTTCCTTAGCTTCTAGCTCCTATGTGGTTTGTGATCACAAGGGTACTCTCATCACAGCAGCCACTTCTAGCTTCAACTCCACAATCCTCTTATAGCGGAAGCATTTGCTATGAAGATCGATTGCATTATTGGCGGCTCAAAGCTTCATGAGGACTCATATCATCCTCGAAGGAGATGCCAAATCCATCACAGATTAACTCCTTCATCCTAATCGTGAACCCCCTTGGCGTATAGCTTCTATAATTCTGGACTGTAGATCCATATTGAGACGCCTTGTGTCAGCCACCATTTGCCACTGCCCCAGAAGCTCCAATTCTATTGCACATAATCTTGTGAGATATGGTGTTTATAATGCTTTTATTCAAGCTTTGGACTTCCTATGTGCTCCTCCTAGAGTCAGAGAATCCCTATGTATTGATGGCATGAATATCTAAACCGAGCCTCAGAGCTCCTTTCCAAACGAAAACTCTATGTACCGATCAAGTTACTGGTGTGAAAGACGATATACTCAAGGAATAACAACTCGTATTTTTTTTGGGTAGGAAACAACTCGTATACAGCTCGAAAATACCCTGCTTCATTCAGTTATCTGATGTAAAATAACCGGTGAAAATCTCGAGTCCTGAGAGAACACAATAGATTTTGAGGGGACGCAAATATTTTAAGGGCTGACATAATATTTTTATGATGCTAACAATATTTTATTAGTGATAATAATATTTCGAAAAGAAAAAAACATGCATGAATCTTTTTTTAAATTTGTCTCTCTCCGATAGCTTACTGTCTTCTTTCAAAGTTTTTCTTTTTTAATTTATTTTTTCCTTCCTTTTAAAAGACTACTCTCTCTCTCTCTCTCTCTCTCTCTCTCTCTCTCTCTCTCTGTATATATATATATATATATATATATATATATATATATATATATATATATATATATATATAAAGAGAGGAATTTTATAGTGAGCTGTGAGAGAAAATGAGTTGCGCTCATTTTAACCCCCCACGAGTTTTGGAATTTAATGAAATTTGGTGAGAGTGTTGTCTAGGATAAGATGATCATCCTCACCAATTTATATTAAATTCCAAAACTTCTAGGGTCATCAAATGGTAGAAGCAAAATTAATGATGACTATGGACGGTAGATAAAGCTTTTACCATTTGATAACCCTAGAAGTTTTTGAAATTGATGAAAATTGGTGAGAATGATCATCTTACCCTAGTGATCATCCTCACCAAATTTGAACAAAGTCCAAAACTTTGGGCGATGAAAGTGAGCGCAACGCACTCTCCGTCCGTAACTCATAGCTCACTGTAACATTCCTCCCTTTCTCTCTCTCTCTCTCTCTCTCTCTCTCTCTCTCTCTCTCTCTCTCTATATATATATATATATATATATATATATATATATATATATATATATATATATATATATATATATATATATATATATATATATATATATATATATATATATATATATATATATACATATATATATATATATATATATATATATATATATATATATATATATATATATATATATATATGGGGAGGGATACTCTTACAAGTCACCTCTTACAAGTGCCTCTTACAAGTGATCCGGGCTGTCCATTCCGATTATGATGGAGGGCCCGGATCATCATCATCATCATTCTCTCTCTCTCTCTCTCTCTCTCTCTCTCTCTCTCTCTCTCTCTCTCTCTCTCTCTCTCTCTCTCTCTCTCAAACACCCGAACCCCCCCCCCCCCCCTCCCCCTACCCCAATCAGAACCCCCCCTCCCCTGGCTCCGGCGGCCCACCCCCGACCCCCTCCCGTCCGTTGAGCCCCCCCCCCGACCCCCTCCCGTCCGTCGAGCCACCCCGCCGGCTCCGTCCCCGTCCCCGACCCCGCAGCTCCGGCCAGCCCCGACCCCCCCCCCCCCCCCCCCCCCCCCCGCCGGCGCAGCATCCCGACCCCGACCCCGATCCGCCGCCGGCGCAGCTCCACCCCGACCCCGATCCACCGCCGGCGCAGCACCCCGACCCCGATCCGCCGCCGGCGCAGCACCACCCCGACCCCGATCCACCGCCGGCGCAGCACCCCGACCCCGATCCGCCGCCGGCGCAGCCCCCCGACCCCCTGCCGGAGTGGATCGGGGCTGCGCCGGATCGGGGGTGACGGGGCTGCGCCGGAGGGGGTTGGGGCTGCCGCCGGGGTGGGTCGGGGCTGCCGCCAGAGGGGAGGATGTCGGGGCTGCGCCGGAGGGGAGGGGGTCGGGGCTGGTCGGGGTAGGGAGGGCTGCAATCGTGAGAGAGAAAGAGAGTGAGAGGGGGATGCTTTAATCGGGTCCATCCAACTGAAAATGGACAGCCCGGATCACTTGTAAGACTTCACTTGTAAGAGGTGACTTGTAAGAGTATCCCTCCCCATATATATATATACTAGTAAAAACCCCGTGCCCAGGGGCACGAAAAAGATTTCGAAGGCGACGAAAGACATTTCATGGGTGGAAACAATATTTTAAGGGATGTGACAAAAATTCGAGGGTGGCAACAAAATATTTCGAGAACAACAATAATATTTTAAGGACGGCGATAATATTTCGAGGGAGGTGGTAATATTTCAAGCGTGGACATCCCCTCCTGTTCAAAAAATGAAAAAAGTGTAAAAAAATAAAATTATTATCATCGACACTGTCGCAACTGTCCGTTCGTCCATTTCCTATGTCTATTATTGCTGGTCTTCGCCCATTACACCATCGCCTCTGTCTACTATCACTGAATAAATGAATCGTGCATTCGTTGCTTGTTGTTGCCCCGTATTAACATTTATGGTTTAGGGTCAAAGACTTGGCAACCTTCTTTTCATCTCGCTCTTTCAGTCTCTTTTCTTCACGGGTGCCCTTCTTTAACCTTGGACGTCAGTGGGTACAACATGTAGTCGAGATCAGTGAGAGATACAACTTTCAACATAGTTTTTTACTAAAAAAATCATGCAATATTATGTAACAGAAAATCAAAACAATATACGAAAAAGACACAATTCTTGGCCCCGATTTTGTTTCAGTCGACGAAAATGTTGTGAGATTGAAATTCAGGAATGTCACTCAACTAATATTTTGTACAAATGATGAAATTATCAAGTATCTAGATTCTCGAAAGAAATACATAATCGAGAATTTCATCATTCTTACAAAATTTCTGTTGAAAAAAATTTAGATTTTTTTTTTGTGAATTCTGCATTTCATCAAACAAATCAGAAATAAATATTTTGGGAGCTCTGCAAAGCAAATAAAACAGGTGAATCACACTCGGGTGTTTTTCTAATCGAATTCACAAAAATTCAATTGAATCTTAATCACCCTAACCTGTCCCCATCCCTCTTAAATCACCCAAACCCATTCACCATCCCTCTCTCTCGATCACAGTCGTCCGTTTCACCCAGAGCTAGCCCCGACCAATGAATTCCACTCAGCCTCTTAAATCCCCCTAACCCGTCCTCACCCTCTTAAATAACCTTAACCCATTGTCACCACCCTCTTAAATCACCCTAACCCATTCCCCATTCATCTCTCTCGATCACAGTCGTTTGTTTCACCCAGAGCTAGCACCGACCAATGAATCCACTTAGCCTCTTAAAATCCCCCAATTAAATCACCATAACCAGTTCCCAATTCTCTTAAATCACCCTAACCCATTCCCCGTCCCTTTCTTTCGAAAATCCCCCCTCTTAAATCGCCGACCGAACCCGTTCCCCATCCCTCTCTCTTGAAATTGAATCTTTTTTTGAGATATTCCTTCAAACAAAATTCAGACTCAAATTTTGAGTCCAAGCTACAACTTTGAGTATCTAGATTCGGATTTGAATTCACAAAATTCACAGAAAACGGCTCATTCGAGACCAAGTCTACATACTAAAAAAAAATATACAAAATCAAGAATTTCATCATTCTCATAAAATTTCAGATACTCAAACACTGAATCTAGATGCAGAATTCATAAAAAATGTTTTATGATTTTTTTGATAAAATTTGATTAGATCCAAGACAATCCATAAAGAACATGGAAGAAAGAGTAAAATTCTTAAATATCAACAAAATTTGCATACAAAAAAATCTCATCCCATTCTCTTCACTTGAAGGATTAAATACTCATCAATAATGCAGAGAATTTATTTCCAAAAAAAATAATGCAAAGATTTGAAGGATAAATATTCATTTGCAATGCAGAGATTAAGAGGAGGCTTCAAATTGTAGCTAGTCCAAATCTAGCCAAGCATCTAAAGCTACGACTATACCGCGAGGTATGAGATGCAGCTCCGATTAATACCTACATGGCCTCCTCTGCGATGAATGCTCATCTTCAAGACCTTTGGGGGAGCTTCGGGTCCGATGTCAGTCACCTTAAACCAAAAATTAGCCATCAAACCACTAATCCAGTATCATCATCACAAAGGGAGAAAGAGAGAAAAGAGTAATACCTGAGTTTTTTGTTGTCGGACCTTTGAAAAAATTAGTAATCAGATACACGCAAAAATTTGATTAAATTCAAGACAATCCATATAGAACAGGGAAGAAAGGGCAAAATTTTCCAAATGTCAACAGAATTTTCATACAGAAGAATCTAATCCCATACTCTTTTTATTTGAAGGATTAAATGATCATCAACAATACAGAGAATTTCTTCCCAAAAAAAAAAAAACAATGCAAAGGCTTGAAGGATTCAATATTCATCGATAATGAAGAGATTAAGACTTCAAACTGTAGCTTGGCCACATCTAACAGCCGAGCATCTAAAGCTCCGACTATGCCGCGAGGTATGAGATGCAGCTCTGATTAATACCCACATGGACTCCACTTCGACGAATGCTCATCTTCAAGACCTTCGGGGGGAGCTTCGGGTTCGATGTCAGAATCACCTTAAACAAAAAATCAACCATCAAACCAATAATTCAATATCATCATCATCATCACAGAGGGAGAGAGAGAGAGAGAGAGAGAGAGAGAGAGAGAGAGAGAAAAGAGAGTAATACTTGAGTTTTTTTATTGTCAGACCTTTAAGAAAATTAGTAAGCAGGTGCACACAAAAATTTGATCAGATCCAAAACAATCCATATAGAGCAGGGAAGAAAGGGCAAAATTCCTAAATGTCAACAGAATTTGCAAACAAAAGAATCTCATACCATTCTTTTTTTCACCTGAAGGATTAAATGCTCATCAACAATGTAGAGAATTTCTTTCAAAAAAAAAAAACAGTGCAAAGACTTGAAGGATTAAATATTAATCTGTAATGCAGAGATTAAGACTTCAAACTGTAGCTTGGCCACATCTAACAGCCGAGCATCTAAAGCTTTGACTATGCAGCGAGGTATGAGATGCAGCTCCGATTAATACCCACAGGTCTCCTCTGTGGCAAATGCACATCTTCAAGACCTTTGGGAGGAGCTTTGGGTCCGATGTGAGTCATCTTAAACAAAAAATCAATCAAAAAATCAGCCATCAAACTACTAATCCACTATCATCATCATCATCATCACAGAGGGAGAGAGAGAGAGAGAAGAGAGTAATACCTGAGTCTTTTGTTGTCAGACCTTTAAGAAAATTAGTAATCAGGTGTACACAAAAATTTGATTAGATCCAAGACAATCCATATAGAACAGGGAAGAAACGGCAAAATTTCCAAATGTCAACAGAATTTGCATACAAAAGAATCTCATCCCATTCTCTTTTCACTTGAAGGATTAAATACTCATCAATAATGCAAAGAATCTTTCCAAAAAAAAATAGTGCATAGGCTTGAAGGATTAAATATTCATCCGTAATGCAGAGATTAAGACTTCAAACTATAGCTTGGCCACATCAAACTGCCGAGCATCTAAAGCTCCGACTATGCCGCGAGGTATGAGATGCAGCTCCGATTAATACCCACCACTCCTCTGCGGCAAATGCACATCTTCAAGACCTTCGGGGGGAGCTTCGGGTCCGATGCCAGAGTCACCTTAAACAAAAAATTAGTCAAACAATAAGCCATCAAACCACTAATCCACTATCATCATCATCACAGAGGGAAAGAGAGAGAAGAGATTAATACATGAGTCTTTTGTTGTCAGACATGCTATTTGAGCATACAAAGGGGCATACTCATAGACATGCTGCGATGGTGTGGGGGCATGGCTCGTGTACAGTGCATCGACATTCTACCTACCCAAGCCAATTACCCCACACCATCGCAGCCTGTCTCTTAGTATGTTCAAATAACAGTGCTCATCATCAAAAAAGCTTTACTTTCTTCACTCAATCCAACACCAATCAGATATTAATCACGAACCATAACCAAAATTATAAACTTGAAAAATATAAAAAACTAAAAGAAAGACAGTAATAATATTTCGAGGGTATGGCAAACACAGTCGAGAGCATCGACATTCGGTGTTATCTCCCATTTTCAGTGAGGGCGTTTATATGTAGCAGGGTTGACAAAATTTGGTACGACAAAACACAGTCAGTTTCCTTCGGCAGTAACACACCCAAAATAAAGTAATTTCAATATCTCTCTCAACATTCTCTTTCATTGTCGTTATCATCATCACAAACGTAAAATGCTATTTGAGCATACAAAGGGGCATACTCACAGATATGCTGCGATGGTGTGGGGGCATGGCTCGTGTACAGTGCATCGACATTCTACCTACCTAAGCCAATTACCCCACACCACCGCAGGCTGTCTCTTAGTATGTTCAAATAACAGTGCTCATCATTAAAAAAACTTTACTTTCTTCACTCAATACAACACCAATCAGATATTAATCACGAACCATAACCAAAATTATAAACTTGAAAAATATAAAAAACTAAAAGAAAGACAATGATACATCATGCACACATTAAAAATACATAGCAAAGAACTGATATTGAATTTAGCTAATCTCTATTCATATACTAAGCACGGATCAAAAATCAATGTAACAAAAGAATTACAAATTACGAAGACCAATATAAGTAAAGTAACTATTTACAAAAGATAAGAAACCATTTTTGGGGCTCTTGACAATGTTGTCATTATCAAATTCTATTCCACATGATAATCAATTTGATAGGTTTCTACATTTTCATCCTTTGTCATCAGCTCCACCTGAAAAATCCAATCCCATGTAATTAACTTATGGTATGTCGTGCATACCAACATATTCTATCCCATGAAACTGAAGGACTTGAGCAGATGGGATAACTAAACATGAGGTATTGATGTTAACAAGTTCTTTCAAACACTCAAATCTTACCTGATGCTTTTGAATTCAAAGCAACATAATAAATTTTCAATATTTCTAAATTAATACCTATAGATCTCAAATCTAGAGATTCACATGGAGGGTGGCCTGAAAAAAATAGCTACGAAACAAAAAAAAAAAATGTATGTGAAATACAAAAAAAAACAGAGATTGTGGGTGGGCCCCCATCATGTTGGCCACTCTAGAGGCTGGATGGAATCGTTCACATAGCAACAAATTAGAGCCTAGATTTGGTATTTGTAAACAGCTCCTACACACCTCAGAACTGCACCCAATTGTGCACCACATCCAGTGGAGGCCCTCAACTGGATTTCGGATATCAATACGAACCATAGCCAAAATTATAAACTTCAAAAAATTGAACTCATATACGCTAATCTCTATACATATACAAAGCATAGATAATGATCAGTGTAACAAAAGAATAATAAATCACAAAGACCAATGTAAGTAAAGTAACTATTTACAAAAGATAAACCATTTCCAAGACTCTCAACATTGCTGCCTTAATTACATTCTATTCCACATGACTGTCGATTGGTACTTCAGAAAAAAAATGGATCCTTTTCGAGGATCTTAAACTGGGAGGGCCCACATATACCAACAATAAAATTTTCATCCTATTGTGCAAAGATCTTGCATGATTTTTCATGCTTATGTCACTCCCCACCTAATCGAGAGGCTCAGTACCTTGCTCGCCCAGATGTACCAACAATAAAATATATCCTTACATTGTTAAAACATCACAATTAGAAATCTGATTTTTTTGCAAAGGGAATCAAACTAAATCTGAACACCTTCAAGAAGTTAGCTTAATCTAAAAAGGGTAATGTACCTCAGCGGCATCGGCTGCAGGGGAGAAGTCAGCATGGAGGGCGACCTAAAAAAAAACATATTTTTTAAGGATCATATCACACTTCCAAGTTCTGAAGAAGAATAAAAGAAGAGGAATTAAAAAAAACACATCGGCAAATATCTCAGCCAAAAAACAAAGAGCAAGAATAAAAGAAGAGGAAATTTATTCTTCTTCATTAACTATAACCCCCTACACACACGTACATACACATACCGAGAGAGAGAGAGAGAGAGAGAGAGAGAGAGAGAGAGAGAGAGAGAGAGAGAGATGGTTCTAAGGAAGAACAAAGAAGAGGAAGAACGAAAGAAAAAAAAAACACTGGCAAAGATCTTGGCCAAAAAAAAAGATGAAGAATAAAGGAAGCAGAATTTTTTTCTTCTTCAGTAACTCAAACCCCTACACAAATTCACACAAAGAAAGAGAGAGATAGAGAGATAGCACCTCGGTGACATCAACTATAGGGGAGAGAGAGATGGCACCTTTGATCTCAAGAGGGAGAAAAATAACTTTTTTTTTTAATTGTAGACATAATATGAGTGTCCATATAAGGAATTCCTTTTTCTCCCCCTTGAGATCACTGCAAGAGATAGTGTGAGTGGAAATCGGGATCCATTTTACCCTTGAGTTGAAAATCTTTACACATTAGTAATGAACTACCTCATAACTGATCGTAAAAAACCCTGACCTGAGGGGCTTAAAAAATGGGAAAAAAACAAACAACGGAAATCAAAAGAAAAAAATACAAAACAGAGCATGATGAATGGTTTTCCGGCGAGGGGGTTGGGAATCAAAGACAACGAATGAAGGGGAGAATAGAAATCAGAAGAAAAGGGGAAACACATTTTAAAAAATCTAAAAAGGTTAATACGAAGGTACTGTGAGTGAGGACTCGTTTAATCCCCCCTTTCTCGATCTATTTTGGGATGCTAATGAACCACCAATTGGTTTATTCTTCCCCTTCTTGGGCGGCACAGCCATGTTGCCGCCGAAGAAGGAAAAGGAGAAAACAGTGGAGGGGGCCAAAGCCACGCCCTCACCTGCAATGCAGATCTGCCGGAGGAGATCACCGGCAACGACGGCACCGGAAAGCTTGGGCTTGCCGGCCATCTCTCGATCTGCCTCCTCTCTCTCTTGCAACGCCTCCTCTCTCTCTTGCAACGAAGGAAAAGGGGGGGCTCTCGATATGCAACAAAGGGGGGATCTCGATCTGCAGGGGCTTTAACCTGAGGTAGGGGGGGAGGTTAGAGAGGCTCTCGATCTAGGGAGAGAGGGGGGGGAGATAACCTGCGGGGCTTCATCGTCTTCGGGGTTTTCAGATCTGGGGAGGGGAGACCGGCTTCAGATCTGTGGATCTGGGGAGAGGAGGGAGGGGGCTCGCCTGCGGGGTCTTCATCGCGAGAGAGTGGGGAGGGGTGCCGGCTTCAGATCTGGGGAGAGGAGGGAGGGGGCTCGCGGGGTACTGTAGGTGGGCGG